>JAWWEW010000073.1:3523658-3555271 GCA_035583185.1 Anabacerthia variegaticeps
GTCATCTGGAAGCACAGAACAGTTAATGATACTGAGGCTTAAAGGCACATGTTGAGGAGCACAGATCCTCAAGCCTCAGAACCTCCCCAAAGCATTTTGAATAAACCCTGTCAACATTCCCCAGGAGTAAAAGCAGCACCAGAACAGATGGTATTTTGGTAAGAAATTGGCACCTTCCTTCACCCTCCCCCATCCTACAGGGTGAAATCTGCAGTTTTAAGCATTAATGTCATGTAGAGGGATGAAAGATTCCTCTGTCATTTGCACAATGTCTGAAAGGACACATCTGCAGGCACTTAAACTCCATATTGTGGCTCTATTTTGTTCCACAAAAGCAAACAAGAGGAGTTTACCTCCTTGGGACATATGACACGATTAGATGGGAATGAGCCCCTTCAGTGACCCCATGTTCTATTGTGTTTTTAGAACATACTGCTTTTAATTGTCTAATTCTATTTCCAATCCATCCTCCTCGAGCTGCTGGAATACCTTGCTTTGTATTAGCATTAGATTTCCTGGTGGAAATCAGCCTCAATCCATTATGGGCTTCTGTGGTTGGCTGCTGGACTGGTGTTTTAGTTTCTTCTCCTTCTTCAGAAAGCTGGTCTGAAAGGTAGAAATAAACCTATTAGTTTATGAAGCAGGGATTACACAAGATTGTTCATGTTTATGTAGCTCATACAATGACATTTCAGTCCATAAAATATTTAGGGCTCCAGACCCCTGTCTGTAGTTTTAACCACTACAAAATTCAGGTATTATGTGATTTATATACTCATTCACAGTAGAAATACTTCCAATGAGTAAAAAATGCTCACCATCATCATCTTCATCATCATCTGCAGCATTGATGACAACTGGAGGATGTGTAGGACTCGGGACATTTTCGGAGTTCTCCACTTTCATCACCCCCCTCAGCTGTGGGGAGGGGTTGGACTGCACAGAAAGTTTGTTTTGCTGCAGTGACATCTGAGCCATTTTCACATCATCTTCTGCAGACTCAGGTGGACTTGGGAGTGTAGCTGAGGAAAAGGAGATCATCTGTCACTTGGCCATTTCAAACTTTGACCCCAACATTGCAGACATGATAGAGAAGATAAACCCATCTAGCTACTGAATTCAGCTTCCTTATTCCCCACCCCTGCTTACACTGTGAACATGGTTTCCCTCACACACCCATCTCCCCACCCAGAAAGGATTCAATGAGGGGAAAGGAACCTGAAAGGCAAAGATCACAAAGGAGCTGAGTGTGAAAAAAATTAAAAAGCCAGAATTACACTCCATTCAGCTGAGAGCCCATGAGTGCAAACCTCTCCCTGCACTCACAAATGAGCAGTTCCTTGAGCCTGCACGGTAATCTCCCCCATCCTCATCAACATTCACAACTAAGTATGTAATAATTAGCGAAAAAGGACCTGAGAAACTCACTTTTGCTCGGGGGTAGGAAGAGCCCATCCACATATCGGCCTTTGGTGTGGTGGAAAGCACAGTTGTACTTCTGGCAGCCCCCGGGCTGGTTCTCCCAGTAACAGGCGATCTCGCTCCGCTTTTTCTGAGGGAAGGGAGAACCCAAAGCTCAGGAAACACTCCCTCAGACTTGCAAAGAGACTCAGTTTCACAACGTACCAGAGACAGGGCTAGTGCAAGGCAGTGCTGAAATACCATTCCAAAGGTCAACTTCTCACTAAAAATATTCCAGGGCATATGAACAAAGTTTGTGCAGGGGGGAACAACTAAATATTGTCTGGCTTTGCTTTCCTGCCACTCAGTTGGAGAAGACAGGCGAGTCTGACACGTTAATTCAGGGTTAAACTAGTACAAAATAATGGGATTATTCAGAGGGAAAAATGCCTTCAAATGCCCAGGTTAAATCTACCTGAATTTATCTTTCAGAGCATTGCTTCCTTTCCATTTTCTCTCCCCTCCCTGCACTACTCCGAGAGGTCAGGGTAATGTCATCTGAAGAAATTCAGGCCACAAAGGACCTGCCAGGCCATTTTGCAGCCCAGCTCTCAGGATGCTGTTTCTCACCCCCCTTCTCCAGCACATTTAAGCCAAGTGATCCACGTGGTTGCTCTTACCTCCGATTAAGGAAATAATACCAGCACCTAATACAAACATTTCTTGCTGAGATAGCCCTTAGAAATTGATTTTTCTTCCTCCAACCTCCTCCCAGTAACCAGTATCCCTTTAAAGCAAGTAAATCTACCACGTAAAAGCACATTCACCCACCCAGAGCACTGAGAAATGCTGTGCTTTGGTTTGCAAACACTCACATCGATTTCCATGTGTCTGAACCTGCAGACATTCCTGAAACAACGACCCTCCTGCCAGAGGGTGCAGACGGTTTCACTTCCCAGAGCAGCCTCACAGTGGCGGAAGGCACAGCTGTCTCCCTGGAATCCAAAGGAAAGCAGAAAAAAAGGGAAATAAAACCATCCAGCCTAAAAAAAACACCCAGGCTATCAGAGCTGGAAGCAGAATCTGTAAATTAAGTTAGCAGCAATCTGTGGGTCTCCTCACACTCTTCCCCCTCCTCACTTCAAAACCAAGAAGGGAAAAACCAAAGCCCAAAGGGAAAGGCTCCCAAACACACCTTGTTGCACGTGGAATAGAAGTAGAAATAGCAGTCGTCTCCCTGGTTAGACATACTGGATGAATTCTTGGACCAAGCTCAGGGTTTGCTCTCAGGGTCTTCCTCCAGCCTTGGCAAGAACTGGCTTCACTTTCTGGGACTCAAAGTCTTCTACTGGCTTAGCAGTGAAATCTTCTTTTTAAAAGTAATCCTAAAGAAAGGGATCAGTAAGTGAAAAATAAGTGAGTAAGCATTTAATAGCTGTTTTCTGTTAGTCAAATTTATCTCTTGAGGGGGACAATGTCTTGGAATCAGCTGGTCATAAAAACTATGTCAAATTTGTGATTTTAATAACAGTTATATATTTTGGAGAAGAGAAAAAAACAGTGTGTGGCTGTAAGCCTAAAAGTGAGCCACTTCTTCAAAAATGTCATGATTTAAAGTTATTAATCATATGGATATAATTTACATTGATAATATAATTGATGTTCATATTACATTTGAAATTACACCTTAATGATTACACATAAATAACAGAAATAATCATGGTATCTTACTCTTACAGCTCAACAATATCACATTAATATCACTTCTTAATAACATCACATCTTAATAATATCCCATCTTTTGAAGTGCCAATGACATGACATTGGAACTACTACATAATTAATCAACTGTTAACTAATAATTTCTATCAAATCCAACCACCACATTGAACATTTTTCCCATCCCTGTGGATTTTTGGGTTCACACACCTGGACAACTTCAGCACAGACTTTGATCTTCCCAGACATCCAGTTCCCTTCTCCTGTAGGCCGAACCAACACTTGAGTCCATGAATTAATAACAAAGGGGTAGAAAGAATTTTCCTTCTCACATTGCCAAGGGAACCTCTCATCCACAATTCAAACTTAGGATGTGCTTTTACACATCTTACAACTAATGGAGGAAGCAAGTCCATTGGAATACTGTCAGCCTGGAGACAGCCAGGGTTATTTAGCTCTTCCAAAAAACCACCAAAAAAAGCACCAAAAAAGCCCCAGCGCATTTAAAGATGAACTTGGGATTCAAAGTGGCTGCAAAAATGAGGCTCCATCTTCCACAGCCGGGCAATTTCTAATTTTTTTTTTTTTTTTTTTTTTTTTTAATAACTTAACATTCAGTAACTTGCAATTTCTGGTCTTCCAAGATTTCTTCACCTATTAAGAAAACACAAAAACCTTCCCCCGTCTTTATTACCTGCACAGCAAACCCACATTTGTGTGTATAAACCCACATGCACAGATGTGTTTATACACACACCAAAGGAGGGAGAGGAAAGGGAGAGTGAGAGCAAAAATGAGAATTTTCAGCTATTTGGTACATCGAGCTGCAGACAAAGCCTCTCATTTGGAGAAAACGGGGGGGAAAAAATGAAATATCTTCATAATACTTGGATATGAGTTGGAGGTGATGCTGGCAGGGGTTAGTTGTGCTGTGGGCTGGGGGCAGCACACAAACAAACATCTGTCCATGCACACAAGAGAAACATCCACACAGGGGTGTCCATCCAGCCCCAGGGAATGGCTCAGCCCCATCAGGCAGATCAGGAGCAGGAGGGATAGAGCAGATGGAGGATACACAAGCCTTGGGAAGCAGGGAAATGCTCTCGTTGGCAGTGGCATGGCTGCATGAAAGCAGGGATTGTGAATTGCTTGGATTTTAGGAAATCGTTTGGTTTTCCATCACATGCTACAAATTTGGTGCTCCCTAGTCCATATATCCAGCATCATCCATTGCTGCAAGATCATTTGGAAATGGCTTTTGGTCCAATCCAGCTGATGATTTTTTGGTGCCACCAGAACCTGATTTTATCGAGCCACAGCACTTGTTTTTTTTTGGTGTGAAATCATAAACATATTTTTAGATTTTTAGAATTCTTGTTTTTTTGGTTTTTTTTAAATGCCATAAAACCTGCAACCAGACCAGCTGAAATTCAAATAAAAGTGATTTACCCCTTTCATTGCACATTTCTTTATGCAAAGGATTTTGGACTCTTGGGGACAAGATTGAATGAAATCGTTCTTAAAAGATTAATAATAAATGGTTGGAACCTTTTACTCACACAAACACTAGTGAATTTTCCAGGATATTTTTTTTTTGGCAGGGAATTTTCCCAAATCTAAAATAAAGAGAGGAGAAATTGGGTTCTCATATGAGTTATAGTTTTTTGACTGCTTGATAAAGGGAATAAACCAGGAATTAAGTGCAGGGTTTCCTTCCCTTCTTCCATATCCATGAGATTATTCACTTTTGACCTTTAACACCTTCAAAAACAGACTTTGTGTCATCCAGATTCCTTGGAATCTAATTCTAAAAATTCTTGGGGCTCCTTTTCCTGTGGAAGTTCAAGGAGAGACATTTTTCCAAGTGTTTTACTTTTGGGAGTTAAATTTCAAGCTGAATTCTTCAGTTTGCACAAGGCAACACTTAAATCGACGGCAATTAAGGGCCATTGCTTGGCTGAGCAAAGGCATTCAAACACAAATCCCGAGGAATTCCCAGTCTGGAAGGTGGCATTTCCTTTTCTTGGGAAGTGAGACACACCTATAACTCAACATTCCTACATCCACCACCTTGGGGGGAAAAAAAAAAAGTCCCTTGAGATGGAGTTCCTTTAAACTAAATCAGCTCAGCAGTTTGCTTTCCAAATTCCAAATTTGTTTTTTCCATATTTCCATATTCCTGTTCAGACTTTGAATGGATCTTGTTTAAGGAATGGGAATAAAGCAAAACTGTAAAGCAAGTAACAACAACAACAACAAAAAAAATCAACGAAAAAACCCCAACGAAAAAAAACATCAAAGTTCTAAACTCCATAAAGGTAATTTAATTATAAAAAAGATTAACTCAAAGCTTTTTTTCTTTACTTTTAAAGTGGCAATCTGAGTGCTAAGCAAAAACCAACTGAACTCACCCCAGAAAATCTGAATAAAAATGAGTAACTCTGGTGCACTCAGCAGGTCTCTAATAAAAGCTTGAATGATAATTTTAAACACTTTTTTTGGCCAGAACTCCAGTAAAATTTTTGTATTAAAGAGATTTTGAACCCATTTTGTCAAAAATAAAATAATTACAGTAGCTGAAGGTCAGGAAAAACGTGACAAAAAGCAACTCAGACTTTATATCTTTTAAGAGAAGATAAATAGCACAATAAAGGTCTGTCTAGTGTGTTTTAGAAGCTTCTCCTTCCTGACACTGCAGAACTAATCCTATTCCCTGTCGGATTTCCCACCTTCCTGACCTGCCTCTATCCTGGATTGAAAAGCACGAAGGAAACAAATCTTTTTGCACCTCAACAAACACCTGAAAACAGTTTTCTTGCACGTCTCCGTGGGGAATTTCTGATTTTAAAGCCCCAAGATTTCCCTGGAAAAGTCTCTCCCGCTGCTCTATTTGTGCCTTTAATTCCTTACAACATTATTTAATGTTTCACACCCCCGTTCATCCAGTGACTGGGAAGGAAGAGCAGCAGGAACAACATGTTCTAACCCACTTTTCAACCACTCACACTGCCCACCAGCTTCTCCTCCTCAAACAGGAGCAGCAATCAATCCCAAATTACAGGATAAGACAGGAATAATTAAATAAAATACTCTCATTCTTCTTCTATTTCTGAACTCAACCCCTGGGCCTGGCAGCGACTCACTGTGAAAATCCACCTTCCTCCCTGAAATGTCTTATCAAACCCCCAAAAGACTCGATTTCTCCGCAAAGGAGCCACTCGGAAAGGGATCATTTTAGCTGAGAAGTGACTCCAAGAGGAGTTTTTTCCCGGAGCACCTGGGCCGATCCAGCAGCACCCTCAGCTCACTGAGTGCCCAACTCAACCCCGCCGTCCTGTTTGCCTTCCAAAATCCCCCATCCCCCGGACTTCTCTTTTTCCACAGCCAAATAAACCCGCTTTATTTCGGGAGTGTGGCCCAGAGCTCGATGCCTGAGCGCAGTTCTGGGGACAACCCGGAGGCTCCACACACTGATCCCTGCAACGGGAAAACAACACAAAAAAAAGCCCTTTTTTTGGCGTTCCCGGGACAAACACCGGCGGGGAGGACATGGAAACCCCTCAGCTCCAATCCTTACGAAGACAAAACCCAAACCAACCCCAAAAAAAGCCAAACCAACCCCCCCGACGGCGTCGTTTCAAACAGCCTGAAGGAGGAATTAAGGCCGGCTGCATCCAGAGTTACTCAGATCCTGGAGGAAGGGGGGGCAATTAGATGACTACGTTAGAGACGCCCCTCAATGGCTTTGCTACAACAGGGAGACACAAGGTTTTTACCTGGAAATAAAGATATTTATGAGGCAGCTGCTCTTGAGGCGGGAGGGAAGGCCTTGGGCCCACCCGGGCACGCAGCTGCTCCCCCTCC
Organism: Anabacerthia variegaticeps; assembly: GCA_035583185.1. Classification (NCBI taxonomy): domain Eukaryota; kingdom Metazoa; phylum Chordata; class Aves; order Passeriformes; family Furnariidae; genus Anabacerthia; species Anabacerthia variegaticeps. The sequence goes on from JAWWEW010000073.1 coordinate 3,530,643, forward strand.
CCAAACCGAGGGGCAGGGAGCCCTCCTCATCCCAACTTCACTCCCAACCTCATCCCAACATCATTTCCAACCTCATCCCACCTCATCCCATCTCAGCCCGGGCCCCCCCCACACCCCTGTGGGGAGACCGCGGGGACGCGGCCTGCGCTCCCGCCCCGTGAGGAGAGCGCGGCCCGGCCACAGGCCATCCCCCCCAAGCCGCTTTGTGCTACCAAGGGCTGTTATTTATGGTCGATCAGGGACTTTACCGAGCCCCCGGGGGCCGCCGTGTCCCCGCCGCGTCCCCGCCGTGTCCCCGCGATCCGCCGGGGCCGCCGCCGTCCCCCGCGCCAGGATCAAAGATGGCGCCGCGCGCACGGGCAACCTCAGCCCGCCCGCTGCCAAGATGGCGGCCGGAATGGCTTCACCGCGAGCGACTTCCGGTCGCCCAAAAGCGGCGGCGCGGGCGGGCCCCGGAAACGCGGCGCGGGCGGGCGGGTTTTGTGTGTTTTTCTCCACCTCTCCAGCGCTTCAAACACCCCAAAAACGCTGCAAAAAGGCACAGGGCTCTTCGCTGTGGGGCGGGCGGCACCGTGCCCGCTCCCCCTCCTCACCGAGGCTGGGAAATCCCGCCTTGTCCCCCGTCCCACAGCCCTGAGGGCCTGGTGTGGTCATTCCATGGACACCTCCAGGAATTGGGCCCCTCAGGGCTGGCCCTTCCAAACTGGGAGGTGTTTTTACTGCCCCTTTCCCACCCTCGGGATCCTTCAGGAGTGTTGTGTGCCAAATGCTGACCCTCCACCTTCCCATTCTCCCTCCCGGCCTCCCAGTTCTCCCAGTTTGGCGCTGGGGCACCAGTAAAGAGCCCTCCCAGTTCTCCCAGTATGGCTTTGGGGCACCAGTAAAGAACCCTCCCAGTCTGGTTCTAGGGCACCAGTAAAAAACCCTCCCAGTTTGGCTCTGGGGCACCAGTAAACAGTTCTCCCAGTATGACTTTGGGGCACCAGTAAAGAACCCTCCCAGTTCTCCCAGTCTGGCACTGGGGCACCAGTAAAGAGCCCTCCCAGTATGGCTTTGGGGCACCAGTAAACAGTTCTCCCAGTTTGGCTCTGGGGCACCAGTAAAGAACTGTCCCAGTTCTCCCAGTTTTGCTCTGGGGCACCAGTAAAGAGCCCTCCCAGCAGCAGGAGCCTCTCCATGTCCATCCCCACGCAGAGGGGCAGCCCAGCTGTGGCACAGCTGTTTCTCCACCCTGAAAACCTCCGTGGTTTTGTTTCTGTTCCTTTCCATCCAGCCTGGACTGGGGTTAAAAATTAAAAATAAATAAGAAATCGTGGCTGCTGGGGAAGAGCTGGGAAAGCAGGGAAGAGGCTTTAACACTCCATTTATGTCACCCCAAGGAACAGCTCAGGGACCTTTTGGATGCTCATGGTCCAGCAGGAAGCCAAGTCCAGGACATGGAGATCACAACCTGCACCAAGGACCACCCCAGATGGGATCAGGAAGGGAGCAAGGAGGGATCTCTGCTCTGAGGAACAGGGCAAGGGACCTTCTGTGCTCCAGGGGGTTGGGATGAGGATCTGTGCTCCAGGAGAAGTGACAAGGAGGGATCTGTGCTCCACATTGGGGCAAGGATCTGTGTTCCGGGGGACTGGGATGAGGATCCATGCTCTGGGAGAAGGGGACAAGGAGGGATCTGTGCTCCAGATTGGGACAAGGATCTGTGTTTCAGGGGACTGGGATGACGATCTGTGCCCCAGGCAAAGGGGGCAAGGAGGGATCTGTGCTCCAGGCAAAGGGGACAAGGAGGGATCTGTGTTCCAAGGGATTGGGACAAGGAGGATCCGTGTTCCAGGGGACTGGGACAAGGAGGGATCTTTTTTCCAGGAGATTTGGACAAAGGAGGATTGGTGCTCCAGGGGATTGGGACAAGGGAGAATCAGTGTTCCAAGGGATTGGGACAAGGGAGAATCTGTGTTCCAAGGGACTGGTACTGGGAAGGATCTGTGTTCTAGGGGACTGGGACAAGGGAGGATCCGTATCCCAGGGCAGCTCCACACAGCCCAGCAGCACCAATTTGGTGGCATCTGACAGCAAATTCTGGACTTTGCTTGGAGGTGGAAGAAGCCACGCCTGAGGCAGAGCCCTGGGTGTGACCAGCCAGCCCTGGACACTCAGCAGGAAGGTTCACAGGGAGATGAACCGCAGCCTGAGGGGAGCTCTGGTGGCAGCTGGGTCAGTTTTGGTCCCCATCCCTCTCTCCACCCCACAGGTCCCACCTCCAGGCTCCGATGGGAAGCCCAGCCATTCCTCCAGTGCCTGGAGAGCACCTTGGGACTGACTGCACAAGCTGCTGGACACACTGAGGACGTCACACGTACACGTGGGCACATTTTATTCTCTGGATGCATTGTTTCTGCTCAACAGCCAAAGCTTTATTGATTCCAAACCATCCCCCTTCTCCCCCACCCCGCCTCAGGTTTTGAGCTATGTACCCCCCTTTCCCACCCCTCAACCACTCCTCTGCTTCCACCTGGAGTATCATCTCTGCTTGGAGTCTGTTTGCTCAGAAAAAGCCAACTGACAATTCATTCAGATTCTTTTTCTTTTTTTTTTTCTCCCAAGAACCATATAAATTACATGCAAAACATTGTACATAGAGATTAATATCAAAATGCAATACAGATCAGGTGCACTTTAAGCTGGACTCTAGGATATGGCAAACACACCAGGGTACATATTGCTTTGAAACCACCATTTTTTGTTTGTTGTTTAATGTCATGCATACCACGTAATACTCAGTCTTTTGTTTTGTATTTTTTTCCCTGTTTTTATACAAAAATACCAGTGCTTATTATACTTAGTTACTGGAAAAAGAAAAACTCGGCTCTGTGTGCCCTCTTCAAAAGAAAGTTTTGTTGTGATAGCGCTGGATAAATATATATACACACACATAAATGTTGATTTCATACTGTATATATATATATATTTATTGAAGGGGAGGAAATAAACTAAAGGCAGTTTTAGCCATGGGCTTTGCTGGGTGAGGAGAGCAGAGCTCAGCAGGGGGACGGCTGGAGAGAAGAACCAGGTGCCCAAACCCCCCTGTTTGGGGCAGGAGCAGGAGAGAGGTATCCCCCCATCCCTGGGCTCCAAGGGGAGAGCTGGGGTTGCAGGGGTGTTTTAGGGATTCTGTGCTCCACGTCCACAAACTCAAAGGAGCTGGATGGAGCAGGAAGAGATGCAGAGACAGGAGTCCTCCCACAAAAGCTTCCAGGGACTTCACGTGGTCCCTGCAACAGGACTTGGCAATGGCACCTTGGAGATGCCCTCCCTGGATTTGGGGATGGGGCTTTTCCAGTGACCCCGTCGTGTCACCCCCAGGGGCTGAGCACTCCAGGCCATCGACTCCTCGGGGAGGGAAAGCCAAAGGCCGCCCATGCTAAAATTCGGTTTAGTTTTTTTCCTTCTTGAGATTGTTTCCAAAATTTCCCTCGAAGCTTATTGCACAAAACCTCTGAAGATGAAGTAAAACTCCCTGTGCAAATCAGAAAGGAAACCTCAAGCACAGAAAGCAAAACCGCCTCAAAGCTGCCTGGTCAGCAACGCACACAGGACGTGGTGGGATGTCTTTGGTACCAAATCCGCCAATTTATTCCACAGAAAAATCCACCACCAGAGACCCTACCGGGATTAAGAACTGGATGCAAAATTATGTTCAGAGTGTTTTAATAACAAAGCATTCCAAGGCAAGTTAACACGGATCACAGGGTATGACTTCGGTTCCTGTCGGGCACTGTCCCCGTGCGCACTCGTGGCAGTTCAAACAAAGCAAAAAAAAATTAATAATAATATATATATATTTATAGATATCTCCCCCTAGTCAAGGCATGTTGCAGAGAGTCCCCAAAAGTTCGTGCCGCCGACCATGCCTTTTGGAGCACCAATCTCCCCCAAATCTTTTGTAAATGTCCTCAATAACTTAAGCCAAGAGTCAGCTGCTGCCAGTATATCACTGAAACTAAAAAAAAAATAAAATAAAATACTTTACAGGAAATTTGTACGCACAAGAAACGTTTATACTTGAAGCAACCAGCCATACCAACATAATTTATATATATATATATAAAAAAACCCCCATTTGTGTCATCCAACTAACATCTAGTAGAAAGATGGCTGCTCAGAGAAGAGGAAGCTGACTGGCATCCGATGGCTGAATTAATTAATCCACGGAATTAATTACCTGTCCCTTGGACCTGCCGTCACACAGTCACGCGCCACTGCAGCCGCGGGACTCAAGATTTATTTATTTACTTTTCTTTAAACAAAATACATATGGCTGACGTAAAAATATCAGTTTCTGATCTAAAGAAAACTAGAGTTTTTTCTTTTTTTTTGCATAATATTTATATATAATTATTTCTCCCCCTCCTAATATGGAAACTAGAATGACAAAAATAGAGCAACTAAAGAACGACCAGACCCTTGTGGCAACCTGCCAGTCACAGATTTCTGGGAGTGACTTTGAGAGCCTCCAAACTTGGCTTTTTTTGTTGGTTTAAGTCTTTTTTTTTTTTATTTTTTTAAACAGGTCTGAGGTATTAAAAAAATATCAAAAGAAAAAAAAAAATAAATCGGTGCATCCCCCCCCAAAGTATTTAATAAATATTTATGTAAGCTCATAAGAACACCATATCTTTTTTTTTTTTTTTTGCAAGTATTTAAAATAGAAAAAGTGATTTTTTTTTAAGCAATGTCACCTTTAGTAGAGAACCAAACCCCACAACCACCCCTTTTTTAGTCTTGCCTGTCACCACTCGTGTTTAACCCAAGAACCCCCACACCCCACAGTCCTGCCCAGGGTGGTTTTTGGGGAGGGAAGGAGGAGCGGGGAGGGCAGTGATGGGCAGGGGGCTGACACTGAATTTGCAATCGAGATGGGCAGTGGTGGCAATTTCTTCTTGCTGTTGGCAGTGTAGAGCCCAGCCTTCCCAGCACAGGTGGGAGAGGGACCTTTCCTCAGCTACCTGGGGCAGGAATGGGGCGACCTCACCCTTCCCTCCTCCCACCCCAAGGAAGGGACGAGTCAGTGCTGGGCTGGGAACAAAACAAAGACACTTGGTTTGTGTTGTGGTTTAAGGAACACTTATTTCTTGGCAAAGTAGTGGGCCCTGGCGTGGCAGGAGGTGCTGCAGGCAGTGCTCGGAGAAGGCACGGGAGATTCTGCTGTGCGTTCTGAAAGGAAAGGAAAGAAGAAACCAGCCCAGCCCACCCTGTCCCTAAAACCTCGCTGCTCCCAGGGCTGGAGCTGAGCAAAGATGACCTTGTACAGCCAGTTACAACCAGGTTCTCTCTGCTTCCAACCAAGCCAAACGGGATGAAGGAGGGGAGGAAGGCAGCAGAGCATCCTCCAGCCCGGTGCCACAGCCAGGGCAGCACCAGCAGGAGCCCACGGGGAGGGGACTCAGCCCAAGCAAAGCAAATCCTGCCTCCTGCCCAGCCCCATGGACCACCAGAGGGGCAGGTCAGAGCCAGCCAGGGCCTCTGCTCCGAAAAATCAGGACTCTCCCTAAATGGTTCCAAGAGATGGAGGTGAGGCAGGACACAGGGTGAAGAGATGACCTCCCAAAAAGCAGCAAGTGAGGCCAAGCCTCCAAGAGCACCTTCTCTAGAAGACCTGCAGCCAACCAAGCAACTTCCACTTCTGCTGGCAAAGCAGCTCCAGAAAGCTGAGGGTCCCCCATCGGCCACGGAGCCTCCCCCACTTCCACTGGGTAATGAGACAACCTGACATGGCCCTTCCACGACTGGGGACTTGTCCCACTGTGCCCTCAGTGACCCCATGCTTGTTCTCACTTCAGCCTGGGCAAGCTTTTGGTGGGCACAGCTGGAGCATCCTCTGAGGTTCCTCAGCAGTTCCCTGGAGCTGCCACTCCAAGGCTGAAGGGTTATTCAACCCAACAGCACAGAAAAGCCAGAATGGGCAGAAATCCCTTTGCTCTTGACAGCAGGAGCTGTAAAAGCTTGGCAAAGCTCTCACCAAGAGTTTCACACCTGATCAAGAGCTGCAGAGAGGCCTCTCTTAAGAGTCCCCAGGAAGGAGCCACATTTCTCACAACTGGGGGTTTTTTCTCCCCACCACCTTTTCACTGCCAGTTCATCTCCACCTTTGTAGAAAAATCAGAATCTTTTCCATCCAGCAAAGTTACAGCCAAATCACCTTCATTCCTCATCTACCAATTTGGAAACAGAGAGAGAAAAGTGTGTGTGGACACACGGAGGAGGAGCTGGAAAGGTCAGGTACCATTTTTCAAGGTGGAAGACTGGTGTACATCCCTGTATCTCTCAACCTGTGAGTAAACACCTTCCCCTGGCTGGGTGTTTTTGTTTATTCCTTAAGTTTCACACTGGAGTGCTGACTGCCCCCACTTCCCACGGCAAAGTTCCTGGGGGCAAATCCCATGAGCAAAGAACAGACCCCGACGTTAGAAGAAAACCCTAAAAACCACAAGTGGAAAAAAAAAATTAAAGTAAAAAGTCACAAGTGCAGCCCAGCCCCCGGGCTGAGGGTGGGCCTGTAAGACTACAACAATTTGAATTTGCTTTGATCATGCATTTTGCAAAGAGAAGACCCCCTGACAGACGCCCGGAGCCCAACTCTTGGAAAGGAAACAACCTGGCTGCTTCACCTGGGCGAGTACCACTGAAAAGGAGGGATGGAGATGCACAAATTTTTTGGCTTAGCCTCTCTCTCCCAACACCCAGCATCGTGGTACTCTGGTTCCCACTGCTAAATCATGGTAAAAAAAAAAAAAACGAAGGAAAAAAAAAACCCCAAAACAAAACAACCCCAAGAAGTAAACCCCCCAAAAAACACCCAAATGATATACGTATGAGCAGTTTGACACGAGGTGACCGCAGGGTGTGATCAGTTACTGGTGCCGACGTCACACCGGGCGAGGGGCCGAGGTGGAGGAGAAGGAGGGGGGGTTCCAAGTTCTAAGGTCAAACCGATGTCTCCAAGCTGTGGAAGGGGCTCTCGGGCTCCGGGACGGTGAGCTCAGCTCGATTGCTGTCCACTGCATTGTTATTTCTGTTCAGGGCTGGAGGCCCCCCCAGGCTCCCCCCACCGCGCTTCGTGAGTCCGTCAGTCTCGGGGTCGTCTTCAGCGCCGTCAAGGAATGGTGTTCGAGGCTCGTCTTCCTCCAGGATGAACTCCGGGTGAGTCATGAAGTTATGGATGGAGCTTCTGGATTCGGGTTTCTCGAGGCCTTCGTACAAGGAGCTACGGAACGCATTCACCACTTTGATCTGCCGGGGAGCGTGGGGGGATAAAAGAGAGGGGTTAGTCACGGCTCCGAGAGGCCAGAGCGCCCGGGAGAAAGGCAAAATAAAGGCTCAAGACATGGTAAAACAAAAAGCATGACCACGACAACAAGTCACCACCACTGAACAGACAGCTGAGTCAAACTGAGAGATCTATGGTGAACTAGGAGGGCCAACATGGATCAGACTCAGGCACTGGGTGTGTGATGGGGGATCGACCGACTATGGGGCGACTTCAGAAGCTGCAAGGAAAGACACAGAACGACTCGACCGCCCCCAGCTCGCTCCGAATGAATGGAAGCCAAAATGCATTAGTTGTCATGACGTGTGCACACGCGAGTCGTGGGGATGGACGAGGACAACAGGGTGGAACTACGACTCAAAAAAGAGGTGGGTTAGACAAACAGCGGGTTCACTTCCAGGCAAAACGCTACCGTGGGAGCCATGGCTGTGTTTGTTCTAGTTCATTTCTAGACCTAGGGAAAGGAATGGGCTTTAAAAAGGTGTCACCAGCTTTTCAAGCCCATGGGAAGCACCAGATCCAAGTGGATGCCATGATCAGAAAACCAGACCGAGCTAAACATGCACGAGTTTCCCCACACAGCTGGAGCTCTGGATCCTTCCCTACACCAACATGCTAAAGGAGACCAGGGGTTTCCAAAGGCTCCTGATTCTGGTGGATGCTCTGCATGAAAACCACTCTCTTTGCTCTGAATCCCAACCACGCTCCTGGGAAACTCACGGGGCAGCTCCACCAAAAGCCAACATGTTATAAGCAGGAGATCCAGAGCCTGGTTTGGACAACCAGGGAATGGCTCTACCACCTCTACTGCACTGGAAGGGAGAGGTCTGGAAAAAAGCCTGGATGGTGGTTAGCAGTGGATTCACTGCTCCCTCCAGACCCTCTGGAAATCCAGCCTCGAACCCTTCCAGCTCTCACCCTCCCTGCAGTTGTTAGGTGGGATCCAAGTGTCAGAATCAAGGTCTCGTCTGTTAAACAGAGTTCATCTGGGACCAGGAGATCTGCTCAACTCCTCCTGTCCCAAGGAAACACCTCCAGACCACTGTGAGACTTAGTTCAGCCCCACTGGGAGCAGCAGGGCAGTCAATAACATCTCCCTGGAGCAGTGCCAGTCATCCTGCTCCATGCACACACACACGTGGACCAGGACACACACGTGAGCTGGAGACACTGGTGAGGAGATGAGTGTGGGCCAGGTACCCCTTGGTGGTGGAGCTCCAGTTGCCCTGCAGAAATGGAAGGTTGATGTAGCTGGAAACAGAAATTCAGAGATGGGTTTGCTGCACTACCAACCATGTAAGACCCTGGGTAAAGTCAGTGTGAAGGCACAGGACCACTCAGGCCACCTCCTACCCAGGCTGACAACCTGTCACATCACCAGCAGCTTGAGAACAGCACCTGCAATCCCTGGCCTCTAAAATGCAGAGCAGAAAACTGACTAAATCAACTGTAACCAACCCAAACAAGCCAAGGAGAGCCCAGGGACTGTCAAAGCAACAGGATGGTCAGCCCAGTACAGGCTCAGAGGCAGGAGCAGCTCTCCAGGAGCACTCCCTGCCACCACCTCAAGCACTCAAACCCAGCCTGTCTCTACCCCCTCACTGCCTGCAGCTCCACCGAGGAGTTTCTGCTGCAGCTTTCCTCAGATTTTCCTACTTTAACCATCTCTGTCAGCAACTGCTGTGAAATTAATTCAGCTGTTCCCTTGTCAAAGGAACAGAACAGTGAGGAAATGTGTTCTGAATGAGCCAGGCAGTGCAAACAAAACCAAACCCCTCCCCATCCAAGCTGGAAGCCCACCTCCATCCCCGCTCACGCCTCCTCTCCACCTGGAACCTTCACACAACCTCCAGGCTTGGAATTTACTCTCATTTCACACCATCCCTGCAGCACCACGACGTGCTGGGCAAACCCCACTGCTCACACAGAGATGGGAATTACATCCTCCGTGTGAGACACCATCAGCTCCACTGCTGACCCCTGGCTTTGCCCAGCTCCCCCATTCCAGGGCAAAATTCCCAGGGAGAGCAGCTCAGCTCTGCAAATCATCTCCTGAGGTCATTCCCTCCCTCTCCACCACCCCAGGAAGGACAGAGCAGCGAGGCTGCCGAGGTCCAACCCTGAACAACTCATCCACAGGAGTGCAGTGGGAGGCAGAGGGACACCATGGATCTGTGTGGAGGGAAGAGGAGCTTTGAGAGAGAGGGAAGCAGCAGAGGGAAATAGAGAAATCTAGGCAGAGAACAGAGGGAAGACTTGGAGACCTGGGTTAGCTCCTGGTGGAGTTTGCTGCCTGGAAGGGCACGAGCTATCCAGGTTATCTATTCCCTTGCTGCAAATCTGGGAGAAAATTATTGCACAGACTGCAAAAAACCTGCATTTTGGTCTTTCCCCCCCCCCAGGCTCACTATCCTGAGCCCCCCTAAGAAGGTTTTCTTCCATTAGAAAGTCTCAATGGTGCCCAGATGCAGCTGGAGCAGCAGAAAGGCAGCTGTGCTGCTTCAGAAACACTGGGGTTAAACACAATCAAATCCAAGTACCAGAGTCAGCTAAATAGAGAGAAAACAAAATTATCCAAAATTCTCTCTCCTCCCCCACAGTGCATAAACAGTGGAGACTGAAAGCTATTCAGAAAGTCACCGAGGGTATTTCTTTAATAAGAGGAGAACACGGAAAGTGACTGTGCAATAAAAAGGCCAATTATCAAGGAAAGACACACAACCTACTCCCAGCCTGGCACAGCCTGCAGAGAGAACTCACGTTCACGTGCTCCCAAGCCCGAACACGCAGCTCACAACGAGCACAGAGAGGGGCTCTGCACCAGAGAAAGATTATTTTGGCCTGGAAACCCACTGCTAGATCCAGGATCCAGCTTTCCCACTGGAAAAAAAAGTCAGTGGGCCGTGGTTTCCATCCCGTTTGCATGCAGAGTTGTGTGTCTGCACACACTGAGAACCAGCGTGTGCAGAACAAGGTGGGCACCGAGGCTGAGGATGGTCTGGCTGCCAGGGGACCAGCAGAGCCCTGGGCTGTCCCCACGGAGCCCCAGGGCAGCACAGGGCACACTCAGCTCTGTCCCCACGTGCCATGCAAGTCCCCAGGTGGGACACAGAGGCTGCCTGCTTACAAACCAGCTCTGAACCACGTGAGCAGCCCCGAGGTGTCACCACGGGCCAGCTGAGCCACGGTAAGGGCTGTTCAGAGGCACCATCCAACCTCCCACCCATGGCAGGAGCAAATCCTGCTCCTCACACCCATTTCCCATGGCTCAGCCAGCCCTGCAGCACGCTGGGGGAAGGTCCCAATGGCCACTCTGCCTCCAAACACACTTACAGCTGCAGGAAAGCAACGCCTCTGCCCATCCCTGCCCTCCTGGGGCATCCCAGGGACGGGCAGAGCTGCAGTGGAAAGAACCAGCACAATTTGGGCTTCATGTCACCCTTCTCACAGCAATGCTTTTGTTGCTCGTGAACACATGGTTCTTTGAACAAGAACTGCCAATTTTTTGCACCCCTCAGGAGGGTGGACTCATACGTCAGCCCTGCAAAGGAGGAGAAGAGGTAAAAATGGAGGAAGCAACAAGGATTGGGTGGGAAGGACCAGAAAGGTTCGTCATTTTGTCAGAAGATGCAACAGCATAAAAACTATGGTTTTTTTCAAATGCTTTCCCGCCCCATCCTTCATGTTGGGAATCAGTGTGCGAGTCAAGGTTTAGAGGGAGAGAGAACAGGCTGGGTTAGGTTGGTGCAGGTGCTCTCTGTGGTTATTAGAAGTCATGCATTGTAATAGACTATCACTCACTGCCCGCAGGAGGAGATGCAGCAGCAGCAGCAACAGCAGAAGTGGTGGGAGTGGAATTGACGGAGGAAAGAGCTACATGGGTTGGGCTAGAAACATTTTTTACATCGTGGTGCTGGCTCACGATGGAAGGCTGTCTCCTGAGGGCTCCCTGCAAAGAGGAGGCGCCGGTCTGGAATGTGTAAACTACGTCCATCTGCAAAGAACCAGAGAGTGAGATAGCGTTGCCCGGCCAGAAACAGGGACAGGGGGCAGGGGTGAGGGGAGCAGGGAGGTCGGGCAGACACACACAGACAGGAAGGAAGAAGGAGGATGGACAGGTGGGGAGGAGGGAGGAGAGAGCCCCCACCCCGTAAGCCCACAGCGGGTTTGGCTGGTGTTTTGAGGAACAGAGAGGTCACCTTCCAGCCTCTGCCCCTCCCACGGGAGTGAGAGGAGCAGGATGTATCCCACGACCACCAGAGAGACCGTGGTGGGAGGGAGTGACAGAGGAAACACCTTGGGTTATCCTGACAATCCACAGGAGGAGCAGAAGAAGAGAGAGGGCGGGCAGAGGTGCGAGCTGGCAGCCGGTGGTCCAGAAAACGGCACTGGGAAAGGGTTTGTGGTCCCTTGGTCCCGTGGGATGTTCAGCTGGGGGGGCTGAATCCTGGGACACACCACGTGCCTACAGCTGAAGACATTTCAGCCCCTCTCCCGGGCTCAGGGATCTGGAGCAGAGCTGGAGGGAGCGGGAATGCAGCAAGAAGCATCCCTGGTGGTGGGGCCACAGCTCTCTGTGATGTGCTCTGAGGCCAGAGGAACCAGGCAGGATCCAGGTGCCACCTTGGCTCCCCAGACACTTTGCAGCTGGACTGTCCCCAGCCCCGTGCAGGCAGCACAGCCCTGTGCCACCCCAGCTCCTGGGGCAGGGACACCCCCTCCAGAGCCTTGTGAAGCTCTGGCTCACACTGGAGGTAATTCACACACAGCTTCGCTTCTTGCCCAGTTTGATGTCCCTCTTTTCCACAGTGCCTCAGGCAGGGCTGTGGGGAGGAGCCCTGTGCTCTCGTTCAGACACACTGAGTGGGGGCAGAAGCCCCCAGATGCTCAGGTTGGACCTGCCTGCTCAGCTCAGTGCTCAGGGCACCACAGCCAGAAGGGAGTCCCTAAAAGGCTCCAGGATGTGCATCCAGGAGTGTTTCTCATGTTGCTCATCTCAGCCCAGGTCCACCACACCTGCAGCTGGGAGGCTCCAAGCTCACCTGGCTGCTGGCACTGCAGCCCTTTGTACCCACCAGCCCTCCAGCACAACTGGAGTTCCCAGCACGTCCTTCATGTGAGGGAACCACATGGTTCCCAGCACTGTCCAGGTTCCCCAAAGAGCCTGGCTGCCCCTCACTGCTCACAACGAGCAGGGAGTCAAGGCTGAACCTCACCTTGAAAGCATCAAGGCAAGATGACCCAGAGGAGAAGGAACTTGCCGTGGCACAGCCCAGCTGCTGAGCTCCCTCAGCCCCTTTTCGGTTCTCTCTGTTTGTGAGAGGGACAGAGAGGAGGCACAAAGGTCACCCAGCAGCCCTGGGTGCCAGGACACTGGGATACAGAGCTTTCCTCCATGAGACAGCTCAGCCCAGGCCTCGAGGAAAGGTGAGGGGCTCTGACCTTGCTGCAGGGAGCTCTCCCTGCCCTGCCCAGTCTGGGGCAAAAAACGACCCTTTTGGGAAAAAAGAGTCAGGGGAAAACAACTGAAGTAAAAAGCATCTTAAGAGAGAGATTCTCCTCCCTTTCTGTGCTGTGGGGTCAAGAGCTCCAGGTGAGGAGCACAGAGGGGTGGCTGTCAGGAAGGACAGAGCAGCCAAGGGGTGAGACCAGGGAGAGTCTCAAGCAGAATGAGCCCTCCTGGGCACAGTCCCCACTGGGATCAGCATCTCAGCAGTGACCAGGAGCAGCTCCAGTGCTGACCCACTGCATGACAGAGCCTGGATGGCTCCATGGACCCCTCAGATTCCAAGCAACCTCCTCTTCTGCACGAGGTGCCCGGCAGTGGCATGTCCAGCCTCCTGCAGACCAGCAGGACACCGTGCTCTGCATCAGAACAGCTTCCCCCTGCCCAAGAAGTCCCGAAAGCCAGGCTTGACCTGGTCCTCAACCAGGAGAGACCCAGAAAGGCACAGGTGGTGGGAGAAGTCTAGCCCAGGAGGTGATGGCATCCTCCGGGCAGCAGCAGTCACCTCTTTCCAGACAGATCCCCTGGAAAGAAAGAAAGAGAAAGAGAGAAGGGAGAGCCCCCCAGCCCCTGCAGCCCCCCTGTACCTGTGTCTGTATCCTGTTGAGACCCCTGAACCACAGGATCTGCCCACGCCGCAGCTCCATCTCAGCGTGGTCGATCTCATCCACGTCTTCAGGCAGCTCCTCCTCCGGGATCTCCTCCTTGGTGATGCCATGCCCTGCTTCCTTCAGGAACTTCAGGTGGCTGGTTGGGACAGTGCAGATCAGCTGGGGAGAGACAGAGAGCAGCTCCTTAGCATGAGGCCATGGCAGGAGGAGCCCACCAGCCCAGGGGAGCACGAGGTGCCAGGAGCCAGCTGGGTGACACTGGCACAGCCAAGACATGTCACTGCTGGACGTGTCCCTCTGCAAGCAGGGTGGGAGTGAGGAGTGGATTAGCAACCTCCCCTCCTCACTGCTGGTGTGGGATGGAGCATCTCCCCTTCTGAGGCTGCCTTAGATAAATACTGGGGAGAACAAAGGCAGGGAGGGAAAGCCGCAGGGTCAGGTTTTTGAGATTGGCTCTTACCTGGCCCCACAGGAGCTCCCCAACTCCAATAAAAATACACCAGAACCACTGGCTCAGGGTGAGCCCAGAGCAGCTGAACGGCTTCCCACCAAACTCCACAATGATGATCTGCAGCACAGGAGAGAAAAGTCACACACTGGGGAGCTCCAAGGGCTGCACAGCCCCCTTGGGCCACAAAGCTTTCCCTCCTTCCTGGGATTACAAGAGGAACAAGGACCCCATGTCTAGGCTGGGAACTTTGTGGGACATCCAGAGGCACTGCCTGGCTCCTCCCAACACAGTCTGGATCCCAAATCACAGAACGGTTTGGGTTGAAAGGGATCTTAAAGACCACCCCTTGCCATGGGCAGGGACACCTTCCACTAGACCAGGTTGCTCAAACCTCCACCCAACCTGGCCCTAAACACTTCCAGGCATGGCTCAGGTTTTGTGTCACTGAGAAGCTGCTGGAGAAGAATCAGGGGCCAGAACAGAGGTGTGGGCAGTGCCTGCAGCAGAGCCAGCCCCTCCCAGCCCCACCACGTTATTCCCAGGCTGCCCCTGCAGCTTCACCTGAGCTGCAAAGGTCCCCAGCACCACGGTGCAGAAGATGGGGTTGCGGTAGATGGACTCGAAGACGTTCCTCTCGCCGTGGATCTTGCGGGCGTTGATCTCGTTGAAGAGCTGCATCATGACGAAGGTGTTGAAGACGATGGTGTAGTGCTCGGTGGGGGGAGAGTGCAGAGGGGCGTTCCGGCCGCTGTCGATGTCAAAAAACTTCTCCCCTAAGCGTACAATGGGGTTTTGGGGGGAAAGGGAGGAGAGGATGAGACCCTGCCCCTTCTGCTCTGTGCTGGTGGAGGTGGAATTACAATCCCAGCATCACCAAAGGGACCCCCTTGACCCAGTGGGGTCCCCTGTGCCATGCCCACTGAACCCTAATTTCCTTAAAAATGTTGAAAAGCTGAAACTGTCTGTGCATCCAGAGGGCTCTAGAACTGATTCCTCTCCATATCATCCCTCTGCTTCCCACCTGTCATTAAACAAGCTCCATCCCAGCCAACGTGAGGTCAACGTGAGTGCCGGCTGAGAACAAGGGTCCCCTTTGGGAGGAGCAGTGGATGGCAGGCAGGGCTGGGACTCTGCCTTTCCTTTTCCCCCCCCACCATTCCTTGGGGCTCGAAGCTCACCTGCGAAGAGCAGCGTGAAGATGATGGTGAGCTGGTACACGGCGTGGCCCAGGATGTTCTTCATCATGGTGCGGGAGATGAGCGGCTTGTTGCGGCCGTAGGGCTTGCGCAGCAGCAGGGACTCCGATGGGGGCTCTGTGGCCAGGGCTAAGGAGGCGAAGGTGTCCATGATCAGGTTCACCCACAGCATCTGGACAGCCTTCAGGGGAGAGTCCTGCAGAGAGAAGAGTGGGGAGAACACGTCACGCCACCGAAACCACCCTCTTTTCCTCCGCTCTCCTCCTGAAATCCTCTCCAGAATCGCACTTGGATATTTAACACCTTGCTAAAAACACTCCCAAAATATTCCTCATTTCCTCAAAAGCTCCCTAAAGCACGTGGCTCCCACCAATGCACAGAAAGGCTGTTAAAGCTCCAGGTGTGCTGCCCTGCTCCCTGCCAAGCCCAGTGCTCTGTACCTGGGTGATGCAGGCGCCCGTGAAGGCCACGATGACGGCCACGACATTCACAGTCAGCTGGAACTGCAGGAACTTGGAGATGCTGTCGTAGACATTGCGGCCCCACATCACGGCCTTGACGATGCTGGTGAAGTTGTCATCTGTGAGGATGATGTCCGAGGCCTCCTTGGCCACGTCCGTGCCTGCGATGCCCTTGGGGAGCAGGGAAAAGCAGGGGGGTGAGTCATGGAGTGAGCTCCATGCTGCCTGCACAGCTCTGCTTCTGCCCAGAAACAGCCCCAGGAGGGAAACCCAAGGGAGCCAGAGGAGCTGGTGCCAGCCCGTGTTTGGCAGAGAGAGAGAGAGCAGAGCTCCAAAGCAGCAAAGCCTTCAAGGACAGACAGCAGCTCAGCTCCAGAGCTCTGAGTCAGCCCAGCCTTCCAGTCTGTCCCTGTGCATGACCCAGACAGGGCAGTGGTGCAGCAAAGCTGGAAAACAGCTCCTCCTCACACCAGGGAACATGGGCAGCCCAGGCTGGGCACCTCTGCAGCAAGCGAAGGCTGGGATCCCAAATGAGGGAGGGCTCAGCAGTGTGAAGTTCCCGTGCTTTCTGCCCCAGCCGGGCTGACAGCAGCCCCACAGCCTCCCAAAAATCAGCGGGAGCATCTCCAAGGGCTCAGGCTGTGGGATGGGCGCTGGGCTCGCTGTGATTCCCACCGCGGGCACACCGAGGCGCTCGTCTTGCAGGAATTAAAGGCACCAAAGCAATGCCCATAACGAGCCAATTCCCTGGTGCTTTCCCAGCGAAATGCTCTTGGGATTTGCCAGATCCCATTCTGTCTCAGATGGGAACTCCCAGGCTGCTGCAGGGCATGAGCTCCAGAGGCACAGTCCCCTGCTTTCTACTGTTCATCCTAAAGACTCCAGAACTTCTCTTGGATATTCAACACATTCCTAAAAACACTCCTCAAAAATTTCTCACTTGCTCAAAGCTCCCTACACGAGCTCACAAGGCTCCTGCTCACGTCCATAAACTTAAAAGAATCCACAAGAAACCTGTTAAAAACAACAGGTTTATTTTCCTGCTTCTTTCAGACAGGGCAGAAAAAAGCAGAAACCCAGGAGACCAGAGTTCTCCCCCATAAATAAACTCCCAAAGCCAGTGCCAGCACTGTGCTTGGAGCTGGGGTGAAGAACTGGGGTAAACAGAGTCACTGGGCTCCCACAGCTGTCCTGGACCCCCCAGTTCAGACACTGGGGCTGGGCAGGTCCCTGCTCTGGGGGCTCTGCAAGCACCATGTCACCTTCAGCCCAACGTGGTCCCTCCAGGTGGGACAGAGCCCAGCCCTAAGCCAGGCTCTTGGGGAATCACTTCCCAATCTCTTGCTAACAGTCCTAAACAATACAGGAAAATCAAATCAAACCTCCAAAGAAAGCTTCTTGCTTAGTTTTTAAGCCATCTTGTAGATTTGGAAAAGAGTTTCACCGGTCTGGAAATAATTTCAGTGTCGGGAATAACCAAGTGAGCCATTAGTTTCTCCTCCCAGGGAGCAAAGGAAAACCCATGGTGTGTCCATACCATGGCAAACCCCACGTCTGCTTTCTTCAAGGCTGGGCCATCGTTGGTCCCATCCCCAGTCACGGCCACCACCTGCCTCTGGTCACCAACAGTGCTGTCAATAATTCCTGCAGCAGAGACAAGCAGTTCAGAGAAATTAAACCCCGAGGACAAGCTCTCAGCACGGATTATGCTGGAAAAGCACCCCAGAAGAGCAGGAGGAGCCACTTTGGGAGAGGCAGCTCTCACCTTTCACCAGCGTGTGCTTGTCAGTGGGGGAGGAGCGGGCAAGGACCCGCAGCTTGGGCCAGATCTTGTCCAGCTGCTCCTGTTCCACCTGCGGGACAAAAACAGGTGAGAAAGGGAAGTGACCCCTCTGGAATCTCCTGCCCTGCCACACAGCAAATCCCAGCTGGGACAGGGCAGTATCCAGACACGGTGTGCCTGGCTGGGAGAGCATCCCAGAAGCACGATTATCCAAGGAGAGGAGGAAAACCCAGCAGGATCCAGGCCACCCACACCCACTGCAGGGCTGCTCTCCCACCTCTCCCTTCTCATTGCGGATGAGCCGGTTGAACTCCTTCCCCTCCAGGCACAGGAAGTCCTCCCCTGGCAGCAGGATGCCACACTTGGTGGCAATGGCACGGGCAGTGTTGATGTTGTCCCCTGTCACCATCCGGACGGTGATCCCCGCCCGCTGGCACTTCAGGATGGCATCTGGCACCTGGGGGACAGGGACACAGTTAGGGGGGAAACAGGCAGGGTGCTCAGCTTGGCACTGAGTATGTCAGGAGTCAGGCAGCTTCTCTCCCAGCCTTCCTGAAAGGATCTGGAAAGGGCTCTGATGGAATGAGGAATCTGCATTTAAGGGGAAGGGAACCTGCTACTTCCCTGTCACACCACAGCACTGGGTACCAAGGCATGGCCAGGCCATCCATAAAAACAGAGGCATTTCTTCCCCCTCCCCACCCCACTCCAGCAGCACTAACGGGTTTATCCATTATGGAACGGTGGGGGAAGAGGATATTAGTGAGGAATTAGCAAATTGAATCAAGGGCCTCCAGAGTCAGTGCAGACAGGGCATCTGTAATGCAATTCCCAGAGCCAGATACTTGGACATCTAATCAGGGAAAGATACAAGCAAGGCAGGAGCACGGGGGCAAGCTCCAAATTGGAATCCAGAGGCAGGAACAGGGGGATTATTGCATTAGCCCAGCTGCCTGCTTGGGCAGGACAGCCAGGGCTGAGCGGGTTCGGTACCTCTGGCCGCACAGGGTCCTCTATCCCCACCACGGCAATGCAGGTCAGGTCAGACAGGATTTCGTTCTCGCTGTCCCAGTCCGGCTCAGTGTCCCCAGGGAAGTCCCGGAATGCCAGGCAGATGGTCCTCAACCCGTGGCAGGCCATAGGCTCTATCACCTTCTTCACCATCTCATCTCGGTCCTTCACCTTGAACACTCTGGGGTCACCGTTCTTGTCCAGGATCTTGGTGCACCTAAGGACCAGGGGCAGGGGGAGGGGTGACCACTGGTGGCACGTCCCCCTGTCACCTCCTGTCTGCAACGTGGAGGCATCCCCCTGCCCAGAGCTCCCTCCAGCTTCACCATAGCCACCCAAAAGGCGTTCAAACACTTTGCAGGGCAGCACCTCCTGAGAATCACCTCCCCTCTCCACCCTCCACCCTGCAGCCCCCCAAAGCAGCTCCGTGGGGCAGCGGGAGCCCAAAGCCCAGGGGGTGGGGACAGGGGGGACAGTTACTTGCGGAGGATGATCTCGGAGGCTCCCTTGCTGTACATGCGGAAGCCACCACTGCTGTTCTTCAGCACCGTGCTCATGGACTTGCGCACTGAGTTGAAGGTGTAGACCTTGTAGAGCTTCTCCTCGGGCACCTCGTTGCGCACAGCCTGGTAGTCCTGCTTCAGGTCCAGCACGAAGCCCAGCAGGGCACACTCCGTCTTGTTGCCCACCTGCCGGGGCAGCCCCCCTTCCTTCTCGGGCGGCTGCAGAGGGGAAAGGAAGGGAAAAAGCGATGCCAAACCTGGGGGTGGAGCTGCAGGACGGCCAGAGGATGTGAGGCTGCGGTTCTCCAGCTCACCAGGATCTTGGACGTGTAGGCCGAGTTGATGGCGACGCCGTGGACGATGAGGTCGAGGATTTTGGGCAGGATGGCCTCGGGGTCGGGGATCTGTCGGTAGTGGGTGTCCCCCACATAAGCCTGCACCACGGTCATGCGGTTCATGGTGAGTGTGCCTGTCTTGTCCGAGCAGATGGCCGTGGCGTTGCCCATGGTCTCACACGCATCCAGGTGCCTCACGAGGTTGTTGTCCTTCATCATTTTCTGCAACAGGCACCACGAGCAGGAAGGTCAGAGCCAGCAGCTTGAGCTTCCTCATCGCACCCCCAGTGACCCCACGGTGTCATGGTCTCACCTTCACAGAGTAGGCCAGGGAGATGGTGACAGCCAGGGGGAGCCCCTCGGGCACGGCCACCACCAGCACGGTGACACCGATGATGAAGAACTTGACGAAGTACTGGATGTAGATGGGGGTGCACTCGGCCAGCCAGGGCCGCTTCTGCACCCCGAACGTGTCGATCACGAAGTACAGCACCAAGATGATGACAGTGATGGCTGACATGATCAGCCCTGGGGACACACGAGGCAGAGCAGATGGTGAGGGGACACAGGGGACAGGGACAACCCTTACAGCCCTTCTCTGCCAGCTCTGGGGTGGTGGCTCCTGCCAGGCCACTGCCACTCACCTGCCTTCCCAATCTGGACTGCCAGGCGCGTGAGCTTCCCTTGCAGCACAGACTTCTCCTTCTTGGGCACCTTCACCTTCTTCTTCTCCTTCTCCTCATTTTCCACCCCTTCCTGGCTCTTCAGGGGCTGAATTTCTAAGGCCACACCATCCTGAGTTTTAGCTACAGCCCAAGGGCAAAATAAGACACCACGTGTGAATAGGAGAGAGACCTGGAAAACCTGGAGGACACCACTGAGAAAGATGGTGGTGGGAGAGAGAGAAAACCCAGCACAAGAACCACTCCCGATGACACACGCATCCGAGCACATGGAAACTCCGTGTCCCAGGGCCCTGCCACCTCTCTATGGAGTAGTTTTCTGTCATCTAGCCCAGCCCATGGATAAGGGATCCTCAGAGGTGACACTGGCACTGGGCACACCTCTAAGGCCAGGAGCTCTCTGGCCAGGTTTTGGGGTGGAGACTGGACTCATCCAGCCTCTAACCCTACAGCGGACTGGGAGCACTTTGGGCTGACCCCAGAGATGCTCCAGTCCCCCCACAGCCCCTTGGTGATCATCCCCCCTCTCTCCCAGTGCCACCTCTGCAGTGCCCTGTGGGCAGCTCAGCAGGAATCACTCGCCAGGGAAGCGACTGAGGGGGTGAGATGGAGGGGACGGTTAGAAATTCGGATGGAGGTTGAAGAGAAGGGAACCAGCTCCTTGAATCCCAGCCCTGAGCCATCCACCACGCTTTTAGGACCCGACACAGCCAGGCTGCCTGTTCCTACAATTGCTCTAGTCCAGCTGAAAGTCTGCACTGGGGAAACCAAAGTCTGGAAGCTTTGGGGAGGGGTGGGAGCCTTCCTGAGAGGCTCCTCCTCAGCTGTTGGAGCTGGAGGAGCAGCAGTGGCCCCCTTGCTGCCCTGGCACCTGTCCCCTCCTGGCTGCTGCTGCTCGATGGCTCGAGACACCCTGGAGCTCACGGCAGCTCCACATCGGACACCTCCACGTTACAACAGACCCGACACGGACAGAACAAGCACCCGGACACAGTCTGACGGGAAGGAGGGAAACTCAAACTGCTGAGAGGAGAGAGAGAGAAAGAGAGAAAGAGAGAGGTGGAGAGAGGTGCAGAAATGGGCTTCCTCCACAGCCTGCAAAGAACAGTGTGAGAAACACTGGTGAGGAGACGCTCACGGAGTCGAGGCCATGGGAGGAGAGGGTGCAACCGTCCCGTTGGCCAGGCCCTGTGGGATATTTCATCTGGGAACACCAGGAAGGGACCCACATCTGTCCCCCAGCCGTGTCCAACCACAAACCCTGGGAAAGGCCAGCATCTGATGGGCACGAGGGCTTCAGAGCCACCAAATCACTGCTGTGACTTGTGCCAACATGAATGAAGTTTGCCCTGAGAAAGGGATGCTCTGCCAAAGGTCCAGGTTGCTGAAGAGCCCTGGCTTTTCCCTATGCATGGACAGCGTGGCCATGGGGAAGGCTGGTCAGGTTCATCCCAAAATGCACAGCCTGTGCTGGGGGGCACCACAATGCTGTGCCAGAGCCACCAGCCACGGGACCACTGCACCCTCTCCCAGGACAACGAGGCGAGAGTCCCGCCGGAGCAGCAAAGAGCACAGACTGATGAGAAGAAGGAAGGAAGGAAGGAAGGAGGAATGCTCAGTAGTTAGTGTGGTGCTGGTTCAAAGGATGGAGAGGCTGGTTACCTTTGTTGCGGTTTTCAGGGGCTCCGCTTTTTTTACCTGTTCAAAGAGAGAAAGGGTGGGGGGCTGAGCATGTGGACCCACGTTCACCACCTGGCTGTGGGGCAGCCTGGGACCAGCCCTGCTCCAGGGGGCCGCTCCTGTGGCATCCATGCCCTGGGCTCAGCACCTGCTGTCACCCTCTGGATACCACACGTGCCTTGGTCCACAGTTCATGGTACTGGGAGGCTCTGGAGCTGCCTGGCTCCCTCAGGCACCCCATCCCCAAGAATTCAGACTTCCCCACCTGCAAAGCACCAGCCACAACCCCCACCAGTGCCTTGGGGGTGCCAGTGGTGCCTCAGAGCCTTCGAGGAAAAGAAGCCACACAGCAGAGCTCGACCCACAGCAGCTCCAGGGTCCCTTCCTCCTGCTGCCATCGGGGGCAGGCGGATCCATAGGGTGGGCACAGACCATTCTCCCACCACAGGCAGCACTAGACCCATAGCAGGGGGTTCTGACCCCCAAAGGCTGTGGTGGGCAAGGTGTGCACATGGGGGTCCCCAATGAGGAGCACAGGGCAGTTGCAGCCTGAATGAGCCTCGAGTGACAAGGGGTTTATACACCCCATTATCCCCCAGATCCACAGTGGGGGATGAGCTGGCGAGACCCCCTGGCCCACTCTGCTCCCAGATCCGGGTTTGCTGTGGGGCTGAGTGACAGAGCCTGAAGGCTGGGGAAGCACCAAGCACTGTTGCCCGGGTGCCCAGCGAGCTGCTGCTCAGCTCCCACAGCAGTGCCATTCCCACGTCACCTCATCCTCCCACCTCCAAGCTGGCAGCTAAACCCCAGGAGCTCCACAGCCCCCAGACCCTGGCAACCCGAGAGAGCAGAGCTGGAGGAACCCAGGAGACACAGCCCAGAGCTGGAATGGCTGCCAGGAGAGCCCGGGAAACCTCTCCCTGCCTGGCATCGCCTCCCAGGAAGGGCTCCCTGGCACAGGGATGCCTGAGCAGCCGGCAGTGCCAGCCAGCAGCTCCCTCCCGCCAGCTCCTTGTATCTCGTGGCTGCTCCTGGTGAGCCCAAACCTGCTGAGCAGGGGATCAGGGACATGGGAGAACAGGAGCTTCCCAAGCCTGGCTTGTACCAACGCTGGTATCAGAGCTGGCACAGAGCAAGGCAATAAGCAGCAGGAAAGCATTCGAGTCCCAGCACGATCAGGAACACCTCAGCCTGCCTGGCTGCTCTCCCACCCCATCACACAACCCCTCCTCTCCCTCCTGCCTTCCTCTGCCTCAACTCCTTCCCCAGGGAGCTCAGGGAATGCCAGCAGAGATCCTCAGCCAAGTCCTCAAGGCTCTGGATGAGCCACCACCACCCTGTGGACAAGCAGGACTCACCTTCCCCCACGGGTGAGCAATGAGCACCGTGGGGCAGTGCCACCAGCCACTTTTCCCTCTGATCTTCAATCCCCCCACCCCACAGCTCCAGGCTGGATCCAACTGGGGAAGAGAGAGCTGGAGCCACGTCCAGAACAGCCAGAGAGCAGAGTCTGGGAGTGCAGGGGACTCTCCTCAAGCAGCATCAGCCCCACGCTGTGGGTGAAGGGGCACAGGGAGGGACCCTCTCCACCTTGAGAGCTCACCATACCTGCCTGGGCCACAGGCACTAACACACAACTGCAGCCCACGGATGTGGGAGTAGCTTGTGGCACGCTGGTGGTACTTCCCAGGAAAGGGAGAGAGGCCAAAGGAGGGAAAAGGCAGGTTCAGTGGATCTCCTTACCTTTCTTCACTTTCTTCTCCTCGTCTCCTTCTCCCGCACCCAAGAGAGTGAAGATGATTCCCGTCTGGGAGTTGATACCCACGGCAGTCACCACCATCCTGCCAGAGCCCTCCATCACGTGGGTACCTGCACAGCAGAAAGGCCACAGTGAGGCAGGTGGGACAGCTGAGACAGGCAATTCCCATCTCATACAAGCACAGGATGGTTTGGGTTGGAAGGGACCTTAAAGCTCATCCAGTTCCACCCTCCTGCCATGGGCAGGGACACCTTCCCCTAGACAAGGTTGATCCAAGCCCTGTCCAACCTGGCCTTGAACACCTTCTTGACACTGGGACCCAGGACCAACCATCTGTCCATCCCAGCCTGGCACCCACTCCACTGGAGCCACGGGACCCTCACCTGACAGCAGCATGGGGTCTTTGTCCATGGATTTCTTGACTTGGTCTGACTCCCCGGTCAGCGAGCTCTCGTCTATTTTCAGGTCATTGCCCTGGATCAGGATCCCATCCGCTGGCAGGAGATCACCTGGGAGAGGAGCAAAGAGAGGGATCAGCCCAGCCCAGGCAGCCACTGCTCACCCCTGCCTGCCCCATCCCACAGGAAGCCTTCAAAAGGACCCAAAATTCAGCCTCAGACCAAATCCAGAGGGAGGAGAAGCAGCAGGTAGGTTTTTAAGACAGACAGATACAGTAAGATAACATCCAATAGTTCAAAAATTCCAACTGATGCATGGAAAGATTCATTGTGAGGATTTTGGTCAATCAGACAGTGCTTTCCTATCTAAGTTTTAATAAATCAACACCAGATCCTTCCCAGGTCTCAGGGCAAAAGGGCTGGAGAAGCAGTGGAGCAATTCCTGGGCTTCGGAGGTGGGGGGACAGACCCCGGTCACCCCCAGGGGCAGGGACAGACTCTGGTCACCCCCGAGGGGAGGGACAGACCCTGGCCACCCTCCAAGGGCAGGGACAGACCCCGGCCACCCCTCCCCTCAGCTCACCATACTTGATCTGTGCGATGTCTCCCACCACGATCTCGGCCACCGGGATCTGGATCACCTGCCCTTTGCGGATGACCGTGAACTTCTGCTCCTGCTCGATGCGGCTCTGGAGGCCCCGGAATTGCTTCTCCTTGCTCCAGTCATTGAAGGCAGTCACCAGCACCACGATGATCACGGAGAACAGGATAGCTGCCCCCTCGATCCAGCCAGCCTGCGACTCACCCTCGTCCTCCACGCCGCCCGTCGACTGCCCACACACTGCCCGGGGGAGAACTCTCGTTTGCACCCCCAGACCCCCTCCTCTGCACCCCCAGACCCCCACCCAGCCCAAGTCCCTGCTGT
>JAWWEW010000073.1:3555371-3607437 GCA_035583185.1 Anabacerthia variegaticeps
GGGGTATCATGAGGGGTATCGTGTGGGGTATCGTGAGGGGTATTGTGAGGATATCGTGAGGGGTATTGTGTGGGGGGTATCATGTGGGGTATCGTATCGTGAGGGTATCGTGTGGGGTATTGTGAGGGTATAGTGAGGGTATCGTGAGGGGTATCCTGAGGGGTATTGTATTGTGAGGGGTATCATGAGGGGTACTGTGTGGGGTATCGTGAGGGGTATCGTGAGGGTATTGTGAGGGGTATCGTGAGGGTATCATGTGGGGTATCGTATCGTGAGGGTATCATGTGGGTACCGTGGGGGGTATCGTGAGGGTATCGTGTGGGGTATCAGGATATCATGAGGGGTATTGTGAGGGGTATCCTGAGGGTATCGTGAGGGGTGTCATATCATGAGGGGTATCGTGATGGTACCGTGACACCACAGGGTATCCCCCGTGTCCTGCAGGAGAGCCCCAGCAGTGCCCCAGCCCCAGGAGGGGGCTGTGGGAGGTCTGTGTCCAACAGGGCCTGCGGAAGGGACACCCCTTGGCGAGGGGCACGGACAGAGGGGCCGTCAGCACGGGTGGCGGCAGTGACACTGCGGGTAACACAGAGACACAGACATACAGATACACAGACAGACACACAGACACACACACACACACACAGACACACAGACACACGAACACACAGACACACACAGATACACACACAGACACACAAACACACAGATACTGAGACACAGACACACACACACAGACACAGAGACACACACAGACACAGACACACACAGATACACACACAGACACACACAGATACTGAGACACAGACACAGACACAGACACAGAGACACACACAGACACACACAGACACACACAGATACACACACAGACACACACAGATACTGAGACACAGACACACACACACAGACACACACACACACAGACACACACACACACAGACACACACAGATACACACACAGATACACACACCCCCCCACAGATACTGAGACACACAAACACACACTCATACACACTCACACATTCACACACACACACACACAAACACACCCACACTTACACACACACACAGACACACACACTCACACACACACAGCCACACACCCCCCCACACACACGCTGGGCTGCTGATACAAACCATGTGATGCTGAGGGATGTGTTTAGTCACTGCTGTGAAGCTCTTCCGTGTCATCCTCCACAGTTCCGTCCAGGAAAGGAAATTAAAGGCAGCGCTTTGTGTCACATCATGGGTTCTAAACCTGTGTCTGTGTTTTTGCCCCCAGCAGCCTTGCATGCTGAAATGTCACTCCCTAAAACTCACAGCAGAGGTTGGGAAGTCACGAGCCCTCACACGGTGACAGAACTCAGTGTATGTTCTCTCCTGGCTCAGTGTGAATTTGTGGATGCAAACGGGGATTTTACAACTCCCTTTGAAAATCAGGGCTTGCCCGAGGCCAGAGTATTTGGGAAAGAAGCTTGAAGACAACTAAGGGGCTAACTGAGGAAGTTTTGTAATAAAGTGTTTGACACAGTCACCTTCGTCATTACTGATACCAAAAGTCTTTATTTGGCACAAACACGAGTGCAATTCTTTCTACTTAATTTCAAAATGGATTGAAAATAACACACAGCATAGGGGTGATGACCAGTAAGGTCAGGGTCATGCTGAATTCACATGTAAATTCAGAATGTATTAGGCCTTTTTTTTTTTTAAATTTAGTGCAATGTTACAAAATCCACTCACTTTTTAGAGTAAAATACAGTATGAAATTCCTGGTTTCCTTGTAGATGGCTGAAGCAGAACCTCGGGAAGAAAACTATGAAAACTCGATGAAGAAGATGGAGAACTGCAACAAGGACTTAGAAAAACTTCTGGAGGAAATGGAAAAAATAACAGGTACAGGTCTTTACTAGGAATGATATGGATTTGTCTGCTAGAGTGCAGACACTGAAGATTTATTATTTATGTTTATGCTAGAAACTTCCTTGTGATAGAAATGCAAGTGGAAAAAATCTAATGCTCTTAATTGTGAAAAAGCATGTGCATGAAAGTTTCAGGTGGCTCAGAATTAAAAATCAATAGATGATGGATGCTTCGTCAAAAACAGAACTACTATTAAGGTGTTTAATGTACAATTATTAAAACACAGGATGTAAAATGAGACTTAATTCTGACAAATGGTGGGATAGATATATGGCATCTCTCAGGTTTGATTCCTCACATACAATAAAGATTCCTCTCCACGTTCTGCAACACTGTTGTCAGAAATTGTGTGCTGCTAACCAGAACTGTCAATTGAACCTTTTGTGGGTAAGCAATCCATGAGTGCCATTGAGGAAGCCACAGTCAATTCTTGGTAAAACAACAGGGAAAAGCATGGCCTAAGTGCTAAAACTTTACTCGCCTCTATCAGATACTCATTATTTCAAAATTAATTTCATTATTTAAGTTACTCGTTCTTTCAAGAACAGTTTCATTTTTTAAGTTGTTCTTCAAACCTTTTGTCTGTGTTGAGGTCTCCTCGATCTTAGTGTCCCTCACCTAACACAAGCCTCCTGGCTGTAGCTGCTCTGGAGAGAGGGTTCCTTATATATTTCCACTGTATTACCTCTTTGGTTGTCATTTTTAGGTGAAGTGTCTATCTCCCTTGTAGCATACAGTTCCCTTATATAGCAGTGTAGTTCCATTATGGAGCATTTTGAGGCATTTCTAAAGAAGTAATACTGACCAGTCTATTTGAGCTTTACTGCAGGCAGCTCCCACTCTGTTGTACAGCAAGCCTTCCCTGCCTGGTAATAATTCATGCCCTTGTTTTGTTCACTGAATGAGCCATTGCTTCATTTTTAGCCCCAGTTCCTGGCTTAGTGGGCTCTGTTGGGTTTGCAGTGCGTGCGGCCTGGATGACCTATAACATCGTAACCATCCACACCAACCCAGGCCTGGCCAACTCCATGAGGCGCCTGGAGGATTCCTTCCTCAGATGCAAGGAACGGGTGGAGAGGAGGTGGCAGGAGGTGTTACAGGAATCTGAAGGTGAAGAGCAAACCAAGGAGTAAACTGGATTGGCTCCTGCTGGCAGAACCTTGGGAAATCACTCCGGTCTTTTTTATCTGCCACTGTGGAAAATGGATTGGCTTTCCTTGTGCTAAGAACGTGTTTGTAAACACCTATGGAAGTGTTCTAGCGAGAGCACACGGACCTGTTTGTATTACTGAAGGGAAAAGGTAACAATGTGCCTATTTCTGTGAGGCCCACCAGTAACCCTTGTAGTGTTTGCACACACAACTCACGTGCCTACTGCGCCTTTCCTTCTGGCAGTTCATACTCATCCCATCCTCAATGTAGCTGGAATCCTCTGAGACCTGGGGTGGTGCAGTGGACATCACAGGGGTATTGCACCACCTCATGCTTTTCCAAAGAAAACTGAAGAATTACTTGTTTTTCCAAATGAAAAAACAGGTGAAATTCTAGATGGAGTTCGTTTGATGTAGGATTGCCATCTAGGTGTTCGGTTGCAGTTTTATTACTCAGGTAGCTCATCTGTAGTTCTTTCATTTCATTTCACTGGATTTTTAACCACTTCTTTGAACTGGTATTCCCACAAAGATTGTTCTCCTCAAAGCCTCTGTAGAGTAGCATGACTTATTTAAGTAAAAATTTTTACCACTATAGACTGCAGTGTCTGTGGTGGGACTGCTGCAGAAACCAAACCAGGTTATAAAACGTGCTTTCCTCCACATATTCCTACTGTACAATATTAAAAAAAAGGACAAAAAATGTTACTTTTTCAGTGGATTAAGAGCACCACCTCGTGGCTTGCAGTTGTACATAAATGAGTATTTTATCTGAGATGGAAGTCAGTGCAACAAGTTTTAAGGATCTTCCCTTGCATTCAAATCTGTCTCTTTTAACTAGAAATAAGCACCACACAGAAAGGGAGAGCATCTCAGTCTCCTTTGAAGAGGTAATGACTTCAGTCACATCTAAATGATCTCTCAAAAGTTTGCTAATTTTTATACTATGTATTTTTTGAGATTGGTTGGTCTCATTTCACTCCGAATGTTTCTGCACTGAAGGGAAAAATTACAATGTAAACAATTTCTTTTTTTTTTTTTAATGCTACCAAGTATTTTTAGAGGTACAAATGGTAAAGAAACTTTGAACTCTACTCCTGACTTTCCAGAGGGTGAGTCTTCTTTCTGTATTTAAAAAAATGAAATTCTTTGAAGAGGCACTATTTTAACAGCTTCTGTAGGAATGTACTGTCACACAAACCTTCAGAAAAGAGGTTCTGCTTAGAATATTTCTTTCATTCAGTACTGCTGAGTTCCTGTTCTTTATTATAACCTCAGTTCAGGTTCTCTCAGAAAGGCTCAGAAGAGAATCCATGCTACCTGTTTTACCTCTTAGCATAAATTGTTTGACATTTCAGTCCACATTCTTGCAGTTTCTCCTGAAATGTAGTTTTACCCCTGGACTGAGTTTGCTGGTAACCAGGATCAACTTCTCAGAAAGTTAAACAGTGACTAAAGATGACACATGGCATCTTCCCATCTGTAGGAAGCCAGGGGAAGTACAGGCAGGGTGGTTGTGAAACTGCTGTGACTTTACACACAGCTTGTTAGATACACCAGCTCTACGTTACACAGAATAGCTTAAAGGACTTGAAACTGTTCACAGTACCCTCCAAATCATGGACAAAAATGGGAGTGTTGTACACTGTAAGTGAAAATAACCACCTACAGCAATACACTGAGCTGAAACCACAGACCGTGGAAACAACTTGGCTATTACAGTTGAACTGTACAGAACATATTTTGACCTAACTGCTGTTACTTAATATATTAAAACAGCAGAAGTTGGGCTTTAACTTGAGGTGCAGCTTGAGTTGACACCAACCACTTACCTAGGACTACGTGGGTCTTACCACACTTAACCTGACACACATACTTTATGGCCCATTTTCCTTAGAATTCTTGATTAATTCTAAGAACCTTCAAGGTCTGAGTAAAGCCACAATTTACAAATCAAAACTGATAGCCAAGCAGCAAAGAATGGTGATGCATTTTGACGTTAGTCAGGAAGTAGGATGAAGCTCCAAACTCACTGTCAACTTTGTGTGGGTGCCTCCTATTGCATTTTAAAACCTTAAGATATTAAAGGTAATTATTCATCTCATCAGCTGGTGTTAAGTCATCAACATGAATTTTCTTGTCAGTGCATCACTGTCTAGCTCTGGGACTCCAAATCAAATCAGAGCAGCATTGCTCCACTATTGCCAACAGCACAAAACAAAGTTGAAGTGTAAAATGGTTACAATAGAAAAGTGACTCCAGGTGGGTACAAAAGTGTGTGGACTCCTCTGCAGATTCAAAATCCACACGGCCAAAATGTCTTTCTAAGAAACCAAACCAACAAAACACAAACTAAACACTCTCCTCAAATTGTGCTCGAGGCAAATAACCCATAATCTTCTTTAAGGTACACAAGCACCAGCTGCCAGGAGCACTGACCCTCATTATTGAGCACCAGCTCCATGGTTTTTGTCTGCCAAATTCCAGTGACAGGAGCCCACGTGGCCCAGTAAAGGAACAGTTCATGCCCAGCCCAGGACATCTACACTGTAATTTCACCAAGTGCTTTACACCTGCTAGACTTAAGCCTGTGTTTTCATAGGCAGGAGCTCAGGGATGAAGTGGGTTTATGTCAGTCATTGGTTTCTGTTTTATGCAAAGACTCTTCTCACTACAGAGGCAGGATAGAAATAGCAAACAGAGCTAGATGCTAGGACACTACTTGCATTTTCCTTTTCATAAAATAACAATGACTAGTGGAGGACTTTTGTTAAACTGATTCAACCTGACCCACATTTTTGCAGAGGTGAAGAAAATTCTCTCTGCACTCTCAAATCTCACTTTAAGAAAAAAACACCTACAAGTGAACAGCTGAAGGCAGTTCAAGTAGTTTTTATGACAAATCCTTCAGTAATGTTTCAGCCTTTATGAATACCTTGCATTTGTTTATTATGACAACATTGCCAGTGTGCCAGAAATAGATTTAGTTGTGAGCAGAACTTCAACAGGGTGCAAGAAGAGGGAAAGTAGAAGGGACAAGAGCAAAGAGCCAGCAATTCCTCCTCTGTCATTTAGTCCCTCCATGTGCAGTTACAGCCTCACTCTAGGCCAAGGGGTTTACGTGAGGTGTTGTTCAATAAAGGCTGGACAAAGATTGCACAGCTAAGAACACAGAGAGCTGTTTGAAGGAAACAAATCCACTATCTAAGGTTTGGGTAACAGCAGCGGCAAGGCAGGAACGTGAGAACTGTTGGAGGAGAGAGTGAAGGACACGAGATATCTGAAGAGTATCCCACAGCTGGAAGCAGACTGATAACACTTGCAAGACAGCAGAGTTTCAGGGAGGAACATCAGAAAAGCACAGACACTGTGAGACAGCAAAGTGCTTTGCTCATTAACACAAGATGGCAAAGGTACAGACTGCACTTTCAAACAAGAAAGAGCAGAGAGGCCAATAAAACACCCTGCCATTGTTCAGGTACAAGCTTGGGTAAAGGGGCAGTTACTGAGCATGATTCTCAAAACTTGGGTTCAACTGCTTACAGAGCCAGAAGAGCAGAGGGAACAGGGCAGGTTATAGCTCCTGTTGTATCATTTCTTTGCACAAGTTGTTTTGGATTGAAGCACATCCACCTACATCCTCATGGTTTTAGACAAGAGGATGTAGACACACCAAACACAAGACACACCAAAGAGGCTGCTCCCTTCCACACAGAAATGCTGAGGCAACAGGGTTAAATAATTATTTTCACAGTAAATATTAAAAAAGATACTCAAACAGATTTTTTGAGTCATTGAAATCACTTTTATTTGTGAGGAACGTCACCCAATGCTGCACAGTTTCAAATAGATCTTAACAAGGAAAGCAGAAGTTTCTCCTCCCCACGTCCTGCAGTGAACAGGACTGGCACAGAAAAAAACAACTCATCACACTTGGGAGGTTTAGCACCAGCATCCAATAAAAAAGAAAAAAGCATTTTATTTCAATTTTAGTTCTTTGGTTGCTTTTTTTTCCCTTTTCGGTTTGATACCAAAAGAAAAATTGAAAAATTCTTTACTAGTAAAACAGTGAAATTCTAGGAAAAAAAATAAAAACCAAAAAACAAAAGCTCCACAGTTGCTGTTGGAACTAGGGAGGTTGTTCTTTCTGACCCTCGCTCTCTTTCTCTCTCATGCATCTATTTTGTAGGCGTTCCCTGGATCTCAGCTGCTGGTAAGTTGTTTCCTTTTGCATTTCCATATTTCAAAGCTTTGCTTTCGTCATCACTGTTGACCATTTATTGCTTGTGTTTCTTTGGTGTTACTTTTGAGCTGTATTTTAGGACACCTGTTGAAGAGTCACATTAAAAAAAATAAAAAAGCAGTTTAAGTTTCATTTTCTCATTGAATAGGCAAGATGTCAGGTGAAAAGTTACAGGAGATGGGATAAGCACAACAAGCTTATCTTGTCCATAATCAGGATCTTCCTAAAACAAAATATTACTGATTATGAGACGCTGTAACTATAGATCAGATAGAGCTTGCTGAAAAAAGTCACTTATAAAGCAAAACTTTGTGACAAATACAGAGGCAGAGGGAAGGAAGAGGAGAAAAGCAGGAGACTGCTTTTGCTTTGCCTACAGAGCACTCTCAGGATTTACAACACCAAGACACACACAAGGGCGAGTGGACAGAGCACAAGCCCTCGAAGCAGACACGACTCTGCTTCGGCTGGGAATCAGGGACTGCCCATGTTCCTTACCTGAGGGTGGAAAAGGTGCCTCGGGAGCCGGGCATTACTCAGCACCACTCTGCTCTGTCACGGGAGCAGGAGTTTCAGCAGGTGTTTCAGTTGCCTTTGTCTGAGACACAACAAACCCTTAGTACAGGCAAACACTGACCTCCAGACCCCTCCTCTATGCAGTGGTACAGCCAGCATAACTCAGGTTTTTAAAATAATCAAGAAAAATAAATCTCTAGAAAATATTAAACTTCAATGTCTTTCCTGTAATTACTTCACAGCAGACTCTGCCAGGGGAACACCTCAAAGTAGACACAGAAAATCTTTCCTCATTAAGGTAAAAATCTGTATTTGCAGTTTCCTGAAATGATCTGGTCCAAGCAGTTCAGGAAATGGATCCAGAGGTTTCAAATCCACCTCATACCACAGACTGAGGGTTTGAGGGAGCAGGAAAACACAACTGGTTCTCTCCACTTCAGAAACATTGTTACAGCCTGACCTTACAGTCTGACCCCAATTAAGAACTACCCATAGCAATGCTGGTTCCATTTAAGACCAGCTGCTCATTCTCCAGGAAGGTCAGAAGCAGGCAAGGAAATCAGCACTTGAGAGCTGGGCATCAGTCGCCCAGCACACCAACAATGCACTTAATAAAAACTCATACAGGACAGGAGGTCTTGAGAATTCACCCCATCAGAATCGTGGTCTCTGCCACACAGAATTACACAATGGTTTGGGTTGGAAGGGGCCTTAAAGCTCATCTCATTCCACCCCCTGCCATGGGCAGGGACACCTCCCACCAGCCCAGGTCACTCAGAGCCCCATCCAACCTGGCCTTGGACACTGCCAGGGATCCAGGGGCAGCCACAGCTTCGCTGCCCAACCTGGGCCAGGGCCTGCCCACCCTCCCAGGGAGGAAATTTTCCCAGTATCAACCAACTCCCTGTCAGTTTGAGGCCATTCCCCTTGTCCTGTCTCTCCAACCCTTGGAAACAGTCTCTCTCCCCCTTCCCTGTGGGCTCCCTCCAGGCACTGCAAGGCCACAGTGATGTCTCCCCGGAGCCTTCCCTTCAGGCTGTACAACCCCAGCCTTTCCTCCCAGCAGAGCTGCTCCACCCCTCTCACCACCCTGGTGTCCCTACCTCTTTTCCCTCCTGAGCGGGGGCGCTGGCGGCGCGGGGCCGGCGCCGGTAGTTGTAGGGGCGGCGGTACCCGCGGCGCAGCGGCTGCTGCCCCATGGCATTGGCCTCGTGGTGGTTCTCCTTGTTCTCGGCCTCGCCGGTGGCCGGGGCAGGGCGGGGGCGAGGGGGCCCTCTGGAGAGCAGAGACAAAGGTGTTAAGCAAGAAAGAAGCCCAACGAGGTTAAACTATAGTCATTTTAGCCCAGCAAAGCCTTCATAACAAAGTGCCACATCAATGATCTCAAATGCGAGCAAACCGTCCCTTTGGAGTTTGACTGGCAGAGAGCTGAAGAGGAAAGAAGCAAGGTGTGTGTCTTTTCACTGCTGAAGATGCAGCAGGCTGTCCTACTGTTTATCCTACAGCAAAGATGCAGATATTCCATCTGAATTGCTGGCTAGGAGAACAAGACAGGCTAATGCTGCTGTGTTAGCCTTGGCATGGCTACATACCAACCCAGTGCTAATAATCCCCAGCACAATCCTTGGGAATCTCACTTCTACCTGTAAGCCATTCCTGGATCTTTGCCTCCCAGCCTCCAACTGGCTTCCCCACTGGGGATTTCTGACCCACAAACAGTTTGCCTTTGTAGAGATATCACAGTGGTGTTTTCTTTTAGTTATTTCACCAGTCTCCCCCAAGCTCACACTTTTAACATCAACATTCTGTAGCAGGAGTGCTGTAGAGTTCCCATCACCGAAGGTTTTCAAGATGTGATTGGACAGGATGCCATATAATCTTGTCTAGGCTCCCTTGCCCACAAGAGTTTGGCCAGGTGGTATTTTGAGGTCCCTTCTAACCTGGGCTGTCCTACAGTTCAATGAACCTTCACTTGGTTTTTCAGCATGTCTCCTACTTCCTTCATTTGAAGGCTCCCCATGGTATATTCTTTCATCAAAAGAATGAGCAAAAACAATTGTACCATACTTTCCATGCTATTCATTCTGAGGACATCTGTAATCAATCTTCATTTGTCTCTTCTCCCAGCTTCCAAGTCCTCAGTCACTTCACTCTTCACACATTTGTTCACCCTCCATCATTTTGATGAGTTTTCTCATTATTCTGGAAGCTCTCCAGGTCCTTTAGCAACCCCTTTCTCCAAAAGCTCTCACAAGACTTAACTCTAACAATCTGGTTTTGTTACCTTCTCCTTCAGGAGTTTCACAATCTGGTTTTGTTACCTTCTCCTTTAGGAGTTTCTCAAGGAACCTAAAATTGAAATCTTGACTGACAGCAACACCTTCCACTAACACAGGATGTACTACTATATTAGACCACGTAAGAGGGAGGACACACTTCAGTTTTCACTGAATAGTAAGCTTTCCTCTGTACCTAAAAGCAGCACCAGGGATAAAACCAAGCTTGAGTGACATGTAGGACTGAGTTCAGTGTGCATAAGTTACTGGTCCAGTGCTGAACGGCAAACTACTGTCTGCAGTCCACAAGAAATGTTCAAAGCACACCCTGCCCCTGATCAAGCAGGATTTGGGTTTGTTACCTGTCAGCAAAGTATGAGTGTTCACCTGGGATGACACAGACCCTGCAACTCACTTCAACTGTGAGAAGTAATGGGATAAAAGAATTCTTTGCCCTTTCTTGGCCAATATGTCTCTGAACAACATATAAGCACATTAAACAGATTCTACAGTTGTTTCCTTATTCCTGTGGCTCACCTTTCTCCTAGTAATTAAAATGCTTCTCCCTGTCCCTACCATTTGCACAGGTGCTCCTGCACTTAGAAGCCTGTGCAGACAGAACACGACAGCACCCGAATGACAAGCAGAGGAAGCAGCACAAACCTGCGGTAGCGGGGACGGTAGGAAGTTGGATTCCTGTGCACTTGCTGCAGCTGTCCTCCTTCTGTGACCCCATCCTTGATTTCTCCCTCAGCACCCTGCTACCAAAAGAAAACAGAAGACAGTCACAGATGAAGTGTTACCTTATTTGGCAGGCAGTGTATTAACCGTAAACAAAATCGACTCAATGCACGTCCAAAACCAGGGGATCAGTGCAGACACACCAGCATATTGGGTAAAAAGAAGCAGCAGATTCTCAAAAGGCTTTCATTTGGGCAAAGAGGAGGACAAAACAAAAGCCAACAGTGCTGCCCCTGTTTCTCACAGTAACAAGACTAAAAACTACCTGATGATGCCTCCTCCCTGTCTGCCAAAAAAGGGAGAGGCCTCGACAGTTCTTTCTGGTGCACATTCGATGCATTTCAATATATGACATGGCACTGAAGGGGTAAAGGTGTTATGGAGAGGCAGCTGTTGATCAGGGCACTTCCCAGTTTAAAAAGCTAACTAAGAAACTTGCCAGTTTCTTCTAGCTCCATTCTGCACAAAGTCCCACTCCACAGAGAACTCTCACAAAACCATCAAGAAATTTAAAGACAAAAACTGTAATAAATCACGTCAAATACTCTTCTACACACAGCCTTGTCAGCCTTTCAGAGATGCAGTGGTTACCTGTCCCCTTCAGTTGTTACAGCTGATAATGATAAAGCTCTATGTCACTTTGGGGGTTTTATTTTGTGTTTAAATGCCAGCCATCAGCAGTGCCTCTTTTATAAAGTGTTACATGATTTACAGGTCCCAGTGTTCTGTCCTTCCCTTCAAAAGAACAAATTTAACACGAGGTCCAGAAACAGAAGTGCATCTTCTGTGTATGATCCAGGAGGAAGCAAAAGTTACTCCCTCCTGACAGCTTTTAGTGGTCAATTACATTAAGTTTGACAGGTATCCTTTCAATTCTACACCATCATATTCTGCTCTATTTTAACTGGCAATCGTGGGTACCTGTGTGGGCAATGAACTTTTTTTCTAGATGAAATAACATAATGATAAATATTTATAAAAGCCGAAATGCTGCAGATCATAAAAAGAAATCTTGGGGAATTAAATGAACCTCAGTGGCCAACCTTGACAATCTTACCATAAAATACACTCCAAATGCATTCATAATTTCAAGCACACTTCATAGCTTTCCTTTTTTCAAAAAGGAGAGACTTGGTCTGAAGGCAACTGAAATATTTCAGGTGCTGTACCTAGAAATAACTATACCAGCTATTCTCAACAATATGGCAGGGTCAGCTGCTGAGATTAGTATAGAGAGTCTGAATTCAGTTAAAAAACCCACAATCATCTGTTGTGTTCCCTCATGTACATAAAGCTGATCAGGAAACTAAATATCCCCAGGAACTCCCACTAACTAGGCAGACAGTAGTAACAGCCAGCATCTGACAGAGGTTGAGATGTAATTGAGAGACCCAGAACCGAAGAGGAAAATTACACTTCTCAGTTTACAACAGCTTTATCCTACTGAGGTACTTGGCAGAACTAATCTGTTCTGTTTTTATCAAGATACTTTGCACTACATAACACCTGAAAGTTTATTAGACCCACGATGCACGGTCAGAAGTGCCTCAGACAGTGAGGTGAGAAACAGCACTGCCAGAATTGCGAGGGGCAATGGCAATCCAAAAATCTGGGGATTTGCCTTTTGTGAGGTGAAGATCTGCTGTCACTGCCTTCCTCTCTTGAGGATTGGCAAAGCCCAGAAACAGGAGGAGAGTGCAGCAAGATGTGTCAGGAGGGACAGACCCAAAACTAAACATGTCACAGCATAACTGCCACTTCTCTCTGGGATTTCTGAACAAGCCTAAGTGGAACCAGTGCTTGGTTCTACCACTGCAGTGCTAAAAACCACAGAATCACAAAGGCCTAGGAGGTCTTTTTTGTCTGAGGGACAATGTGCCAGAGGCTAAGAAAGCATCACCCACTCGAATTGCAGGGAGCAGCACTCAACATTTTTCATTAGCCAAAGCCCTCCTACAGCACTTGACAATCAGCATCGAATTCACAGCTCTTCAAAAGGCACTACTGCATTTTTTTTACATGTTTTTAATGGCACAGCCCAGGTCCACTCCTCCCTGCAGAGGGCTGGGTTGGAATCTCAGTTAAAAGACTCCATCTCCTGTAGTGATGGAAAGAATGACTAGACCTGATGAAGCATCACTCAAAACCAATGCAAACGTTTTATTATTCATCTTGAACTGAATATTGCTATAGCAGTATTTGAAATGGTTTTGGCCTAAACAGTCAGCTGCAAACAGAATAGTAAAGCAACTGGACTGCTTAGCCCAGAAATCCTGATAACTTTCTGAATCTTCTAGAGTAGCACAGAAATTCAATTAAACACATTAGTGTCACCGTCAAATGATCAAAAGAGAAGTATGGCTCCAGAATAAAACAATGAGTCATAAGTCACTGAAACAGGTGTCATTCGACCAGAAAATGGAACCCAAGCTCCAAGGACTTGTCTTACCGTATGACAGTTAAGTATACAAGATTAATTTATTAGAGAAACTTTATTTGTACTCTTAAAACCATCACACCATGTCTAGCACACATGTGCTCACTATCTCCAGAGAGACCTTCCACCTCAGTCTGCACATTCAAACAAACCACCAGGTCATCCTGAAGGACAGATGAACACAGTAGGACTGCTGCACTCTACATCTTACTCTCAAGAATGCCAAGACAGGCAGGCTGTGACTTCCCATGAAGAACCTCTAACCCCCAAGAAGGTATAAAACTTTATTGCTGTCCTCCAAAGAATAGTTTTGTAAGCATTAACAGTAGCTGCAATGAGCTTTTTACCCATCTACTTCCCTAACTCCTTCATTCATTCATTCCTGGATCCCTTCATATCAGTCTCCAACTTTTATATACTACTAGTTAGCTTTTCAGGGGTCTTTTCTACAAGAAATAGTGTCAGCCATGGAGAAACCAACTCTTGCTGTGCTGTAAGGTTGAACTGGAGTTACTAATTGACATCCAAAGTTCTTGAAACTTAGAAGGCCATCACATCAAAAGTCACAAATCACTTTTAATTTCTTTTTCCTGCAGAAAAAACCTTTCACCTCTGCAGTCTAGTAGATCTTTTAAGTAGAGCAGGCCTGGGTACACTGAAACCTTTCCCTTCAGGTGTGCAGAAAGAGTAAATATACTTTCAGCAAACACAGCTCAAGAGTGCCCAAGAGCTGGAAACATTTCCTCAAGTAGAGAGGCACAACTTTCAATGTCCCTTTATTGGGACTACCCTTGAATGAAACAAAACTTACTCTCAATTTTAACAGGTAACATCAAATCCAGAGGAGCAGTCAATGCATTGATGGCAAGGCCTGACATCCAGAGGATACTCAAGCCAAGAGAAGGACCAACAAACCTTATGAGCAATGGGAAACAGTGACCACCCAGGTTAATGCCCTTCTGAAAAGTAGCATTTGCAAGTTCTGAAGGCTGTAATTCTTCCAGAGTCAATGATCCCAGAGAAGGAGCAGTATACTTTAGATTATAAAATGAGACATGATTTCTACAGGCATCACACACAACAGCTAGGGCTGTGTCCCCACACCAAATCAGCCTGGGGATTCAGATATAAGCAAAACAAAGGAAAACTGTGATAATCACGATTTGTACCCCTTCTGTACAACTTCAGGTAGTGGGATCCAAGTGTGAGGTGCAAGCCAGACTTTTAGCTGCATGAGTTTGCATTAGATAAGAGAACACAGCTCAGCAGGAGTACAAGGGGACTGAATGCCCCCCATGTCAAAGGGGGGGTCTCACATTATTACTCCGAAGGCAGAAACAAAGAGCTGCTTTGACATTCTGCAGCACACAGGGTTGTCTAAGCCTCGTTATATCTGCCCATTTAGAATCTGAAGAAGCTCCAAGACAATACCAACACCAACAACTAAAGGATTCACTCCCAATAAAGACAGCAATAAAGGGAGATCTTAATCCCAGGAGAACAAAAGGAAACAGAATCAATACTGGGATGTAGTTGATTGATGAGCTAACAGGTAACACTGGAAGCACAAAAAAGCTGACCAAAACCAAGTATCCTGGTTCTTTGCCACTTGGTGTGAAAGTTGAACCTGCAAACTGTATCATCCCAAAAACAGAGACAAGCTCAGTAACAGACCATCAGTTACCAGCACCAACTTTCAGCCTTTTCCAAAGTACTCAGAAAGAACACCTTTCAGGTATTCAAAGGCTCAGACCTAATGACAGCTGATCTGAACAGCTAGGCTTTAAGGAAGGATTTGACAACACTTGTTCTGTCAACTCTAGAATGAGAGTTCTGTTGCCTGAGCAGAGCCTTCCACCATATCAGATCATTCACACATTTCTGCAAGTGATGATCAGACTCAACTATTAAAGAATCATTAAGCCTGGAGTATGTTCCAGTTTGCTGACTCTTCCAGGCACCAATTCAGCAGAAGCACAACATAGACAGGAGCAGTAACTGCCACAACTACAGTCATATACCTCATGCTTTCTTCCTCCTCTGCAAGAAGCTGCTTAGGAAGTCTTGCAGAAGTAATGAACAACGATGTATAACTAGTTTAGAGGGGAAAAAAACAACCCAAACACCATTATCTTTACACTGAACACACAGGCAGAGGCCTA
This sequence comes from Anabacerthia variegaticeps, assembly GCA_035583185.1. Classification (NCBI taxonomy): domain Eukaryota; kingdom Metazoa; phylum Chordata; class Aves; order Passeriformes; family Furnariidae; genus Anabacerthia; species Anabacerthia variegaticeps. Next base: position 3,570,821 of record JAWWEW010000073.1, read on the forward strand.
TGAAGGGATGATACGTGGAGGTTTCAATTAGCTGGTCAAACTACTACCATGCAAAAGTAACAAACTTCTAATGTAAATCCCATTTTCCAAGTAAACCTTTCAAGTTATGGTTATACTACTTAACAATAATATATTTGTTCAGGTAAAGGGCATGGTGAGCCACTTAGGTGTCTCACTCCTTTGTGTTTACTTTTCCAACCAACACCCAAGGAGAGACTTTTAACACACTCTAGAAAAACATGACAAGGAAGGGCCTACAAGATACCAAATAAAGGAAAATATCAGTGTCAACATCCCCGATGTGCTGGAGGAACCTTGCATTTTAGATGACTGAAGAACACTCACGACTTGGTTAACCATTGCCAGTGCTGAAGGTGCAGTTCCCTGTCATGAGACCAGCAGGAGAGCTGCTGAGGAGGTGGATGGCCACCAGCAAAGGAATTGCACTCACACTTCGGGGTGGTCCACGGCGCCGGCCGAAGTAGCCCCGTCGGTAGCGGCGCCGGTCGGCAGCGTAGCGGCTGCCCTCCACAGGGACCCCGTCTGGGCCGGTGACATTGGCTGCCTCTGCTCCCTGGGGGCACAAAACACAGTCAGCCAGGGGGCTCTGAGGAGAGAGCCTCCTACAGGGACGGGATGAAACAGCAAAGAGGATTTTTTGCCGAAGTTCGAAGCTACAGCAATTCCTTCCTCCCATGGAGCAGTTTGTTATTCCCAACCCAGTAACTCATGATCATAACTCTTGGTTAACATCCTGAGATCCTGTCAGGCTGAGTTTGGAGGAGGAAGCAAGAAGAAATTGATTAAAGACAAAAAAAAAACCATAACCCTGAAAAAAATGTTAAGAAAGTAGAAACAAAGAACTTGAACGTTCTTAGAGTTATTAAGCTAAGAGGCTCCAAGACAAACTCATCAGGGCAATATATACCTCAGTGAATGATTACTGAGCAGGCTGCAAGCTTCAGTGCTTTATCAAGTAAAAGTTACAGACGCCAGGAGTAGCCAAAGGGGAGTTTTGACACATACCTAGAAATACAGCCTAATGAAGAAGCCTTTAAAAGCCAGCTGTCCCACAGCAAAGCTGTATGAATGCCACCTACCCAGGGATTAACACGTTAGACAAAAACCCCAGAGACACAGCTAAGGGTCTGTGTCAGTCCCCACCCCACGTCCCCACCATTTCCTACCTTCTCTCCCTCAACCACATCAAATTCCACAGTCTCTCCATCACCAACACTGCGCAGGTACTTCCGTGGGTTGTTTTTCTTTATCGCCGTCTTTAAAGAAGATACACAGAAATACATTATTTTATGTTCTTTATCTTACAAACTCATAGCCCCAGGGAGGAAGGAAGGGCAGCATTTTTCTGCTACAATCCCAGCTCTGCACACAGCTCAGTCACCACGCCAAGATAGTTCAAACACACAGATATCTCTCATTGCACAGCCCACCAACAGTCAGTCAAGATTTACTCTCTCCTCACTGTTTATACTTTATAAATCAGCTGTTGCTCCAAGATCCACTCTGTGCAGCATACTAAACATCCAGATCGTTACAGTCCATAGTGAGGGCTTCATCTCCTGCAAGCTCTAGCAGCAAGTGTGACCCATGCCTTCAGTTATTAGGAGACCTGTAGACCATCTATAGAGAAGAAACCCCCAAATACTACAATAACAGTTATAAATAATAACACTATTATTATAGTTATATAAAAATACCATAATACTACTACTAACCACATGGGTTTGGATCAAAACCTCCTCAGACTCAGAGGAACACTCAAATGTCCTGGAGTGATTTCCAGGCTGTCAACTGCAGATGCCTTTTACTCTGTGGAATATTTTAGGATTCCACAGAAGGTGGGTAGCAAGACAAGCCTGCTCTCTCTTCACTAGGTAAGGCTTCACCAACTGGAAGAGGCCAGAGGAGAAAAGACCAAGACATGCATTGCACAAGCCAATTTAGTAGCCATGTTTTAACTGAAGTTACATTAGATTCTTAATGCCCAATTCACTTTAAGTTTCCCGATCTGGGCATCTGTTGTTAGCAGGAAGGAGGGAGGTGCAGAACCAGTAGACAGAAACACACACGGAAATACAGGGCATAAATCCAACCTAAGAAAGGGGATGTAGGGCAGAAACAGAAGGGACAGTTGCCACATCTGCCTGCAGTTCAAGAAAAACAGGCAGAATGAAGATCAGGAGCTGTTGCCAATGCACAGCAGCAACACTTGTTCAGTCAACAACAGCCCAAAACCACTTCCCACTGAAGGAAAAATCTCATCAGTTTAAAGTTGATCTTGACTAGTTTAGGGAAAGTGTTCTCCTGGCTGCTGAATACAATCTCCTCTGGGTTTCAGGCAACAGGCCAGCATGGCCTTCTAGCCACACCTTTCCCTGCACCCTGCAGCATCCCTCAACAGCTTCAGGAAGAATGTAAGAGTGTACATATTGTTACCACCAAGGCAAAAACAACCCAAGAGGGTGGGTTTTTTTCTTTATATGCCAAATCAGAGAGTGAGCTGCTCGAGTGAATTCTATGGGGAATTACTTCAGCAGGCAGAGACTGCCACCATGAGCTCAGACAACTTTGCTTTCTGCTGAGTTTTTAGTGTAACCGCCCCATTTCTAAAAACCAGATAGAGGTGTTAGCTTTTCTGTAAGTGTTATATACTGATACTGTACCCCTTAATCTGCAGAGAAGTTAGTGGGTTAGTACTGAAACAACTGACTAAATGCTTGTGCTTTGCATATGACAGATGTCAATAAGCTGTATTTCAAACTGCCTCCCCTTCCTTATAAGTGCAGAGGAAGAAAGGACTAACAAATCTCTTTTCAGCAGATGGTGTACTTAAGATTAATAAAGTCCCTCAAATATCCTCCAAAAAGCATAATGGAAGATAAAATCAACAGGATTCCACATGTTCTGTTCCAGCTCTACGGACAGAGACTTCAAAAATTCAGATTTGCAATTGAATAACTTGCCAACAGGAGACAGAAGCTGCTACACAGTGGGCTGGAGCTTGTTCTACAAAGGCAATCAGGGCAATCTCTGAGTCAATCCTCGAATTCCAAGCAGAAACTCTAGAGCTTTACTACTTACTACTTCAGCTGCAGGTAAACAATGCTGAAATAAGCCTCTAACAAGCCTAAGCTCTAAGCTTGATGAAAAGACTTTTACTCTGCATATCCAGAGGGGAGAAAGCACTCTTCTCCCTGTCACTGTTTACCAGCACCCTGCAGGCTCCAGCTTCTCTGATTCAGAAGACAGATGTTTTACATTAACACAGACAGAACTCAACAACAAAGCCTTTCCTTTCCAAAGGGGACACTGATGAACAGGCAGCTACAAGAGTCTTCGGAGCTAGTTCAGAGTCTTGCTCACACCACCACACCATATGGACATCCAGCACTGTCCCAGCAATACCCAAAATTTGGTACACCAATTACTGGAGCAGGTACACCAGGCTGTGCACAATCAACACAATCCAGTGGAGTGAAGAGAAAGGAAGATCTGCACAACAGAAGAGATTAACTCCTCACTGCTTGTTGACTCAAACTATACCTAATTAAACTGGACTTCTCTGACACTTTTAATGGTGTTAAAACTGCAAGACACACTCCAGCCCGCCAGGGTTGATCCCTGTTGCTCACACTACCTGTAGCTGGCTGACACAATGTCCTAGACAGCACCTTGCATGAACCAAGCACGACTGAGCAGGCAAAGAACAGCCCTCCCCAAAAACACTGCTTGGGTCCCCCGCAGGACAAAGGGTTAACTCAAAGCAAGCCATGCATGCCCTAAAAAGAAAAGCATTTTAATCTGTACTAGGTTTATAAATAGCATCCAATAGCCAGACACCAAGCATTAACCCCCATTCCAATCATGAGATCGGGCTGTTCCCTCCCCACGCGGATGCACGCAGGGGAGGCAGGGAGGAGGCTGTATCTATTCAACTAGGTCAGCCTTATTCTGAAGGGATTAGGCATGTAATCCAGCCCCTCCCGGCCCGGCGCGGGGAGGAGGGGCAGAGCCGGAGAGACAGGGAGCTGGGAGCAGGATGTTTGCTCACAGCACGGATTTGGATCTGCCTCCCTCGCCGGGCGGCCCCACCAGCAGCGCTGGCCAGAACGTCCCAGGCTCTGGGACAAGCTCTGCTGAGGAACAGCCCACTGTGGCCCGGCCAGGCCAGAGCTGGAAACACCCCCTCTGGGGCTGGTGGGGTGCAAGCCTGCACACGATGTGGTATTTCTGAAACAAAGCCAGTTTTGCTCTGTGCTCACTCCCAGAGCACGTTTAGCCCCAGGAGATGGGAAGTGCCCACCTCCACACACACCCACTGGGTTACATTTAGGTGAATGGTCCCTACAGGACAAGGAGACAAAGCAGCACAGGTGACAGCAGCTTGTTTGGGTCTCTGCAGGCAGCTTTCCCAGGCAGAACAACCATGTTATCTCTGCCAGCAGCACAAGGGTCATTTTCCACGGTATCCTCTCACAGGTATCACAGAGACCTCATTTGTCTTCAAGGCAGCTTTACACTGCTGCCTGTCCAGAACATGTTTCTGTAGCTAGAACTCTTCCCACCCTCCTCTGGACACACACCCAGCAGAGCACTGTCAACCATGCTCACAGCATTTCCTTCTTTAAGGAAGGAAAATGGCCATTAAAATCAGTATATGCATTGACAGCTCTTGCTCTCAAGCCCACCAACTGAACCAGGAATGTGCATGTTTCCCAGGAGACTTACTCTCTCCCAGCTTTATCCAGTTTCAGCCTACACACTATGACCCAGAGGAGAAGTTATCACAGGCTATTAGTCATGAAGCCACAAGAACTAAACTAACTCTCAGCACTGACTCAACCAACTATATATGCACATATCCTCATCCTCTGTGAGCAGCTCTGAGCACAAGTTTCCTGGTTACATCTCATGGAAATACTGTCACTTATGCCACAGAGAAGGCTCCTGCTTTTAAGGATCACAGGAGCCTGCAGACATTTTATAGGGGACCAGCTCGAGGGGCAGCATTTCCTTTTCCGGTGGGTGATGCAAATGGTGCAAAACCAGAGCTGAGCCAACTAGTGAGTTTGCACCAGCATGGAGACAGCATCCTCTGTCCTGCCATTATTTGCCTGCAACCTGAGAGTCACGGTATAAACTTAGAACAGCCTCCTGACAGCTCAAGGAAAGTGAACCAATGACGAGCCGCTGGGCAACCTCTCTCTGCTTGGGCACACTTGGCACACAGCCTTGCTCCTCTTTTTCCTGAGAGCAGCTGCCTCACGCAGCAACAGCTGATGGCAACCCAGGCTGGTCAAGGGCCAGACTAGATCACTTTCTCCCCAATACCAGGGAGGGCAGACAGAACAGACCTGCAAAGGAAGAGGGCAGGAAGGAACAAAAGGCACAAGGAGCATGAGGAAATGAGGGGGGAGGACAGATAACAAGTACAAAGTTTACAAACAGAGGAGTCATCTCACCAAGGGGATAAAACCAAACAAAACCACACCAGAAAGCCCTCCAAGCACCTTTAGTGTTCAAACTGGAGCAGACAAAAGAAAACATGAAGGGCTATAATACCTAGCCCTTGAGTTACATCCCAGAGAGAAGGATAACATAACCCTAATTTCTCCATGAAAATTTCAACACAGACATCCATTCATGGTATCTGCAGTAAATATTCTAAGGAGAAGCTAGGACAAGGTTGGGTGGCTGTTGCAGGGGTTGTGTTAGAAACCTATCATAGTACACATCTCTAAGTACAATTACTGCTGTCTTACCTGATGAACAAACACATCCTCTTTGGTGTCATTTCTGTGAAAAGAAAACAAGAAGTTATAAGAGTTTAGACTAGGAGACTTAAATAGAAATTCCTGGCTTTACAAGTGAAACCCTCCTTCTCTTAGTCTGCAGCACATGCCCTGAATTCCATACATTCTGTCTAAGTCTAAGCTACCAAAACCCTGCTCTGAACTTGTAGGGTCATATGGTTGAGAGCAGAAAGGACTCCCCAGCCTTCAAGAGTGTGAGAGTACAGGGGGAGGTTCTCTGTAATCTTCTGGCAAGCACTCAATGTTTTGTTTTTGCACAGAGCACAGTTAATGACTGGACTCTTGTTTTTCACTATTCTAGCTCCCCAAAAACACTTCCACAGGGACTGCAACCTGAGCTGTTACCCCAGAGGTCAAACAAGACTATCAACAGGACTAGCCACAGCTGTTAACAGAGATCTCCTTTCAGTGAAACTCAAAGCAACCGTGCACAAGAGGTGTTAGGAGAGTCCATGGGAGGATGACCCAGACACGAACAGGAGGTTGTCTGAATTAGGCCAGACAGTTCAGGCTTCCACATTCAAAACACAAAGATAAGTCTGAGACCTTGATTCTGCGTTCCCATACAACAAGGAAGAGCCTAAACCCTGCCATCTGTTCACTCAAACACAACAGGCAGGTCAAAGAGCTTGTGAAGATAACGCAGAATCCAAAACTTGTTGTGCAGGATTGAAGCAGTTGTAGACCTCACTTTAGGAAGACAGCTCACAAGTTATTACACCACAACCAGCTGAAGGCTCTTAAGTCAACTGCTATAAAAGATTTTAAGGGTACTTCCTAACTTCCTTTTCTTCTAAGATTAAGTAACACTGGATAGTAACCTCCAGGGACTGAGATTAATACTGCACCTTGAGACAGGGGGTCTCCTACCCCTCACTGCACCTACCCAAATCCACCTGCTGCCTAACAGTTCAAGGACTTGCAGAATGAAATAACTTACCAGATATGTCTGTGCAAGACAAGAGCTCAGCATGCAGCAGTTTAACTCTTCATAACGCACACAAGACATTTAAGCCCCTCAACCCGAGAGATATTCCAGCCTTAAAAGCCAGAGTTTCCTCCAGTAACTTGGAAGCCTAAGGCTGCGGTGTGATCAGTGTGACAGCTGTTTGGACTGTCAATGCCATTCAGAGGTTTGTTTGTGTTCAGAGAAGGAAAAAAGATACAATGTGAATGTCTCTGAAAACCAGGACTGGAATATCTTCAATGAGATTATATCAGAGGATCTCAATATGTATCCACAGGAGGTATTTTGACTAGTTAACACTTAAAGTTTGACCAAAAGTGTTTCCCCTCATTCTCCCTCCCTTTAAAAACCGGTCTGGCAGTCACAAAAGGACATGCAGCTCATTAAAGGTGTAGTAGGAGTAACCATGAGAAACAGGTAACAGACCAGATGTGTAATGAGTTCAACCGCTTCTGTTTTCTCCCCATACACAGAACCTTTGATTGGGGGGTGCAGTGTTTTAAGGAAAAAAAGTTTGTTGAATGCCTGGCCAAAGCTGACTGCGTGAACCTGGCAGCCAGGTCCTCAAGTCTCTGCTGCAGTTACTAATGCATGGCATGTTATCTGTACCACGAGTCTTAGCACAGCATAAATACGACTATCACAATTTAAACATACCTGTTGATAAAGCCGTATCCATTTCTGACATTGAACCACTTGACTGTGCCAAGAACTTTGGTGGCTGCAAAGAAGAAGTTAGAGAATTTAATCTAAAGCAGAAGAAAGTACAACAATGTTACAAAAATACCTTCCTATCTCCCAGTTCAGTTTATACTAGTGCAGGAGCAAGATACAGTGCTTTAACATGCTGTTCCCTCAACCAAGAGTTTACCACACAGCATGAAGCTCTGTTTTCAGAATTGGCCACCCGTCCCTTCTCTTTTTGTATGTCTTCATCCAGAAATGGGCAGCAAAGTCGAAAATCCCATTACCACTCATCAGTTCTCTTCAGCTTGGTAGCCAGACAGGAAACACAGCTGAAGAAAGCTGTTTAGAAGTCCTTTCTTTCACCTGGAGTTACCCTTCTTTCTTCCTCGGAAACTAGAACTGGCCAAAGCAGCAGTATCAAGTACTATGCAACTCTCTCAAGTGGAAAGGCAGCACATCCTTATTTTGCACAAGCTCTTCATTACATTGTCAGCATCACTATAGCCAAATAAGATATCACAAGACTTCTAGAGGTGCCCTATGATTTATCAGTTATGAACTGACCAACTCGATGTTCCACGACTTCCAGGATCAAGACAAGCTCCTCTCTCAACACTAAAGCAGCATCTACTTAGAAGCCATAATGCAGTGCCTTATAGGACCTGGCAAAACCTGTTCCTCCAACTTACAGGAATGTGTGGGAGGAACTCAACAGTGATGGAGGCAGTACAGCCCCTCCTTCCCCCTCAGCAACTGGGTGGACACCACAAACTTGTACTTTTCAGCACTCCAGTAAAAGCAGAGGTCTGGCCTCCACAACTTAATAGCTATTACTTGTTAACACAGCTTGATCACAACTCTGTGAGCAATCTATGCAGCACTTACTTGAAATGTAGTCACCTACAGATGACTGCTTGTTAAAAACCTTACACCTATGTTTTGGGGATGGCAGGAACCTACGACACAATTAAAAGGAGAACAGGCTAGAGAACCAAAAGATCAGAAGTCCAAGCCAGTCTGCTGGAAGCAAGAACTCACTTCAAATTGTCACCTTCACCTGCTCTCTGCCTGCATTCTTCCCTAAATGCCCACGAGGAGATGACAGAGCCAGACAGACCTTTAGTCTCATGCAGTCTTGCCACTCTCACACAACCCTCTGAACACAGACCTCAAATAAGAACCTTTGCCACCAGCAGGCCATTGTAGTACTGCTGCTGTTATTATTTTCAATAACAGGCCACTTCTCATTCCATTTTTAGAAGTGAAGTTTTCAGTCTCCTTTAATACACTTTTTAACAGAAAACATTCTTATATAGAAGCAGCAAAGTCATGTTAAGACAGAGACATCACCCAGAAAAAAGGGCTCTGCCTAGTACAACACACACTGTTGTTTACAGAGATAGAAACACCCCAAGTTTCAAAGCCTCAGTAACAGTCTCCAGCATCAATATTTACAGTTGTGCTTTCAGATGTAGTTTCATGGGGACATCACTACATACAGGCACTCCTACCAAAGGCTCTGGCTACAAGAGCACAGGAGAAGAGGGGGAGCACAGAAACAGGTGCCAACAGTGCCTGGCAGGTTTTAGCCTGCTTTAGGAAACAATGCTAATACCACTGATTCCCTCAACATCATCCTTTCCCTCCCATGGAAAACAGCTTTTGAATCTGCTGGCCTATTTCAATCAGATTAGAAACAGGGTGAGAAGCTTAGGAAGCATGGCAAAAACCCCCAGAGGGGTCAGGAAGCCAGTGGGACGAGAGGTAGCCAAAACTCACTCCACGTGGCCAGCTGGCTGCTGGTAAGTGTGCTCACAGCTTCAGAGCAACTTCGGCACAAGTTGCCAGAAAGCAGGGGTGAGTGCTGGGGAAATACTATTCCCCACAGACAGTTTCCCCATACAGTTTCCCCTAAGTATCACTGTGGGGCCAAAGAACCTCAGACAACAGCACGACACTGAACACCCACGTGGCCCTGGCACAGTCTCTGGAAAGCCTGAGCTGTCCTCACAGGGCGGTCGGGCAGGGAGGAGGACAAGCCCAGAGGCAAACACAACAAGGAGTTAAACTGATGAGTCAGAGAAGGTGGTTGGTGCAATGACGTCTATCCCACCAGTGAGAGCCCACATACTTCTACAAGATGCTGTTCTCTGATGCTATCAGAGGAAACAATCATCAGCCACTCCCACCCGTGACAAAATAGCCTTTTAATAAGCAAAGCCAAAGCTTCCTGTGACCAGCAGAACAGAGAAAGTTGAGTAACCTTTATCTGTGTTCCTAGAAGTCAGACATTTGGATGCCCTGGGTAAGCTATGACTTTGCTTCTAATGAGATCTTTGTAAAAGAAGACTTAAGTGAACATAATTACATGACTATTAACAGGGACATTTGAGATGGACTTCAGGGTAAGGTCACTTTCAATTAGCATTATCAGCGATCATTTTCCTCACAACTCCTACTAAAAAGCTTGCCCAGCAATAAAGCCATTGTGCAAAACCATCACCACAGTGGTTTTCCTTTTCCTGCTAGTCTGGGAAAAGCATCTGTGCCTTCACTTCCCCCCACCCCTTCTTCTCCAAGCCATAGCAATTGGTGAACACGATAGAAAACATACACCAAAAATGAAACAAGCCATGTGAAGGCAGGAAGCAGGCAGACATATTAACATGTGCTGATCACTGTGTACTAATTACTGACAAATCAGCTAACGGGGGAGAACAATCACACAAATGGTGCGCCTCCAATCTCTTGTTTTGCTAGAATTCTTCCCACTTCCACTCCAGGGAAATCCTTTACCTCTGTCTGCTGCAGTAAGACCTCAGTCTTTCTCTTCAGAACAGAAGGTACTGTCGTTCTTCAGTGAAGTTTGGGACTCTACACTATTAGCGGGTTTCTACTTTGCCTTTACCAACCCCCTGAAGTTACAAAGTTATAAACAGCAGATCCCTGTTTCCCCTGCAAATTACGGCCTTTTCAACAGGTTGATCCTACTTAATCACGATAGAAAACAAAACCAACCCACACTTGCTACACACCGGGCTTGAGAGATGGCAACATGGCATTTTCCCAGAACATCCCGAGCTGGAAGGGACCCACCGGGACCATCGAGCCCGACCCTGAGCCCTGCACAGGACCACCCCCAAGAGTCACATCCTGTGCCCCTGAGCACCATCCAAACCCTCCCTGAGCTCTGCCAGCCCTGGGGTTGTGCCCTGGGGAGGCTGGGGGGTGGAGGGGTTCTTCCTCTTTACTGATAGTAAAGTAGAAACTAAACGCAATAATTTTAAAAACTAACTAAATAAACAACACAACCTGCCCCAAAAGCCACAAACCAGCCAACAAACCCCACCGAGCCTCGAAGCATTATTAGAACAGCATTCCTCACGGGCAGAAGAGCTGTGTCGGGACCTCCAGATTAAAGAGGGGCACGCTCAGTGTTTAAAGCACGGCAGGTGCCGGGCAGGGCTCTGCAGGGCCGAGCTGGATCTCCCTCCTGCACCCCCAGACCGAGCTGGATCCCCCCTGCGCTCCCAGACCGAGCTGGGGGTACCCCCTAAATCCCTAGATCGAACTGGATCCCCCCCTATACCCCTGGACCCGGCTGGAATCCCCCCGACACCCCCGGACCCGGCCGGGGGATCCCCCCCTTCACCCCCGGACCGAGCTGGATCCCCCTCCCCTGCACCCCCAGACACCTGCATTGCTCTGAGTTACGTGAGTCTGGAAACAGCTACTCCTCCCTCCTCCTCCCTGAGCTGGTCCAAGGGCTTCCCCTGCTCTCAGGAGAGGGTTTTTACATCCCTCGAGGCATTTGTTGGTTGGGGTTTTTTTCTCTTTTTTCACTTTTCCTTTTTGGCAGAGGTTGGGCTGAGAGAGCTGGGACAACTGGATTCTATTTCCAGTTGCAGCACCCAGCCCTCCCTGAGCTGCGTGACCCTCGAGTGAGTCACATCTCCCTGTATCTCATGTCTCCCTGTGTCTCCAAATCCCTGTCCCTGCTCGACTCTTCCAACAACACCGAGATCCAGGGCCAGGAGGAGAAACTTGCCCAGCACTATCCTCAGCCACACGTAGGGGTGTTACAGCACTACCTGGGCACGGGGACATTTCAGGGGACAGCCAGCCTTGTCCCTCCATCCCCAAAGCGAACAAGAAGCCCCGTGGGATGTGGGAAGCCACTGGATCAGATGGACCTCTTGGCTTTGGAGCATCTTTAGTGGAGCAGCAAGGAGCAGCTCTGAGCCAAGGATCCCAAGGATAAAAAGATGCCACGAGCTAAAGGGTGAGCAGACCAGGGTGGAGGCACCCATGGGTTGACCTTCCAGAGACATCACCTGTCCCAAATCCTGCTCCACAGGGCTGGGTGTGGCAGCTCCCTTGAGCCTCCCACCAAACCACAGGGACCTCGGGGACTCACATTCATTGTCCCCACCCGGGGGGTGGTAGAAGGACAGGCCCAAGGAGATTATGGCTGCGATTTCCAAGATGATCAGCGTGACGTCCTGGAGTGCCTCCCACACTAACTGCAGGAACGTCTTGGCCTTTTTGGGAGGAATGAAGTTCTGGCCGAAGACCTGCCGCCTCTTCTCCAGGTCGGTCGGGTTCCCAGACAGGCCTGGAGAGTGGAGAGACAGGGATGAGGACAAACCCCACCACTGCCCCACAGCCCCCCGAGCAGCATCAGTGGGACCCCCAGGAGCATCTCCCCGCCGGCATGGGGGGCACGAGGTGCTGGCAGTGGAGAGCCGAGGCTGGGCTTTGCCCCTGTCACCCCCAGGGCCAGGGGACACGCCAGGGTGAGCACACCCAGCCACCCTCCCGGTGCTGCAGCCTCCCGAGTGCCAGTCGATGCCAGTTGGCACTGGCCGGCTTGTTTACATGCTGCATCAAATTAGCCGTAAATCTGGCACCGGGAGCGGCGCTCGGAGCTGCCGGAGCCACCTGATCCCTCTGCCCTGCCAGCTCCGAGGAGCAGCGGCTGCAGAGAGGGACTGGACACAGCAGGAGCGTCTCCGAGCTCAGCTCAGCCCCACGGACACGCCACGGCCACAGCCAAGCCCGTCGTGCCAGGAGCTGGTGGAGGAGACACGGGATGGTCCTGCTGGAATGGGGGGGTGGGAGGAAGGGAAGGAGCAGGACAGCCCTGAGCTGGGGTGCTGCTCCTCATGGAAGGGGGCAAGCCCAGAGAGAGGGGGGAGCAAAAGGGGAGACATTGGAGAGCAAAAGGGGAGGCAATGGGGAGCAAAACGGGAGGCAATGGGGAGCAAAAGGGGAGCCAGAGCCCCTTCAGAGCCCTTCCACCCCAGCCATGAGCCAGTGGTGGGAGAGCCAAGAGCCCAGACCACCCCTCATTAGAGCCATTAAAAGCTGATGGGGGTCCCAGGTGAGAGCAGCCCACTCTGCCCAGCACCACCTTAACCAAGCCCCCCACTCTCCTCCACCTTAAGATGGCCCGTGGGGTCACTGCCAGCTCCCGGGATGCACTGGGAAGTGGCGTAAGTGGCCCTGGACACATCCCTGTGCCTGGAGCAGCCTGGCAGTGATGGTCCCTCCGGGGGCATCCAGCCCTTGCACTCAGGGGACACCTCCCGGCCAGCTCTGCATCATTTCAGGGGATACCCCTTCCCGCCAGCTCCGTGTCATTCCAACCAGGAGGAAGCAGCGGGATGGATCCCATTCCCACACCCCCCCTGAACCCCCCCTTTGTGCCTCGACTCCACCCCAGCTGCAGGGAGGGGACGCGCTGGCAGCTGGCAGCACAGCAGCCCTGGTGTCCCCACCCAGCCCTGACGAGGCAGCAGGATCCTGGGATCTCCCAGCCTCAATTCCAGCCCAGCGTCTCCGGCAGAACGGGTGGAAAATGTGGCTAAAGTGCCATGCCCTGAGTCTGCAGAGACACGGCTGTGCCAGGGGCAGGCACGCCGGGCACACACGTGCTCCAGCAGGAGGACACGGGATGCTCCCACGGGGCAGGGGAGGTTGCATGCTTTGGCTCCTCCAAAGCACATCCCACCCACAGGGGTGATCCCAGAGCTGCCTCCCACCCTCCCGGGGAAGTTGAGGGGGGGATGTCAATGTCTCTGTGCTGACACAGGGAGGGTGGCAAAGAGCAGCAGCCACGGGCATTGCCACTGCCCCAGGGTACCAGCAAGTCCCACTGTAGGGCATGGGGGTCCAGTTATTGGGTGCTGAGTGAGAAATTTTGGGTAGAAGCCACACGTGACAGCAGAGAACAAACCCCCATGTGGCCACCAGTCCCTGGTTATCCCAGGAAAGCTGCTGCTGGGTGGCAAACCCTTGGCACAAGGAGCCCCCACACGGGGCTCTCACCCCGGATCAGGAAGGATGCGGCAGCCCCGGGAGCTGCTCCTGCCAGCGGGTGAGTCAGGGTGGTGTGTGCTGGCTCTGGGCACCCAGGGGACACCGTGACTCACTGAGCCACCACCCCGCTCAGGGACAGACTGCTGTGGAGGTGGAAAGACAGAGCCTGGCAGTGAGACACCCCACGCCATCCCAAAGCCCCTCTGGGAGCAGCCCCCAGGGATTGGGGTCCCTGACACCTCTTGGGGTGAGAGCCAGAGCAGCAGGTCCCTGTAGGCCCTCAACCCGATGCTGGGAGAGACCCTCACTGCAGTAACACTCATGTGTGGAGGTCCCACCCTATGAGGATGAACTACCCATGGGCCTCTCGGGGTGCAGGCAGACTCTGGGGGGACCATGGTCACCAGCATCTTCCTCTGGTGACACACAGAAAGGGGACACGGGCCCACGCTCCCTGCCCAGAGCTCTGTGTCAGCACAGGAATGGGCACAAACATCTGCCCAGGGAGCTGGGACGTGGAGCTGGGACATGCACCCAGTGTCCCCACTCCAGTGAGATCAGACAGAGGTGCCTCAGGCTGCCTCGGGCTTTCACTATTCCCAGAAATCTCAGCTTGTTGGAAATAACCTTTCTGTGCTCTCTGTGGGGTTTGGGACAGGCAGCAAAGCTCAGCTCCAGAGCAAGAGGGTGAGGGAGGGATGTGCTGGGGGCACAAGATCCAGCATTGCTGGGCAGTGGCAGCCGGGATGGAAGGGCAGCCCTTCAGCTCCCCGCAAAGAGCCTTTTGGGGCCACTTCCCCCCTCCCCTCTCGTCCCACCCCCAAAGGAGCGTGTTCCCACTTTGGCAGGACCAAACACATTGTTTTGTGACCTGGACTTGGTATTTCCACCGGGACTCCCCCCCCTTCTCTAATGACATCCCGATATTGTCTCCCCTTCCCGGTCCCACTCACAGCTGGAAACACACTAATCCCCACCTTTCAGCACTCAGAATAACCCACAAGTTTTCAGAGCTGAGGCACAGCCACGTCCCCCACGCCACAGCCAGCGAGGGAGGGGCCACATCCTGCTCCCAGCTCCAGGTAAACCCTCAGTGCTGACACCAGGGGGTTCCTCCCTCCTGTACCCCGTTAACGCCAGGGAAGGGGTCCATCACTGTGCAAAGACACATGAAGCCCCCCAATCCCTCACTGATAAGGGGCACCTCCTTCCCAGCCCATGGGAAGGTGACCTCCTGACATCCTTCCACCAAAGCCACCCAGAGGTGACCTGACACCCACAGGCATCACTGCCACCACTCCAAGCTGTGATGCCCAGAAGCACCAAGCAGGTTTTCCCTTAAAACCCCCTCAAATCGGGGTGGATCTGGGTGCCTCTCCCTATCCCCCTTGGAGACATGAACGCCATCACTCATCTGGGATGCCTCAAACAGCTTCAGGCCACTTCCCCATCACCCTCCGACCTTTACACTCTCCCTCCTGCCCCACCCAGCCCTGCCATTGCCTCTGTAAATTATTAAACATGGGGAAAAGCTGGCACAGAGCAGCTGGGCTGTGGTGATGAGCCCCCCATGCCCCTCTTACACCCCACCAGCTCCTCACCCCTGACCTCATCCCGCCTCCGCTCCATCCTCCCAAGGGATGTGGGGCTCCAGCCTATGCCTTGGAGAATCCCCTGGGATGATGCTTCTCTTTCTTCTCCTTCCTTTTCTACCTCAAATGACCATTTTATAAGACACAGAGAGCCATCTCATTAGAGACAGCTGGACACCGGGTGTGACGGCGCCAACTGAGCTCAACCACAGGACAGACCTTGGAGCCACCACCCTGTACCATGAGCCTCCAGCCCAGAGGTGACAACCCCACCTCAGAGGCCATGGCACAGCCACTCACCTTCGACTGGCGACGTCTTCAACCTCTTGCAGACGTTCTGCACGCCGCCGTAGGAGTCGTTGAGCCGGGCGACCGCCTCGGCGCTCCGCAGCTCCATGAGGTTCCTGAGCTCCACCATGGAGCACCCAAAGTCCCCTTCATGGTTGCCTTCAGCAACAGAGTTCCCGGGGTGGTGGTCGGCCACGTTGTTGGTCATGGTGCCGGCGCAGTGACGATGGCGCCGCCGGCTCGCGGGTCCCGCTGCGACGTCCCTCGAGGGTCTGGTGGGGGATGCTCCGTGTGTCCCCTTCCCTGGGGAAGCAGGTGCCTCTAACCGAGCCCAACTTCTCCAGATAAAGGTGTAAACAGGATGTGCATGTTACCGCGGAGGCGACCTTAGCAACGACCAGCGTGCATCTCCTGCAGAAGGAGGAGGGCTCCCTGGATACCACAGCAACTGGAGCTGCAAAAACAAGGGATGGGAAACAAAAATATCAGCGTGAGGAGGCCTGGGAACAAGAGCACGCGCCCCACGGGATGGGAGAGAGGGGGCGGTGGCACCCCAGGGTGGGCACCTGCCAGGGAGAACGTGGTTTTGGCATGGTTTGACCAAAAAGCCTGGATGGGAAGTTGGCTTGGGAGGGAGCTGGGAGGCTCGGCACGGACATGGAGTGGGGAAAACCAGCTCCGGCGGCTGCGGGGCCAGGCAGGAAGGGCGCCCAGGTGGTTCTTCACTCAAACCCAGCTGCCCGGCCCCGAAAAACACTCCCATTCACTTTGGGTTAAAAATAAACCTCGGCAGTGGAAAACAGCTGCTTCCTGTGCGGGCTGCCTGCCGGGGCCGGAGTGCCGCCCTCCGCCCTGCCAGCAGGTAAGGGAGCATCCCCACACCCATGGAGAGGGCTTGGGATCAGCTGAGAGATGCCACAGAGAACCAGAGAAGCCAACTAAAATCTGGGAGTTTCTCTAAAACAGGCTTTTCCATCAGTGACCCTTTCAGAGAAGCCCTCGGAGGCAGCAAATGGCTCTTGGCCTCGGCTCTCAGCAGCCCAAAACTTCTGCCAGCTGGGTTACAACCCCCCAGCCCTGCCAGACTGGACAGGGGTATCCCAAAAATGCTTTGACCAAGTGCTGTGACCAGGAAGACATAGCATCCAGCAGCTCCCACATTCCCCAGGGGTCTGGGGTGCCCCACTGGCATTCCAGACAAATAGGGACACGGAAGGAGCAGGCAGAGCAGCACAGGCCAGAGGGAAAAAGGGATTTTTGTCATCCAGGGTGCCCTCCAGCTCTGTTCCCAAGCTCCAAGGCCAGCAGTGATGCTCCCAGCACTCTGGAGGCAAAGAGCCTGCAAGGAGGGCTCTTATGGAGAGAAAATGAAGTCTTTCCTAGAGCAATATAAATGAATAACAAAAGGGCAACAGCCACTACAGCATCAGCCTGAGATAGGGTCAGGAGGTGGCAGAGCAAGTGGACAGGGAAGACAAGCAGCCAGACAAGAATGGGAAGATGGAGGGAGAACAACTATTGCTGCTTCCCCAGGATGCACCAGCCCTCAAAAACCCAACAGCCTGGCAGCAGACCATCATGGGGCTGTGCCAGCATCACCCCACAGCAGACCACCCCGATTCCAGTCACGGTCACACAGACTTTGCAACTCCTGGAGCAGCAAGAGCCCCAAAAAGCAAACCCCTCCCTGCCTGGCCTTTGGAAGCAGCACACCCAGGGCAGCTCTCAGCATTATCAGGAAAGAACAGGCACCAACAGAACGTCAGGGGCACCAGCAGTGCCACTGCCACAGGAGGGTCCTAGCAGGCAGTGAAGGGATGGGGAGCACAGGGATGACCAGCACTGTGGCTCCTGGGACACCCAAACTTGCATCCTTGGGGCAGAGCGTTGCTGCTGCCCCATGAAGATGAACTCCAGCATTCCCACCCTGGTTATCCCACAGCTCCTCGTGGAGCTGAGCTCATCCATCATTTAAAGGCGTGCTGGCTCCCAGCAGCGGGAAGCAGGAGGTGGCAGGCCCAATCAAGCAGACTCCTGCTGATTAAGAGAAAAAAGATAATTCTCTCACCCCAACACACTAATTTTTCCTCTTTCACAGCAACCAGTGTTGTCTGAGGAGAACTCAGAGGTTAAGAGAAAGATGGTTAATTAATCCTGTAATGGCCTAGTCCATAATTACTCCTGAAAGAGCTCATAGGCACCGATCAGCACCAGCCTGTGCCTCACCGTGTGTCTCCAGCTCTGGGACTGACTCTGCCCATCAAGAAAAGAGGGACTGTGGTGGGGAAAAGACTCCTGTGTCTGCTCTGAGCATCCTCCTCCAGCCCATCTGGGGTCACAGACCCATTCCTGTCCCATCTCTGCCTCATCCCACCAGCACAGAATAGGCTCTGCGTTCCTTGGCCAAATGGGAAGGACTGGGAGAGCTGTGCTCAGGCTTCCCTAAGAGCCACCCCTCTAACGAGCTCCTAATGACTCCAGCAGCATTCAGCAGGCTGTCCTTCACTCCAAGAATTCATTTCCAGAGCCTCCAGGCACTGGAGAGGAACAAGTGCTCCCCGAGAGCCCTCTTGGTAAAGAAATCACAGCCTTAGGTGGCAGAGCCAGAGCCTGAGTGCCCTGTGTGGACACAAGACCCTCTGAGCCACCAGCAGAGCTGTGTCACCTCCCAAACGACACCCCCGAGCAGGACCAGGGCTGCAGGGGAGTTTGGGATGAAGGACACGGACCACCTGGACCCACCCTGGGCTGGGGTGTGGGGTGGGAGAGGAGGATGCTCCGGGCAGGAGGGAGAGGCTGGCGAGGAGCAGCGGAGCCGATGCGGTGCTGCAGGCGAACCTGCCCGGAATAATAAACGCCTGCACGACACCTCCGTCCTGGCAGGGAGAGCAGCCACGGCCAGAGCCAGCACCAGAGCATCCTCTGTGCCCACCATGGCCCTGGCACAGGGAGAGGCACCTGCTGGCACATGGGAAGGGACCTGCTGGCACAGGGAGAGGGACCCGCCGGCTTTTAAGCTCAGGGAGAGGAAAGTGCTCAGAGAGGGACAAGAAGAAATAAATCGGCTGGACGTGTCACACGTGACACCCTCAGCCAAGCCATGAGTGGCCTCAATGTGACACCAGTGCCACAGCTGATGGCACCAGGGCCTGGCACATGCCAGCAACAGCTATCAGTGGGCAAGGGCATGGATCCTCCCAGCTCAGCACATCAGAACAGACCCCGGCAGTGCTCTGTCCTCCCCACAGATCACCAGAGAAGGAGCAAGACCTGACCAAGCTCAGCTGTTTTTTTTCCTTTATCCATGAGGGAGGATGAAATCCGTGCCCCAGCTCAGCCTGGACCTCTCCCACCATCCAGGACAGAAAGTACCATGCTGAGGAAAAGCGACACCAGCCACCATGTTCTCTGCCCAGAGTCACAAAGCCTTCCCAGCTCAGACGGGCAGGATCAGGTCCATGAGCAAACCTCAGGCCACGTGGATCACAGTGGATCACCTTCCCCAAGCACCTTCCCCATGCCACCTGCAGCCCAGCCCCACACGCTGCCCCTCAACAGCACCCACTGGGGTTCTTCTCCTCTCCCACTTTGGGAATGGGGTGTTGGAAACACTTGGCTGCTGTAGGTTGCCATGGCAAACTCAATGTAAAGCTGTCAGGGATGCTGTTTATGTTGCCAAGTGGGGATGGGGAAGAAAAAAGAGAAAGAAATAACTCCCCCAAAATTACCCTTCTTGGCTTGGGTTTAAGATTTTTCTCTTTGGAAATTAAAAAGCTGAGCTGCATCCCAATGGAATGAGAGAGGCTGCAGTGAGCCCCAGAGCATGGACAGACCCACTCTCCAGATGGACACATGGGTCCCAAAAACCAAGTAGCCACTAAAGCAGAAAAACAGGCTTAAATCACCTTTCCCTGCCTGCTCACTGGGGAGTGTCCTGGGAGAGCTCTCCTTCCCACCTCAGGGACCCCACCAGCACTCAGCACCCACCATCAGCTGCTGGGAGCTGTGGTCCTACGTGGGAGTGATGCTGGAAGGGGAGGGGGAGACAAAAAGCTGCTGGAACGGCTGCATGTGCTGGGAAAATCTCTGGGAGAGACACACTAGGCACTGTCATCAGTGGAAGGGGTTTGGGGAGGGGAAGAGACCCCACTGCAGCCCCTCAAACAGGGAAGGGACACACCAGGGGATGTGTGGGGCTCCCTGCACTGGGGGGTCTGTACTGGCACCATTATACAACACACCTGCCCCATTTCAACAGGTGAAATCCTCAGGCTCGTTGCTCTCATAGGGGTGGAGGGCACAGGAAGGGCACAGGGAGGGCACAGCCCCCATCCCAGTGCCCGCTGGGGCTGAGCCAGGTCCCTCTCCCGTGATGGAGGGATGTGGGCACACGGACACGTGGAGTAAGTGGTCAGACCACGGCGACCCCACCTCTTGGGGGATTTTGAGGGCCCCCCACCTCCCTCCCGTGCCAAAGCAGAGCCCACACCTCTCCCCAGCAAAGAGGGGGGCCCCAGCACCCCAGGGGCCGGGTCAGGGCCCCTCCCCTGCACACTCACCAAATCGCAATGTGCAGATGGCAGCCTCTTGCTGCCTGTTCTCAGCAACACCCCTGGCAAGGGAAGCCTTCCCTCCTTAACCCCTCCCGCACCGGGCGCCCCAGGAGGGCACCCAGAGGGGACACTGGGGTGTTGTCACCTCCGCCGGTGGAAGGAGCCGACACTGTGACTCACTGTGACAAACCACATGATCTGGAGAGGCAGGGCTGGCTCCAGCAGGGCAGGGGCCATCCCAGGCAGGATTGTCACCCTCGGGACCAAGAGCTTCATTGGCAGCCACCAAGGGAGGAGGCGCAGGATCGCAGAGGTCGGAGCGGGCAGTGAAGGTCACGGTGCTGGAATCTGGTCCTCCACCCCGACACCGCCATGGGAGAGGCTGAAACACCCCGGACAGACCCCTCCAGGCATGATCTCCACTCACAGCACCCTGTGATGGCACCCCTTCAGTGTGGGAGCAGGATCTGCCCCCCTTTCCCCAGCCACGCCGGTGTTGCCCCTCCCTGCTCCTTCCCCCGGGCTCTGGGTGCCAAAACCAGACACGGTCTCAGCTGGGGCTCCCCGGGGCAGCACCTGTGGCACCCACAGGACGTCCCCTCCTCCCACCGCAGTATCCGCTTCCTTCACCGGAGAGCAGTCACCATAGGAGGGGACGGTGGCACTTCCCTCCACAGTGGGGCCACCCCAGCACCCCACAGTGAGAAACCCCCCAGTGCCACCCACGCCACACCTGGGACACACTGGAAGACACCAGAGCCAAAAGCCTGGGAGAGGGGGCTGCAATAACTGCAAGACCCCCTCGTTCCCCTTGCAATGCAGAGAGGGGAGAAGCTCCCAGCCTTCATCCTGCAGGAGTGGGGGGGCTAACTGTGCCCCACTCCGGGCACCACAGCTGGGATAAAGGGCCAGCAAAATGCCCAGGAAGTGCCAAGGCCTCACAGAGCTCGACATGCCAGGGAAATCAAGTCACAGAGCAGACAACACAGGGCTGGAGCTGCAGCCCAGGAACGCCAACTCCCATGGAAATTTGTTGTGAGACCAGAAGGAGCTCAAGGCTTCTCCTGCACCAGCCCACCCGCAGCCCCCCAGGAACGGCAGCATCTCCTCCTCCCGCATCCCTGCGGCTCCCACGGGCACAGCTCCGAGTCAAAACTCCCCGACTCCCACGCAGTGCCGACTCCTCCTCACCTCACCGTCTGTGAGCTGGGGCACCAGTGGTGCCACTGGGGTAGGGAGGAAGGGGACACACCAAAAACAGCCGGGCACCGTAGGCAGCACTGCTGCTCGGGGCTCCATGTGCCATCAGAGGTGTGCCAAGGAGCTGCTGGCCCTGGGATGTCACCGTCACCAGCCCCAGCTCCCCGGCAGAGCATGAATCGAGGCAGCCCACGGGCGGCACAGCCCGTAGTATTTCTCCCACACGCTGTGCCAGGCACACGCTTCCCGGTGCCAGGAGCGCAGCCGGCGCTTCCCTCGTGGGCAGCCACGGCCAGCACGTGAGCCCTGGGCTGCCACGTGCGGGGCACAAGGCAGGGATCCTGTCCCCAAATAGGTGTCACCTCCCTCAAGGCCAGGGTGGACACTTGTCCCCACGCAGTGACACCACGGAGAACAGGGGTGGGGAAGGAACTAGAGCAGCATCCCACCCTGAGCGGTGTCACACCATCACAGCATCCTCCTCCTCTCCTGCCAGTCTGTGGGACCAAAAGGTCATATGGCAACCCTGAGCCATGCACCAGGGGCAAGGTCACCGGGAAACCATAAGGAAAAGGCAGGAAGGGACGACCTTCCCCAGAAATCCATCCCTTCTCCGGCTGCTCTGCAGGGAAAGAGCGGCTGCCACCAGCCCGCTAATTACAGCTGCTGTGGCTCCGTTTTTCGCTCCTATTTTGCCTGGCGCTAATGAAGGCTGGAAAACTGCTGGGTTTTTGCATACCCAAGGCAGCAATTAGCGACTGCAAAGGGCAGGGAAGAGGCTGGAGGCAGGAGAGCACCGGGCGCTGCGGTCTCAGGGACGCAGCCATCCCCGGCGCGGCTCCCCAAAACCCGCCGCCCCGAGCCCCAAAACCCGGCGTCCCAAAACCCGGCGTCCCAAACCCCAAGACCCGCTGCTAGCCCGGGGCCAGGACAGCTGAGCCGAGCCCCTGAGCCCACGCAGGGCAGAGAAATCCCCGTGCCAAAGGCAGCGGCGCAGCTGCCCGAGCATCAGTGCGGGGCTCCGGAATCCGCCCGCGCCCCCGGCCGGGCTTCCCCGAGCCCCAGGGTGCAGCGGCACAGGAATTCCAGGGAGGGAGTGGAAGAAAAGACAAGGAAGGGACTCTCCAGGCTTGCTGTCAAGGGGAATGTTTCCATCTAAGGCCTTGGTATTTCTCTCCCGGCGCCTGCACTAAATCACCCCAGCTCCTCTCATTATTCTTTTGTGCTTTACAAGGTAGCACAGCCGGTGGAGGAATGCAGGAGTGTGGGGAGCAGATCCAGCCTCTCCTGCAGCAGCAAATACCTGCAGACCCCCGGCCACAGGAGGGGCACAGCATCCCCTCCTGCCCTGCTACATCACCATCATCAGGTAGAGACACTTGGTACCTGGGGAGGGGGCACAGGGCAGAGCCCCAGGGCACCTGGTGCTGCCACACTGGGAGGATTGCCCTGGATCCCAGCACGAGGCTTTGCCCACTCCTTCTCCATCCCATTTAGCACCAGGAAAGAGGGTCCTCCCAGCCCAGGAGCACGGTGGGCACTGGGTGATAGAGCACCAGCTGGCACAAACTGGGCAACTCGTGACTCCAGCCCTTTCTTTCCCTCCAGGTGAATGCTGTGCAGTGCCCTGGCAGAGAAGTGTCCAGGGCAGGCAGCTCCCATCTGGCTGCCCCCATGGATTCTCCATCCCACCCTCCAGCCCCACCACAGACCCATCCTGCACTTGGCTTAGTGCTGGTTTACAACTCAGAGCAATTCTAAAGCCACACAAGCAAAGGTTTCAGATCTAGGTGACTTGGAAACTGGGGAGCAGGACAGGATGATAAAAATAAGGCAGAAAATCAGGCCTGGGGCTGCTCTCAAAGCACCACCAGGATGGACACTGCAATGGTCACATCCCAGCCCTGCACTCAGACCAACCCAGACCCTCTCAGTTCCTGGCACACCTGGACACCCACTGGTGCTGGCACCTGCTGCAGAAGGGAGATGACACCAGTAATCCCACTGGGATGGGCAGCTGGGGGTCCTGTTCCCAGGCAGACACTCCATCCCCCCAGCACACAGGTGTTCTCCCAGTGGAGCAGAAGGGCTGGTGCCCAGAGCAGGGCTGGGAGCAGCGTCCAGGCAGCTGGAGGAGAGGGCACAGGCCATGGGGCCACGGGGCCAGGATCCAAACCAAGGATGGTGAAGTGGGCAGGACGGGAGGAGCCCGGAGCTCTGCCCCGAGGGACGGGCGCTCTCTGCTCCACAGACCTCAGGAGCCATTCCCAGGGCAGAGGCACAGCCAGAGGACACTGGGACTTTGGCAGGGGCTCAGGCAGAGCAGAGCCCAACCCAGCTCACCCGCAGCCCTCGCTGCCAGCCCGGCACTGTGCAGCTCAGGGAGAGGCAGGGATGCTCCAGGCAGCCCAGTCATTCCTGCCTCTCCCTTGGGATCCCCAATGGATGGGGCAGCCCATGAGCAGAGTGCAATTTGCCTCCAACTCACACAGCTGAGCACAGCACCATCCCTCTCCCAGCCCAAACCAGGGGGAAATCCCAGCAATCCCAACTCCCACCTTTCTACATCCTACTCAGAAAGCAGAGGAACAGCTTAGCTTAAAATAAAATAAAATGAAAGCCAGCAGGTAAGGCCTGACCCTGAGCACTGGGGAGTCTCACAGGCAAAACAACACCCAAGGAATGGGAGAGCCACTGTCCAGGACACACAGGCACAGCCATAGTATTTTTAGCAGGATTACACAGGGACAGGGGATTCCTACCCTGAAAATCCCTGGGGGCTTAAAATAGGCCCCGTCACTTCCTCCCAGCAGCAGCCGGGAGAAGCATCTGCTTCTTCTGGAAGTCAGGAGGAGGAGAGGTTGAGCCCTTGGGGTGCCACAGGGCACCCCGAGGTGAGCACAGCACTCACCTGGTCAATGAGCTGCTTCCTCCTCCCGGCTCCGCGAAGAGAAGAATCCCGTGCAAAAACCAAACCAGGAGCAATCACAACAAAGCACCCCCTTGGGTCACAGAGGGGGAAACTGACGTGGGACACGCAGAACTGGGCTGACACCACAGGGAAGGTCTGGGGAGCAGGGGATCCCCCAAAGCTGGGATGCACCAGGGGAACCCCAGCAAGTCCAGACCCCCCAGCAGTCCCTGGAGTGGACTGGGACAGCAGGAGGGGGGATCCAGCACTCAGATCCCGATCCTGAGGCTGGCAGCAGCCCTGGAGACACAGGAAAGGGCTGGGGACACAAAAGCCCCTCCTGCCACCCTCACCACGTGAGCCAGGGGACAGGGTGGGTGTCCCTGGTGCGGTACCCACAGCTCCTGCCTGTCTCAGCTCCGAGGATTCCCGCTCTGGATCACATCCCTGACGGATGCTGGGCAACTCCTCCGATCCCAGCTAGCTCCCATCCCTCACTCCAGCTCGCTCCAGCAGCAAATCCATATTTTTCCGTCGCAAAGTCCAAGCGGAGAGGGAGGATTTTCCAGGCGAAAGGGAAGAGTCAGCAACAAGGCGTGGAAGGGAGGGCTGAGAGCCCCTTCCCTGCCCCAAAGGGTTAAAAAATAAAGTCAGGAAAAGTGTGTCTGCGATAGGAAAAACACACGCGCTCCCAGGGAGAACGCGCCGGCTGCTCCCGTTTCCCTTCCCGACATGCCCCGCTCCTGGGAAAGTGTAGGCTGTTTTCCATATATAACTGCAAACTGTTCCATGCAGTAAGAAGTCTAATTAAAGGGAGGGAGGGAGAGCGGGAGAGACGCAGGAGAGCGAAAGGCAATATTTATACAAGGGAAGAAAAGCTGCATCCCGGGCACCAAATTAGACCCTCGTGGAGCAAAGCCCGTGATATCATCGGGAGATCAAATCCGGGCAGAAGAGGCAAATCAGAGCCTGGAAAATATGTAGAAGTAAATACGAGGAGAGAGCCAGATGGGCCAGGAGAGCATGGGGAGGGGCAAGGGAAGGAAAAGGTCGTCTGAGCCAGTTGCTGGGATGAGGCCAAGTGCTGTGGGAGGGGGTACATACACCCCCAGCTCCTTGGGAGACTCCTCAGGTCCTACTCACCACCCCTCACAGCAGAAGAACCAAGTGTTTAAGTAAACAGCAGGGAAATGCTTGAAAAAGAAATATTAAAGTAAAACTACATGGGTAGGAACAGGGTAGGGGGTGTGAAATCCCAGGAGGAGAATGGTGTGGGATGCCAGGGTGGGTGGGAGAGGCTGCAAGGGAAGGGACACCCATCCTGAGCACCCACCCCACTCAAGGGGTGACCCACACAGTCCTCCCTACACACAGACACAACAGCCCTGCCTCTCCCACCCACCCATGGCTGCATCCCACCCTCCCAGTGCTTCAGGGGCACCCTCTTCCAGAGTATCCCAGCCCAGGCAGGGCAGGAGGGGTCCTGGGGGGACAGGAATAAACCCAGACCTGCTCTTCAGAGCGTCTTTGTTCAATCTGTGCTTCCTACCAACGCCAGCCACAGCCCCAGGGTGGATGCAGAGCAGCCAACTCATTCCTGGTTATCAGAGCTGTGCCTATCCCAGGTGTCAGTGCATTTTAAAACCATTAATGTGCTTTAATTAAGTGCTGATAT
This sequence comes from Anabacerthia variegaticeps, assembly GCA_035583185.1. NCBI lineage: Eukaryota > Metazoa > Chordata > Aves > Passeriformes > Furnariidae > Anabacerthia > Anabacerthia variegaticeps. The sequence goes on from JAWWEW010000073.1 coordinate 3,596,849, forward strand.
ATTTAAAAGCTGCCCTACCTGGGCTGGGCATTGGGGGAGAGACTGCTGACAACAGCACCATCACCATCCACCTCACAGGCAGCGTGAGCTCCGTTCTTGGGGACTGTCCCCTCTGCTCTGGCCATGGAGCCCTGGTGTGCTGGGCTCTGTCCTTCCCAGTGCCACCATTCCCAGCAGGGCCATCCCCAGCCCCATCCCCACCTCCACACACACGCCCTGGTGCCCCAGGCGCTCAGCCCCGTCCTGACCTGCCATCCTGTTTATGCAGAGCCTCCTCCCAGTCTGCTCCAGGCAACGCCCCGGAGGCTCCCAGCTGCACCAGTGAACCAGGGAAACTGGGATATCCCTTTCCTCAAGTGCCAGCATGAAGCTGCTGGCACGGCTCCCAGCTCCTGCATTCCTGCAGGTGGGATGGTGTCTCCCAGCCCCTCTGGCGCTGACCCAACACCAGTTTTGCCACTACACATGTCCTTCGTGCCATAAACTGCATGTCACGGTCCTGCAGGTCACTCCCCACACCAAAAAACCCCACTGTTGAACCCGCAACAGCGCTGAGAGTCAGAATCACAGAATCCCAGAATGGTTTGAGTTGGAAGGGACCTGAAAGATCATCCAGTTCCACTCTCTGCCACGGGCAGGGACACTTTCCACCAGACCAGGTTGCTCCAAACTCCATCCAACCTGGCCTTGAATGCCAAGCTTGGGTTGAGCATTACTTCAACCTGCAGAGCCAGGACAAGACACGACAGGGACAAGGACAGGGCATTGCATGGGGGGCTCACAGTGCCTGGCACCCCCAACCCAGCAAGCAATGCCCCTCAAAGCCCTACAGCCTCCATCCAGCCTCCAAACAAGGGGAACAAGCCAGCCCTGGGGTCACCCGAGGTGACAGCTGGACACCGGCCACTTTGTCCTGGCTGGACCTGGAGCCGCAGGAGCCACGGGAGGCTTTGGCACAGCCCCTGCCCACCCCAGGCATTTGCCCAGGTGGGTCTCTAAGCACCAGCACTAATCCAGGGATAATTGCAGCTTTAGCAGCGATAGGGCCCAGATTAGCAGGGCAATCCGGGTGTTAGGGCGCTGTGCTGGCAGGCAGCAGACGGAGCGAGGACGATCCATGGGGACTCTGGCGACAGACTGGCACCCAACCCAGCTCCCCAGAGCCCAGCACTGCGTGGTACCAGGGGCTCATTTGAGGCAGATGGGCTGCCCAAGGCAGTGGGTCATGATTCCTGCTCTCTGTCCCGCTGGAAAAGTGCAAAACCCACCCAGTACCTGGGGTTTGCATGGACAGGATTCCCTCTCTTGCCCCAGGTATCCCACCCAGGATTGCTGGAATCCCCTCCACTACCAAGGCTCTGGCTTCTCCCCTCTGCCCCCTCATCTTCCCAGCTGCCTGCAGTATCGGGGGTCCTTCCTCACCCTCTCCATCAGCCTTTTGCTCCATCCTTGGAGCCCAGGCAGGGGTTGGGCACCTGGGTTTGCTCTCTGCATGACAAGGACAGAGGGAACAGAAACAGCAAGTGACACTGCCAGGGCAGCAGTTTGGTTTGGGGTTCCCCAGCACCACCTGGACTGGTTCTGTTCCCTGCTCCCAGTCAGCCCATCAAGGGGAGGCAGCCACACAGGGTCCCAGGCAAGGAGCCTGAGATTCAGGGAAGCCCTTCCGCTCTCTGCCAGCTTTCCTGGGTCCCTCCCCAGTGATCCCCCAAAGGATCACCCCAAGCAGGGCTGGAGCACAGCGAGGTCTCAAGGGCTGAGCAACAGCAAGCCTGGTCTGCGCAGGCAGCTGCGTCCGGGGGAGTGGGAGGAGGAAGGGAGGATCCCTCATTGTCCTTTCCAAAGGGAAAAGGGACAGTCCCTTGCATGGAGGTGCCAGGAAGGGCAGACAACACTTCCATCCTCCTTGCTCCAGGCTGTGTGTGCCCGCGGAGAGCAGAGGACACCTGCACACAGCACAGGTCCCCCCGCACCGCAGAAACACCATCTGCAACATCTTCCTTCCCAGCATTCGATGCATTTCACGTTCAACTGCAGGAGCCAGAGGATCCCCCGGCTGCTGACCTGCACAGAAACGCCCAGCTGCAGCGGGGAAGGGATGGCAGGGAGGAGGAAGGGCCATTCCTGCACTGAGATCCAGGAATGGGATGCCTCAGCAGGTGCCCAGCGAGGTGAGACCGGGCACGCAGACAATGAGCGAGCCCACAGATGGGGAGAGGTGGGAAGAGTGGGGAAACAATGCCAAGGAAAGAAGCAATGAGTGGAAAAGGATGAAAGGCAGTGGGTCAGGAGCTGGAACAACAGAATTCAGAGGCAGATGTGGAGCTGGAGCACGGCATGGAAGGATTTTGGCTCGCCAGGGCTTGGCCCATGGCTGCACCCAGCCCTGGAGCATCCACTGGACACCAAGACAGCCAGCTCTGCCTCACCTCTGGATGAGCCTCTCTCAAAACAGGCACCTACAGAGCGACACCTCAGCATCCCAACCCACAGCTCCAGCCTCCTCCGGGAGCCCCAGTTGGCTCCATTTGGCACCCAGCACACGCCGAGCAATCCAAGCTGCCCCTGGGAAGAGCAGCCCGTGGATTTAACACCCTGCAGAGCACCTGGGCCGGCTCCCAGGGGCACAGCACACCCCGGGGATGCCGAGGCAGGGAGCAGGATGAGGTTATCCAGCTGGTTTTCCCCCACAGGGAGGTGAGCTTGGCTGTTTGCTTTCTCCTTCCCCCAGGACATCCTCTGCTGACTCAGGAAACACCCTCGGGTGCAGCTCTGCGGGCAGGAGATGCTTCCCAGACACAGGCAGCAGCTTTGGTCCTTCCCTCTGCTTTTGGCCAGTCCAGTTGGGTTCAGATTTAAGAGCAATTCGTCACTTGGGAAATAACACCACTCCAGGCCTCCTCCCTCGAATAAACCTCAAAAGACATCATTTAGGCGAGCTTAATTTGGACAACTAAAAATAGCCAGCACTAGTCACACTGGAAAATGCAGGCTGTGGAGCTTCACCCTTTCACAGCTCCAGCTGGGACATGGGGGTTTCTGGCCCCCATGGTGTGACCCTAGGAATGAGCACAGCCTTGCTCCCACAAGGAATCAGTGGGTTCAGCAGGACCTTCCAAGGACCCATCCCAGTGCCCTGCACAGCTGCTCCAGTGAAACTTTTGGGTCCCCACACTTTCCCAGGCAGGATGCAGTGACTCACAGCCACGTCTGCACTGGGACACCCAGGAAAGATCAGCCACGCTTCCAGCTCCTCCAAGCCCAGCCAAGTTTCTGGTCCTGGCTCCCTGCAGCTGATTCAGCCCCACGGCCCCAGGCAAAGGCAGCCAGGCCTGTGCCACTCAGGATAAATCCCCACCACCGAGCAATGCAGGTTGTCATTCCAGCTTTCGTCCCATTTCACAGCAGCGGGGCTGTCACAAGCGCTGCAACCCTCACGAGGCACAATTCCAGCCTTGCTCCAGCCCATCCCAGCAGCAGCTTGGGCTCCTCCACCACCAGCCTGGCATCCCCAGCCAGCCTCCAGCAGAGCCACAAATCCAGCCTGCCCTCATTTCCCTGCAATCCCGCTCCTTGCACCAATCTCTCCCTCCTTGCACTAATCCCTCCTTGTTCCAGAGGAGGCAGGAATAATATTTCACTGAGGTTCACGCTGGAGCACGGGGCTCCCTCCCAGCCTGGGGCGCCCCCAGGGCTGTCCATACCCCCGAGGCTGTGCTGGATGCCAGCTCCTGGCACAGCCAGGTGCCCGTGGCAGAGCCCAGCTCCGTGAGGAAGCCCGTGGAGCTGGGCACCACGCTCCACCAGCTGCAGAGATCTGTCACGGCAGGGATTTGTATGCAGCCGGCGTGCGGGACCGCCAGACTGTCCAGGTGCCACGCGGCTCCCAGAGCAAACCAGACACCCTGCCCTGAATTCCATGGCCAGCACATCCTGCCTGGAGCCATCCTCATCCCCCGGTACGGCCCAGCTCAGCACCACGATGAGGTGGGGGCTTCAGCCCCTGTGGAGCAGGGATGAGAGGGGACGATACTCAAGGGCTGAGCCATCTTCTCTCTCGCCCCTGTGTCCCTTGGCTGCCCGTGGGATGGCATGAGCAGGAAAGCAGCATTCCCACCGCCAGCCACGGAGCATCTGTGCAGCCCGGGATCTGCCCACAGCAGAGCTCGAGCAACCCGGGGTTATTTTTAAGTGGCTGGTGAGAAGGTGGGAAGAGAGACGAAGAGCTGGAATGCTGCGATGCTGTGCCACTAAGCCTCTGGAAAGGCTGGAGCACAGAGAGGCGAAGCATCAGCATTCCCAGGCAGGAACAAAAGGCGAGAAGCGAAAAGCCAAGGGCATTCCGTGGGGCTGGCCGGAGCCATCGGCACCTCCCGGATGAGCGAGGGGTGGCAAAGGGACAGTAAAGCTTCAGCTGCTACAGCAGGGTCCTTAATTAGCATCTTGGGAATCGGTGCTGAAAATCAGACACCTTCTGTCCGAAATCCGAGCTCGGACCTGAAAATCTGATCGTTGGACCTGATGCTCAAAGAGCAAAGGTCACGTCAAAGCCCAGACAGGCCCTGCCACTGTTCCACAGGGCTGAGCTCCTCTGTGGTCCCCTGTGCTCTGCTTCACCCTCTGCCCACCCCTGACCCCCCCAGACCGAGCAGAGGCAGCACCATGAGAGCCAGTGGCTTATTTTTAGCCCAAGGAAGGCAGGAGCTGGGAGCTGCCATCGCAGCTCTTGCCCTTGGCATGGGACACGCCGCTTTCACTGCCCACCCCGCTGCCCCCCGGGCTCTGCAGCGCTGGCTTCTCCCCTCGGCTGGCATCGCCTCCTGGCACGAATCCCTCACCCGGCGAGGAGGATGCTCAGCCCCGGAGCCGGCGGCTGCCATGGCCCCGTGGCAGAAGGATCCGGATTATTTACAGCTCCCTAACGGATCTCGGCTGAGTTAGGCAGGGCTGAGTGAGGCAGGGCTGACCTTTCCGTGATGGAGACAAAGGGAGGTGTCAGCAGGCGCAGAATTGCTGGTGCGGGACCCCTTCCCAGCCCGCCGGGATGGAGCAGGAGGCCAGAGCCACGCAGGGGGCTCCGGGGTGGGGAGCCAGCCAAGGCCACGGAAAGCCAAGCGCGCTGGGATCCCAGGCTGGGAAAAGGAGGGATCGGATTCCTCCCTGCCCGGCCCCGCTGGACAAACTCTTCCGGGTAGGGACTCCTACGCGCTGCACTCTGCCCAAGCACACCAGCAGCTCGCTGCTTCCCACAGCCCCTGGCTGCTGGGGCAGCAGGGAAGCACAGGGACATGGCGTGGAATGAGGAAAAGGGGCGCTGGAGACTCGCCCCCGGCACCCCGGCGGCTGCGCTTGGCTCCTCGCTCAGCCCAGCTGCCGACTCATCCCTGCCATGGAAGCGGAGAAGGAAAAGTTTCCCCGTCAGCACAAAACACGGACAAGTGGCCAAGCCTTGGCCTTGCCTTCTGCCGCCTTGGCCAGGAGTTCACCCTGCTGGGGACCCACAATGGGCAGGGGGTGCAGGGGACGGGCACACTCCCTGCATTAGGGGACTGGTGTGTCCCCAGGGGCTCCCACAGACCCTCGTACTGCAGGGAAGGAAAGGCCTGCCAAGACCAGAAGCCCCTTGGCACTGCCCAACAGGATGATCCTTCCCATGCTCCTTCCCTTGCTCCGAAGTGATCTCCTTATGGGATTTGGGCAGAGGAGCACGTGCGGTGCTGGTGTCACATCTCTGTGCCCCTTCCCCAGCCCTGACCCTCCTGGTCCCTACAGTGTTTAGGGCTGCACACCATCATCCAGAAGTACAGACATGCCAGGGAAGCAGCCCAAGAGCACTCAGCATCCCACCAGGGTCCCCCTGTCCCTCACCCCCTGCCTGGGCAGCAGTGACCTGTCCACCCCTGCAGGAGCAGGGCCAGCCACTCTCTTCATGCCGAGGTGAGGCACACAGGGATTCTCCTGTCCAGGCTTCCCACAGCCCCAATCCCTGACTCCCTCAGGGGCACGGTGCTGTGCATCATCTCCCCACAGTGAAATCCAAGACCCCTCCCAGAAGCTCACAAATGCAGGAGGACAAGGAACTCATCTGTTACTCACAGACAGCTCTCCCAGGATTTGAGTTGCTTAATTAGTGCTTTAAGAGAGTCACCAGCTGGGTGGGTGACACCCCAGAGGGATGTCATGTGCTTCACAGGGCTCAAGCCTTTGCCTTCCTCCTCTCCCTTCTCAGCATTACCTTGTTCTTTTCTCCCTTTCCATTTTCTAACGAACAGAGGGGCAGGTTTTATAAGTCCATGGAAACTCTATTATCCCTCTGCATTAAAGCCAAAAGAAACTAATTAAAACATCAAAGTCACAGGTTTCATTAGTTCGGCCTCAGCACTGGCAGGAGGTGACAGGGAATGTGTCTCCCACAACCAACTGCTCCGAGGGACCCCAAGGTTGGACCCACACCTGAAACACATTCCCTGTCCCAGTGTCACTGGGAAACCCAGTGGGGAGCCCTGGGCTGGGCAGGATCCTGTCACCTCCCTGTCCCTCTCCCCCAGCCAGTCATTGTCCAGTGCAGGAGGCCTTTGCTTGCACCAGTTTGGAGAGGAAGGAAGCTGGGGAGGGGTCTGCCACCCTTTCCCATCACAGCTGCTTCCCCCAGGAGCATCTCCATCAGCAGCACCACACTGGTGGGTCTTTATTCCCACCCGGCACGATCCAAGGGTGAGAGGGATGGGTTCAAATTCCCAGCTCAACCTCATCAATCCACGCTGAGCAGGAATGCTCCAGGTAGCCAACAGGCATCCAAAAGCATCCCTCACCCTGCCTGGATCCACTCCCAGAAGTCACCAGTGAGCCACAGGAGTTGTGGAGCACTAAGGAGGTGGCACCTCTGTGCTGCAGCAGCCACCTCCCCATCCAAGGACCTGCATCCCATTGCCATGGTCATTCCCCATCCAGGGACCTGCATCCCATTGCCATGGTCACACTGAGCATCAGTCACTCCCCACCCAAGGACCTGCATCCCATTGCCATGGTCACTCCCCATCCAAAGACCTGCATCCCATTGCCATGGTCACTTCCTATCCAAGGACCTGCATCCCACTGCCACGGTCACACTGAGCATCGGTCACTTCCCATCCAAAAATGTGCATTTCACTGCCACGGTCACACTGAGCATCGGTCACTTCCCATCCAAAAACGTGCATTTCACTGCCAGGGTCACACCAGTCCCCACCACATCCCTCCCCGGGCTCCTGGTCCCTGCCACAGCGAGTGCATCTCCTGCCCAGCCGCGCTGGGAGCCAGGCAGGATCCCTGGTGCTTTAACCCAGCTTTTCCTCCTGCTCCTCTCCCAAACACAGCCCAGCCGTCCCCGCTGGGGAGGAGTCGTGGGCGAGGAGGAAGCCAGAGTTGCCTGCCCATCCCTGGGCCCTGCGAGGGGAGCAGCAGCAGCACCAAACAGGCTCCAGCAGCGGGTCCCCCAAAATCCCTGCAGGCTCCATCCTGTGCTGCTGGAGGGACAGGCGTGTGCGACCACTGCGGGAAAACTCCGCTCGTGGCCTAGCGGGGAGGAGAAACAGGAAAAAAGGGGAAAAAACCCAGCCCAAGAGAGGAGCAGGGAGCGTGCGGAGAATCCGCAGCCCCGGCCAGGGGAGGAGCAGGTTCGCCTCGCAGGGCAGGGAGCCTTGGGGACAAGGGGAAACTCCAGGCTCGGCTCCACCCCAGCGCTTTCGACTGCAAAACAATAGTGGAGAGGAGCAGCCGTCCCTCCCTGCTCTTACTCATCCTGCCCAAGGACCTGTGCCATCCTCCGGCTCACCCCTCCCTGCCCATCCTCTGCCCGGGGGCTCCGGCACGGCGGGTCCCCTTTCCAGAGGCGAAATCGACGGCGAGAGATCCCCCGGGAAGGGATGCGCACCCAGGGCACGCCAGCGGCGAGCCGGCAGCGCAGGGAATTCCCTCCGTCATCATCTCAATCCCAAAAAAAAAAAAAAAACCAGCCAAAAACCAACACCCTGCGCCCTCTCAAGCCTCTACCTGCAGCGCTCGCAGCACCTCCCAGCGCCAGCAATCCCCTTCCCAGCCGGGAAGGAGCCGCGAAGGAGCCGGGAATTCACGGAGGGATGGGGAAGATGTGCCCCGATGCCCTGGGCACCTCCCAGCTCCGCCTGCACCATCCCGGCACTGGAACCTCCATATCCTACTCAGCCCAGCCTGCCCACGGGCACCCACAGCGCACGCAAGGTTTGGGAGCCCCCCAGGACCACCCAGCACCCCCGAGCCAGCCCGGAGAGCCCTCACCAGCCGGATCCGAGGGGCACCTGCAGCCCCCCGAGCCAGCACCCAGCCCGGCCATCGGGGGCACGGGTGGGATTCCCCGGGATGGGTTATGCGTGGAGGGATCCCCGCGGCGCGGCGGGGTGGGGCCGGCGGAGCGCGGAGGCGTCAGCCTCTCTCGCTCATGATTTAATAATTTAGGTGCGTTTCAGTGCTCAGGGAAGCGAAAGATTGAGGGCAGTGTCTGGAGCCTGGCAGGGCGCGGGCAGCGGCACAGCCCCTGCCCACCCGCGCAGCCCACGGGTGGCACCCCTTCGGGGTGGGGGCACAGCTCGGTGTCCCCCGGCCCCAGGACAGCTCTGGATGCCCCACGGGGGGCTCCGAGCACTCACCTCCACCCCAGCTCGCCGCCCCCGGGTCCTGCCCGTCCACCCACGTCCAGGGCTGCCTGTCCACGTCCACGGGCAGAAACTGGCTACACTGGTTTGAGCTTCGCAATCCAAACCCCCACCCAAGCCCAGGTCTCCAGAGATAAGAGCACAATAACCTATTGTCCCTCCTCCCCTCCCAATATCTCCACTCGCCTCTGGCAAAACAGGGAGGGACCACCCAGCTCCACACGGTCCCCCCACCCGGAGCGCCGGGGACCCCTCGGGGGGCACAGCCCCACCGAGACAGGCCAGAGATGCTGGGAGGCTCCAGAGCCGGGGCTGGGATGCAGGGAGAGGGCTGGGGGCAGAGGCAGGAGGAGGCAGACGAGGCCAGAGCCTGGCGGGGCTTCTAATTTATTTCCTTATTTATTTTTTAATTTATTTTTTTTCCTCCCCACTCCTGTTTTCTGCCGTGGATGTGTGACCAGCTGGGCTGGTGCAGGCAGGAGGGGGACGTGCCCAGCCGTGGCGTGGGCAGACCACACTCAGCCTCCTCACTGTATCCCACCCTCCCTGCATCCCGTCCCCACGCACACCCCACCCGAGTCACCCCACTCCAGGCAGGGAGCAGCCCCTCTCCTGCCACACGGGTGGGGAAAACCACGCAAACCACCCACGCCGCGCCTTCCCCCCTCTGTCCTTGGGCTGCCGCAAGACCCCCTCCCCTTCCCCCGCCTCTTCCTTCCTCCATCATCCTCCTCCTCCTCCCCGCAATGCCACAACACGCTGCCTCCCAAAAAGCCAGCAGCACGCGCGACCGGGAACCCCACGCCCCACCTCAAGGGCAGGCAACAAGTTGCAGGACACGACCGGGGAGCCCCCCGTGCCCCAGACACTGGGGGGCCGAGGAAGTTGCCCCTCTCCAAGATGTTCGGGGGCTGCAGCGCCTCGCAGCCCCCCACGCACCGGAGCGGACGGACCGTGGTTATCCCACCATCGCACCCATCTCCCACGTGGGATTGGGGTGCGGGGCACCCACGCCAAGCCCCTCTCTGCTCCAGGGACCCACGCCAAGCACCCCCCCTCCCCACCCAATCCCACCTGCTGCACTGGGACGAACTGGGGTGGGTGGAAGCGCCGCGCCCACCGCTGAGCGGGGCGGGTGGGGCGGTGGTCGCGCTGCTCTCACCCACCTGTGCGCCCCCAGCCACGAACAACCCCCCCGTGGGACAACCCCACCCCACTCCCGTGACTGCCCCCATGCACCCACCACCCAAACCCCCTCCCCGGGACCCCCGTGCCCCACCGCGGGGGTCCCCCCGAGCACTCACCGGCTCAGCTCCCACGGCGCCCGGCTGGCGGCGGAGCCCCCGCGGCTGGCCATGGGATGGAGGGGGGAACAGTCCCGGAGCTAACGGGAGAAAATGCTTGTCATGGCAACCCCCGTGCCGTGCGGGGCCGTGCGGGGCCGGGCCGAGGAGGGAGGGGACGGGGGGAGGGAGGGGGAGGGCTCGTCCCAGCCCGCCGGGGGAGGGGCTCCCTTAAGGTGGTTGCACGCCCCGACGGCTGCTTAAGGCGGACGGGAAGGACACGGACAGCGGGGTGACCCTCCCACCCCGTGGGGTGTGGAACCCCAGACAGTGGGGGAACCCCACGGGCAGAGTGGGGTGTGCAGCCCCGGAAAGTGTGGGGGGCTCCCCGGGCAATGGGGGGACCCCCCTCCCCTCGGGGCAACACTGCAGATGAGCCCACGGGCAGGGTGCGAATTCTGCTGGGCAGCGTGGGGTGTGCACCCCCAGAAAGTGTGGGGGGAGAGTGGGGTGTGCACCCCTGGAAAGTGTGGGGGGACCCCCGGGCAATGGGGGGACACCCCCCCTCCCCTCGGGGCAACACTGCAGATGTGCCCACAAGCGGTGTGGGGACCCCCACGGGGCAGGGTGCGAATTC
>JAWWEW010000073.1:3607714-3678039 GCA_035583185.1 Anabacerthia variegaticeps
TGTGCAGCCCCGGAAAGTGTGGGGGGCTCCCCGGGCAATGGGGGGACCCCCCTCCCCTCGGGGCAACACTGCAGATGTGCCCACAAGCGGTGTGGGGACCCCCACGGGGCAGGGTGCGAATTCCGCTGGGCGGCATGGGGTGTGCACCCCCGGAAAGTGTGGGGGAACACCCTCAGGCAGTGTGGGGACCCCCGGGCAAGGTGGGGACACCACAGTGTGTTCCCCCCGGGGAGCTTGGGCACTCCCCACGGCACTGAGGGGTGTGCAGGATCCCCGAGGGCAGTGTGGGCACCCCAAGGAGCGAGGGCATCCTCATGCCCAAACCCCTCCCCAATCCAGGCAGGGAGAAGGCAGGAGCACCGTGACCTGGGGCAAAACTGGGGTTCCTTGTGGGTTAAAGAGGTTTTGGGTTTCCTTTTGGGCACTGTGGTTGGTACGCAGGGGTTGGGGTGTGCCAGTCTGACACCCCCCGAGAGTGACCGTCCCCTCGTGGGGCACCATCCCTTGGGAGAGCCCGGCATGAAGAACCTCCCCGTGCAGATCCGACCCTCACCCCTTTTCCTAAAGGACCCGGGATAAAATTCCTCACCGAATCGTTCCCGTGGCATCGGGGCAGTGCTGGGCGTGGGCACCTTAACCCGGCTCTCCCCCTCCTCGCAGCCCCACGCCCGGGCACGCCGCGGGTTCGAGTTAAACCAGTGGAACATCTGTGCGCTCACAAGCCCTCATTAGCGCTCCGGATGGTTTTTTCCCCCCTTGAGGGCCTGCACCTCGAGAATTCCACATTCCTGAGCGGCCCCAGGTGGTGCTGCAGAGGCTGGGAGAGCCGAGCCCGGCCGTGGGTCCGGAATTCCGACCCGTGCTCTCCAAGCCCTTATCCATGACCAGTAAAATTCCTTCCACTCGGCTCGCAGGGAGCTGCCTCTTCAGGTGGGCTGGTCCAGGGGCTGTTTTGGTGCAGGGAAAATTACTTGGAGTCACCCGAATGACATCAGAGCTGCCCGTGTTGCATGTAATTCAGTCTCCACATCCTTTACAGCACAGAAGGCACCGACCCGCTCCGGTGCTTTGCAGCAGAAGGGAGGAAAGTGCCCTGGGCTGGGAATTCCTACGCCCATCTCAAGGTGGGGTTCTTAGCACCTTCCTGGGGAGCTGATGGGGTCATTCCCTCTCAACACAAAACCCTCCAGGGCTGGAGACTCCCATGACGAGGGGAAACCTTTTGTCTCTGAAAACAAGCTCAGGCATCTTTAATTTAATGGCTCCACACTCGCCCAAGATAAAAAATGGGAATAAACACGTGGATTTTACCCGGTGTCCAGCTCCCCCTCCACCAAAATCAGACAGCACCGACCAGATTGTGTCTCAGTGACCACAGAACAGCTTGGAAAGGAGCTGGTGGAGCAGCCTGCAGGCAGTGCTTCCAACGGGCCGGGATGCAAAACTGCTATTGAGACATAATGGCCTTTTAAAACAGGTTTTCTGAGCTTGGAAGGAATCTCTGACCATCTGGATTTGGACTCCTGAAAGGAAATCAGCCTTCCTGCCTCAGGGAAGCTGTTGTTAACAGGGCAGTTCAGCAATGCTGAGAATTTGCAGCCTCCTTGGACTGCTGGACTTGGGCTGCAATGGGGAAAGGCAGGTTTTACAGCTGTGGCACTTGCTGTTGAGGGAACCAGCCAAAATCCATTTGGAAAACGTGCTTCCCATCCAGTGGCAGGCGGCAATTACAGAGCTGGTGCTCAGCAGCTCCTGCCTGGTGTGTTTCCATTACACAGAGAACCATAAACAGGCTGAGAGCCCCTTCCATTTTATAGTTAAGGAGAAGCACATGGAGGAGAAGTGAAAATCCTGGCTGGAGCAGGAGCAGAACCATCACCTCCAAACAGGCACTGACCTGTCCCCACACACAGCGGCAAAGTGAGGCAGAGCAAGTGAAAAATTCCTTCATGGAGTGTTTTGGGGTCTCCACTGAAGACCCTCCATGTGCCCCTGTTTCCCAGGATCCTGCCCCCAGGGCTTTGCTGGAGCCACCCCTCCTGCTCCACTCCCTTTAGTCTCAGGCCACCTTCTCCTGCTGGGGGTGGAACACGAGGCTTTGCCATCCCTGGAGAGGTGACAGGGGTGTCCCCACATGGCTCTGCCAGAGGCACCTGGAAAAGGAAGGAGAAGGACACAACCTTTGAGCCAGCAAAGCTCCCACCAGCCTGGAGCTGCAGGAAGGGACCTCCCAGGATTAGCTGGGGCTCTGGCAGGGGGGTGGCAGTGGGGACAGGCTGATTTTCAGGTGGCAGCAGGGACAGATTGCCTTTTGGATGGCAGTGGGAACAGGCAGCTCCTTTGCCTCTTGGCAGGTGCTCCCAGGCGAGCCCCAAGGCAGACATGGATCCCTCCGGCAAGTCCCTGCAGGGCTGCCTGCTTTGTGCTGTGTCTTTGGCCTCCTCATCCCCCTTGGATCATGGCTGGGCAGTCATTTATTCCCATATGTCTGCCCAGAACGAGCTCTGGCCATGTGTGTGGGGAGCACCTCACCTTTCCCAGCCGGCATCAGCCAGGAGCGCTCACGCTCCGAGCCCCGGATGTGGGAGGGATTCGTGGGAGGGATGCCTGGATGTTCCTCTCCTTCCCTTGCACCCAATGCCTGTTGCAGGCCCTTCTAGAAGAGGAGTGGGATCTCCATCCCACCCCAGGAGGAATTTTCCTCCCACGCCTCCCTGCAGGCAATTCCTGCTGCATGGCAAAGGAGCCAAAATCCCACAGTTTGGGCAGCAGAACCCAAGCCCACCATCAGGGACCTCAACCCTGTGGGCAGCCCTGTGGTGATGGGAATTTCAGCTGTTATCCGTGTTTTGGCACCTCTTCTCTTTTCCAAAGGCTTTTCTGCTGGATGCTCTGGAAGCAAAGCAGAGCACTCCTCAGCCTGGGCAGTGTCTGGTCTAAAGGAGACCAGCAGCAACATAAAATAAATAACCTCAAAATAGAAAACATCGCTGCACCAGGTTCTCCCATAAAAATATCAGGACTAACTGATGATGATGATTTCCCTTTAAACTCCGTATGTAATACTTGTATTAATTTGCCTTCAATGTCTCCCAGGCTGGGAACTTGTAGGTGGAGTTTTAGCCCAAAATGAATTAAATCAGCCGAGTTGTATCAGCCAAGTTACAAACCCATCAAAACCTGAGGCCAGATCCTGATCTCATCCCCGTGAGGAAAAATCCAGCGTCGCTCCACTGGAATCAACGGGGAAGATTTTTGTCGCGGTGCCAGCGAGCGGAGCAGGATTGGACCCCCAGGGTTTCTCATGGAAACACTGACTGACTCTTAAGCACAAGGCAGAGTCGGGCGTCTGTAAAATCTCTCTCCATCCGAGGGCTAAATATAGGGAGAGAGAGCGCCAGCGACTCGGCTCGCAGTGCTGGGGGGTAAATAAACCCTGGAGAGGCTTTGTTGGGAATGCCAGGGGCTCAGGGGGGTCCTGCTGCTCCAGGGTCCCATCCCATGGGACAGGGCAGGGGGAGCACAGGGTGGCAGAGCTGGCTGAGATGCCCCCAGGTGATGCCTGCAGCCTGGGGGGCTGGTGAAAAGGGGGTCTGGGGGCTCGTTCCTGCCTCTTCTCCCCCTTTTCCCTGTCCCTGCTCATCCCTGAGCGCTGCTGAGCTGCAGCACCCACAGGTGCCTGTTTGTAGGGCTCAGACTCCACATGATGCCATGGGAAAGGTCCCATCACAGGTCCCATCAGGGCCACACTAATTCCCCTCTCGGTTCTGGGCTTCCCCCTCGCTCCAGGACAGTTCCCCATGGATTTGGAGCTCCAGAAACCCTCCCCAGCCATGGGATTGCTAATAAGCCATCACCACTCCCGCTAATAAACCTCTCCTAGCCTGTTCCTGCTCCCAATTACTCTAACAACCCTGTTAATTTCTAATTAAGCAGCTCCTTCATTGGGAAAAAGGGCTCGACATGAAAAGCAAAACACGAGAGGAGGGATCTGGGCCCAGTGTTGCTTTATGGATATAATTAGGAGACAAAATTGGTCGCTCACCTAAGGAATTCATCACCAAAGTGCCTGTGAGCCGACAGCCACGCTGGGTTTGCCCCGGGAGCCCCGTGACTGACGGCACTTTTCCCTTCCCCACCCCTCCACATTCCCATTTGAAGCCACGACAGGCTCTAAATCTATTAGTGCCTCTTATTAACCCCCCAATATTTGGAACAGCTAAGGAGGAGTCTCTTGGCTGCTCCTTCCCAAGCACCACAGGCAGGATGAGGGGCAGTGCTGTGCCATGGCGATGCGATGACACCTCAGCAGGGATGGAGCTGTCCTTCCTCCTCCATGGAGAACCCCACCAGAGCACCCAGTGCTCAGGGAAAAGCACAATTCCCCCCTTGAGATGTGCAGGACACCCCAGTCCCCTCCCAAAAAAGTCACAGGGGAACAGCTCCGGGGGAATAGTGAGATCCTCAGCTCCATCTCAAAATGAACATTTTTCCCTCCAGTTCCGACCTCGTTTCCTTCCTCACATCAAGGAGGAACCTTGTACTCGGTGTTTGCATCACGGTAACAGCTCGGGGACCTTCGTGGGCCTGAGGAAAGTCCCTGCTGCCGGGAGTGACAACGCGGTGGGTGGTGCTGAAAGGGAGGAGAGAGAAGTGACAGCGCTGGAGAAACGCTCTCCCGTCACTCCCAAGCTGTCAGGCCCGAGCTGGGGAGGTGGAGGAGCTCCCGAGTCCTACTTTGGTGCCTTCCTTCCAGAGATGGGGCTGCCAGAGGGGCTGGAGGTGCTGTTGGTGCCAGCCCGGATCCTGGGGGTGCCCGGGGTGGGATGCTGCAGAGCACATGGATGGGGAGGGCACAGCAAGGGCAGGGTTAACCCCAGCAGGTCCCTTTTAGGGGGCACCTCTGTGATGCTGTGGGGTCAGGAGCAGCCCTCCAAGAGGAAGGTATTCCAACTCGACCTGCTGCTCACAAAAACCTGGTTTTGGAGCCCAAAGCACCAGTAAAAGCCCAGGAGAGCAGCCACAGGTCATGGTGCCACTTGTGGAGCCCACACAGGGCTGGCATCACCCCAGCAAAGCCACCCTGAGCCTGCAGACTGTCACCTCCTCCAGCACCCAACTTCCAAGAGGCCAAGCCCCCTCTAAACCAACCTTAAGATGCTTGTGAGGCTTTGAGAAATCTTAAGGGGCATCACTGGTATTTTGCTGTTTTTGATTCCCTGGGGCAAAGCCAGGGTGAGCTCAGCCCCTGCAACACCCACACGAGGGGTGAAAGTGGGTGGAAAAAGTATGAGATGTGAAAGTGACCTCTTCCCAAAATGGAGAAAGAGGGAGAAGGAAAAACCATAACCACTGCCAAGTGCGTCTGCAGGAAAACAAAACAGAAATGACTCTTTTATTTGAATAATAACCATCAATAATACATTGCTAAGAAGCTGCAGATGACTGCAATTAAAAAAAGCGTTGCATTCCCTGAGCAAAACCTAAATTATTCCTCACAGCTTCTCGGCTCGCTGAGATATATGAAAATGAAGCGGTTCCTGGAGCTCAGCAGAGCCGGGGAGCCCGGGTGGAAGGCAGGAGAGAAGAAAAAAGGCAAGAAGAAAGAAGAAGGGCCCTAATGTAGGGGGTTATAAATATTTCACAGCCGAGGAGGAGTGGGGAGCCATGGATATAGATGCGACTGCGGGCGTCCGTGGTGGGAGGAAGGAATTAATCACATAAACGGAGGAGAAACTTTCCTCGAGGAGCACATGCCAACACCCACGGCCGAGGAGGCTCCAGAGGGTCCCTGGGAGCCAGGGATGGGCAGCTTGGGTTTGCTGTGGAAGGGGCAGGTGTGACCTGGTGGTGATGACCCACCTCTGCCAGGTGGCCCTGGCAGAGGTGTCAGGTCTGCTGCAGGCACCAGCAGTTCCTTGGGAAACGCAGAGTGCAAATATTTACTGGGAAAACCTCACAGATAAGGCTGGAAATGCTCCCTCCTCCACACTGGAGGGGGTGACCTGTGGCTGTGTGAGTCATGCAGGAATCCTGCACCCCACAAACTCTCCTCCCAGCAGCTGGTGGGCAGGATTGTGGGACAGGAGAGAGATAACAGGGAACAGGATAACACCGGCACACCTCACGCCCCGGCATTCCCAAAGGCAACACGCAGAGCAAACACCTCTGTTATCGCTGTCCAAACAGCAGCTCCGCTACCCAGGGGAGCAGAGAGGCCCAGGAGCTGGGCTGGCAGCTCTCCCTCACCTCCTGCCCATCCCCACCCTGCTGGGAAGGGAGCAGGGAAGGAGCCCCTAGCAAATGTCACCGTGCATGGGGACAGCAAACCTCCATCTCCCTGGTGGAGAGCAAACATGGTCCTCAGGCAGCTTCATCTCCAGCCCAGGAGAGCATCAACAGAGCTGGAACAGAGGGAGGTCCAGGCCATTCCATAGAATCACAGAGTTATTTGGAAGGACCTCAGAGCTCATCCAGTCTCATTCCCCTTCCGTGGGCAGGGACAACTTCCACTAGACCAGGTTGCTCCAAGCCCCATCCGACCTGGCCTTGGACACTTCCAGGGATGGGGCAATGTTCAAGGTCTGTGCAGCTGGAGGCATCCCTCACCTTCCACAAACAGCTCCATCCCTGGAGCTGAGAGAAGCCAGCGTGGGAGGCTGGGGCTCCTCCAGCACCAGGGGATCCTCCTAAGGCCAAAATGCTTTCCCTTTCCCTCTCTGCTCTTGTCTTGTTCTTCCCAGGCACTTTGCAGCATCAGGGACATCCCCATCCTTGCTGCCTCCTTCCTCCATGGGCTGAGCAGGGGGACAATCCTGCAGGCACCGTGGGACCCCATTGCCAGCTCCAAGCCTGGTCTTCCTCTGCCTGTCTCAGTGTGGTCCAGGCTCCTGAGGGCCCCTTGACTATCCCCAGCCATCTCCTTCTGTATCCCCATCCACACCACTTGGAAAAGCTCAATGGCACCTGCTGGGAGCCTCAGCAGGTATTAAACCCTCTGTGCCTCCGAGTGCTTCTTTAAAAAATAAAGCCTCAGTGAGAAAGAAATGAGTCATGACAGGGAGAGAGGGAGCTCACGGCATCTGCAGATCGCTGAGGGAAGGAGAGCCAGCAGCACGTCCAGCCCTGGCTGGAGCAGGGACCAACACACTGGGAGAAAGGATGGAG
This sequence comes from Anabacerthia variegaticeps, assembly GCA_035583185.1. Classification (NCBI taxonomy): domain Eukaryota; kingdom Metazoa; phylum Chordata; class Aves; order Passeriformes; family Furnariidae; genus Anabacerthia; species Anabacerthia variegaticeps. The sequence goes on from JAWWEW010000073.1 coordinate 3,614,882, forward strand.
ATTACATGGAAAGCAGCCAAGACACAGAACACCCAACAGAGGTGGATATTTGGGTGACAGAGTGAGGGAAGGTGCCCTCACCCATACAGTGGCTGAGGGCAGAACTTTTCCCTACAGCCCTGCAGACACCAAACCCTGGCTTGGCATCCAGGAATGCCAGGCTTGGAAAGACAGATCCTTGTCTTGTTTGCAAAGGTGATGGGGATTCCCACCTGCCTGCCCCAACACTCAGCACTGGTGATGGTCAGGATCAAAAAGCCTCACTGGACCTGGACCAGCCATCCCTGCTGGATGCTGAGCTCCATTCCCAGGCTCCCATGTGTGAGTGGCACAGTCAGGGCAGCACCACAGCCACAACAGTGGGGTCCTCAAAGCCAGGAGGATGCTGAAGGCTCTGCTCCCCCAAAAGCAGCCCCAACCTGCTGGCCCCAAACACTTCTTGCCCCACAACACTTAGAGAGGATGAGCTGAGGGGGCTCAGCCTGGAGAAAAGGGGGCTCGGGGGGGACCTTTTCCTTCTCTGCATATCCCTGAAAAAAGGTTGTAGCCAAGTGGGGGTCAAGCTCTTCCCCCAGCAACCAGTGACAGGACAAAAGGAAATGGCCTCAAGCTGCTCCAAGGCAGGTTCAGGTTGGACATCAGGAGCAATGTTTTCATGGAAAGGGTGGTCAGGCATTGGAAGGGGCTGCCCAGGGGGGTGGAGGAGTCCCCATCCCTGGAGCTGTCCAAGGAACGACTGGGCATGGTATTCAGTGCTTTGGTCTGGGTGACAAGGTGGGGATTGGCCACAGGTTGGACTTGATGTTCCTGGAGGTCTTTTCCAAATCCAGTGATGCTGTGATTCCGTGAACATATCTGGCTGCAGGAATTACATCAAATCCCGAATTGCAACAAGCCTGACACCGCAGTGCCTAACACTAATACACGAGCTGGAAGAGCTTGTGCTGCAGATCTGGCACAGATGTATCTCCCCTGCAAGACGTGCCTGTGTCTCACATCAGTGGTGACGCCAGCAACTTATTTCCCCGCTGACTGCTGAGGCAGCCGATCCGCTCCCCAGCTCTGACGTGGGAACCTGCCCTTAATTTCCAGTGGCACCAATATGTTTCCTCCCTTCTCTTTTTTCTCTGCCAAGCCCCAGTTTGCTCCATATAGGACATGACAGGCAGTGATGAAGCACCCTGAGTGATGCTGGGAGGCCCAAGAGCTGGCACATCCCGGGTTGCCAAGGAGCAATTAGCTGACGGAGGGCACGGGCTGGGCTGGCCATGCCAGCCCAGGCAGCGTCCCTGGCAGCTCCTGCTGACCCTGGGTCACGCATGACACATTGCATACAGAAAGGATGGGTATGGATGGGTCTGGAGGAGAGCTCTCAGAAAAAAAATACAACAACCAGCCTTGCTTTGGGAAGGGAAGGCAGGCAGGAGGTGAGTGAGCATTGCTGCCCAAACACACGGTGCACCCAGGAAAGGGGGTGTTGCAGCTGATGGGATGAAGCTGCATCTCTGCAGGACTGGGATGCTGCGTGTGGAGGTTTAAAGGTGCAAATATCCAGGGCAGGTGTTAGAGGCAGGAATACAAACCCCTGTCTGGGACACCGTGTGCTTGGCTGGCTGATCCCAGAGAAGCTGTTGCTGCCCATTCCTGGAAATGTTCAAGGCCAGGTTGGACAGGGCTTGGAGCAACCTGGGCTGGTGAAACGTGTCCCTGCCCGTGGCGGGGGGTGGAACAAGAGGAGCTTTAAGAACCTTTCCAACCCAAAGCATTCCATTATTCTCTGTCTGGTGCAGCAGTCCCAGGGCTGTGTGCTGTGTGGTCTGGCAGCCCTGGAGCTCCTTCCCCAGTTTGTAAACACACCGAGCCCCTGATCTGCAGAGGATCAGGGAGGAGAGGAGAGGAGGACACGAGCCAAGCGCCTGCGATGGGCTGCACGGGAGCAGGACCTTTGGGGAGCGCAGCCTTTGCTCTCCTTCCCGAGCTCGACTGAAATTGTTCTGCTCTGCCGAGCTGGAAATTGGCTGCAGATCCCACTGCCGGGCACCGGGGCTGAGAACAGACTCTCCTTTCAGTCATTAGCTGTGGGCAGCGCCGCGAGCAGACGGGGAGGAGGAGGAGGAGGAGGAGGAGGAGGCTGGTGCGGCCCCTCGGGAGCAGCACGGCGGCAGGTGTGGGCTCAGCTCTCCCCAGCCATCCCAGCCGAGGAGCAAAGCAGGCAGGGAGATGTCTGCAGCAGGGAGAGGAGGCAGAGGGGGCTGTGTGCCACCGAGGAGGGACTGGGAGAGCTGGAGCCCTCCAACCCTGCCCGACCCGCAGCCCCTCCGCTTACTCTTTGTCCTGGTCCCCCTCTGACTAACATCCTTCCTCCTATTCATCCTGCCCTGTTTCCACCCATGCCTGCAACCCCTGCTGGGCTGAGCAAGGACTGGGGACGTGGCTTTCCACCCAAACCCTCGAGCAAACCAAGAGGAGTCAGAGCAGCTGCAGGACCGATGTGACTCCCTCCGGCAGCCCAGCGGATCAGTGTCCAGCTTTTGGACAGATCAGATGCTTTTTGTCATTCATTATCAGCTGAGGAACAGCCCTGCAGTGCTGGGACACGGAGCCAGCGGAGCGTCATTCCAGCAGTGCCTTTGGAGGGAAAGGGGAGCCGGGGGGGCTGGGGTGAGGCAGCACTCTCTGACCGTGATGACTAACTCCCTCCCTCACACACCCTCGCAGGAACCACTATCAGAAAGCAGAAGCTGCTTCCTTCCCTCTTTCTCCCCACTAAGATTTTCCAGTGACCCATCGTTCTGCAGCGCTCATGGAAACTCGTCCGGTCTCCGGCCATTTCTTCTGCAGGGCACTTGTTCGGGTGGGGTTTTTTATTTCCCAGCTGTCCCTCGGCATCATCAGCCCTGACTGACCCACACAGGACGAACATCACCCCTGGCATGGCACTGCTGCCTCCCAGCACGGGGCTCTCTTGGTTCTGCTCTGAGCATGGGAGATCCACAAGGAAAAGCACCTCATTCCCCACCCAGCTCTGACACGGATCATCGAGGTCCCCAGCAAAAGGGGGTCTAGCCCCGGGCACAGCCCTGCAAACCACAGCCCCCCATAACACAGGGGCTGGTGCCAGCCTTACCAGGCACAGCTCTGCTGAGGACAGGCAGGTGCCAGGGAGCAGGGAGGGAGAGGGATGCAGCCTTCCCCTTTCCTTGGGATCTGTCAGGGAGAGCCAGGAGCAGCAGCAGCTTGAGATGTAGAGGAGAAGCTGCCACCCAAGGGCAGATCTCCAGCACCCCAGTCTGAAGCACCCAAACATCCTAAAGGGACAGATTTGCTCCCCTCCCCACAGTACCAGCCTGGTAGCACAGTGAAAAATTCAGGCATTTAAGCATATTTTGGGAATCTGAAAGCAGCTGGTAAAAGCCTCACACCCACGGGAGCTTTGCTGCAGCTCCCCAACATAGCTGGGCACCCCGCAGCTCCCAGCCACCTTCACACCTGCTTTTCTGGCAGCAAAAGGACTCCCAGCCAGGCTGGATCCAGCCCGGCTCCTCAGCCAACGCTGCCGACATGAACCACAGCAGCATCTCCTGTTCCACAGCTCCACTTCCCCCAGTGCACGAGCTCAGGCTTAATAAACGCCTCAATTATTAATTAAAAAGCCCCACAGACTGTAATCCCCAGCCCATGCTCAACTAGAGGCAACCAAGAGCCAAAGAGCTTTCCTAGTGCTCATTCCCTAAATTTGTTCCTAATTAGGACCGGACTCACCCCTACAATTAATTGCCGGAGTCGTTCATTAGTGCCTGGATATCCAGACCTGTTTGGAGGAGGCAGCAGAGTGGTTAATCAGTTTGGAACTAGTGGGGAGAGTGCCCAAACCTGTGGCAAAGTCCCTGCACCTGGCAGGGGGACAGCGAGGGCTGGTGGCTTCCAGCAGAGAGTGCCTGGCTTTGGGACAAGTGGGATTTGGGGATTTTTTTTCCAGGGCACTGGGAGTGCTGCAGAGCTGATGCTCGTGGGTGCTGCCAGCCCCAGGGGCTGTCGCTGCAGCCCAAGGAGCTGCACTTGGCGTGACGCAGAGCCCGTGTCCCCGCTCACCCCAGCCCCGTGTCCCCGCCTGCCCGTGCCTTGTCACCATGGCCAAGCCCCGAGGGAGCTGAGGCTGGAACAGCCCTTCCAAAGCAATCCCTCGGAACTGGCAGTTTTGACTCCTCTCCAGGTACCACAAGCCTTTGGGAGAGCGCCCTGCCCAGGGCCAGCGCTGGGGAGGGGGGCCCCCCTTTCTCCCCACAGGACATGGGGGTTTGCCCCGTGCTGTGGATGCTCTGCAGACCCAAGAAATTCGCAGGGTCAGCTTATGGAAGGATGGGGAATGTTCTCCAACATGTGGCATGGCCACCTTTGGGGCATAAGGGAAGCACAACCCTTTCCCACCCCCTTTAGGTTGTCCCGTGCCTCGGTTTCCCCAGCTCTCCGCCTCTGCAATGGGCACAGGACACCAGTTGGCTGCAGTGACCCCGAAAGCATTGGGTGCTATTATTAACTTTAAGGGAAGTGAGAGTCTTTCTGTGCCTCAGCATTTTATTTTCCCTCTTAACAAAATCTGAGTGGAAACAAATAACCCCCCTGCACCCAGAGCCCCCAGGAAATCACCAGCTGGCAGTAGAAGCCACAGGGTCATTCCCAGGGTTGGGGAGCAGCAGCTCAAGGCTCCCAGCAGGTCAAGGGTGCTCCTGTGGTTGCTTTTTCAGCCATTTTACCATAATTGGGCTGTTCTGGTGATGCACAAGCCCCATTCTCCCTCCACCTCTGCCAGGTCATGGGGAGGGTCCCAAACCCTTGAGGCCTTTGCTACCAGAGCAGCTCCACAGATTTCAGATGGAGATATTTAGGAAAAAAAAAGTGTGCTAAGTGAGGGAGGAGTTGAGCTGCGTTCTGGGCTAATGGCTGGTGAAATTACATTAAAAACTGGAGCAAAGCAAACCCTGGAAGGCAGATCAATGTAAACAGCACGAGAAACTGGGACGCAACTCCTGAGCCGGAGTAGCTGTTTATGGCTGGATGTCAGGGGGAGCTGGGGTGACTCACGCTGGGGACGGGAGACTGGTTCCAGCTCTCCTGGGGACTGGTTCCCCTCAAGGCTGGGTGACCCGCGGTGATGGGCTCTGTGACAGTGCTCTCAGTGGGGAGAGATTTCTGCACAAGGCAGCGGCTCCAAGCCTGGCCATCCTCACAAAACTGCATTTTCCCAGCAGCCCATCAACATCCGTGTGGTTTCCAGGCTGGGGCTGAGCAGATTGCCCGGGGCAGAGGGGCTCTGCGGGCCATTACCAGATCCTTGGGCAGCTCAAAGGAGGGATATTCACTGCTTCAGTCTGACTGAGGAGGGTGAGGATACCCTGGAGAAAGCTCGGGAGATGCTCTCGGAGAGGGGAGCAGCATCTCCTAAACATCCCTTCCTGCCCTAGGCCAGGTGCACGGGGGCGAGTGAGGTGGATAAATAGATGGTGCAAGTAAAGAGATGGATAATGGGGACAGTTGGGCACGGACAGACAGGAGAGGGCAGGGATGGATGTGGAAGGACTGAGGGACAGAGGTGCCAGGGCTGTGGATGTCCTGTGGATGGAGGGAAGGATGGGCAGGGGCAGCGTGCAAGGTGCTCCCTCTGAAGAGCCACCTGATGAATAACACCCATGAATTATGATAATGAACAAGTTTTTTGGGCTCTCCGTGCTGGGCTGAGGGAACAAGGTCGGCTGCAGCCTTGGTCCCCGCTGCCTTTGCTGGCCCTGCGCCACCGCCGGCCCCGAGGCCACCGGGACATTAACCTGCTTTTCCACCAGCGCCTGCCGGCCACGTCAGCCGGGTTTTAATTAGATGGAGCACTTCCGAGCATTCCCTGCAGCCTGGCCGGGAAGATCCGGGGGCTGCCGGAGCTGGACCCGAGCAAAGGCAGCGCTCAGGACCCGGGGCAGGTTTCCAGTGCGGTTCTGTGCTCTGCCGGGAGCTTGTTTGCCATCCCTGTCCCCCTTCAGGGGATATCCTATGGGAATGGGCTTTTAAGGGCATCCTCTCCCACCTGCTGCCCCACTGGTGCTCTGGAGCCCTCGCTGCTCCCCTATCCCAGCTGTGGCAGTGCCCTCCAAGGAGGAGCCAGGCTGTGAAGGAATCTGCTGCCTCTCCCAAATCTCCGCTCCCAGAGCTCTGGAATTATAGGCTTTCTCTTCCCTTTCCTACACTTTAATTTGCAGCCTCTGTGGTTGCTCCTCCCAGGAGCAGCAGGTCTCCTGGGAGAGGGGAAAGGCATCCCCCTGCCGAGGCAGGGACCCTGATGGTGCAGAGCACCCACCCATCAACCCCCCAAAAACGGGACCCCCGGTTATCCCCCGTGGCACCGGGCAATCCCCATCCAGCCTCGTGTGCCTCTCAGGGGAACTTGGCAGCAGGTGCCCGCTCCTCACCCACTAATCCTGCCCCGTGCCCCCAGCCAAGGGCTGACAGGAATAAACACATCCCGAGCCCGCTCCCACATGCCTTTCCATAAGGGGAGCGAACCTGCTGGCCGAGGTGCCGCTCTCCCGGCTCCTTTCCAGGGCCAGCGGCCACCGGGGCCAGGCAGGGAAGGGGCAGCGGATGCTCCCACAGAACCCAAAGCCCAGGGTCTGCCGGGCACCCCTTGCAGGGTGCCTGGGGTGAGAGCCCCCCCAGAGCCCCCAAACCACCCCCCAGCAGCACCTCTGCTCCCCACTCCGGGCACAGCGGCAAGGACTGACCCGCAGGTCACAGCTCTGTGTGAGCTGAATGCAGAGAGGCTGCGAAATGAGTTAATTAATGAGTGTTCATTAGCGATGAGAGGGCTGTGGGAGGGAGAGGAGCTGGCTGGGGTGTCCCCCTCTCCAGCAGAAGGGCAGCCCTGCCTGGGGGACCCCTCGTGGGGTGCTCTCGCCACAGAGGGGCCACAGTGAGGACAAAGCAGGGGGTGGTTGAGACCCCCGGGTGCCACAGCGGGTTCCAGGTGCCACCTCACCCATCAACAGGGATTCCCCTGCGAAGAGTGTTCAAAGCATCACTTCCAATTCCCGTCTGTTTTCCCATCCTGCCATGGAGACGCCTCCTTATATAAACCCTGCTAAGTAGGACGGCCTTTTATATCTCCTTCTGCCATCACTGCCGGTGGCTGTGGAGGCTCCGGGCCCCCAAGGCATCCCCTCTGCCTGTCTGGCAGCCAAGGGGAAAGCTGGGCTGCCCTTGTGCCCATCCCCATGCCATATCCATGCCAGCTCTGCGTGTACCCAGCCCAGGAACCAGCCACCAGCACCATCTGGATGCATCCAACACCGTGTTGGGTCCTGGAGGGTCCTGGGATGGCTTTGAGCCAGGAATATGGGACTGGGATTTAATGGAAGTGGCTGAGTCCATACAATGCCCTCCTGAGAGCAGGGGATGCTGCAGCAGAGCAGATGGACAGGGTGAGCATGAGTTGGTGGCACCACCACACTCAGATGCCTTTTGATCCCCCTGTGCTCAGCAAGGAGGGTCCCATCACAAGGACATCCCCCTGCCCAATCCAGCAGCTGCCCACAGGACTGTGACACCCCTAATTCCTGATCCTTAATGGCTCCCTCTGGTCAGGGTACCCCCTCCTTGCTGTCCCCTCTGCGCCTCCCCGCTGCCTCCTCTCCAGCCATCAGACATCTCAAACGTCAGCTTTAACAAGGGTAAATTTTTGATGAACAGGTTATTAAATATTTGTGGCTGTTGCATGAGCTTTCAATTATTCAGCAGGAAAGTGCAGGCAAGGTGCAGGCAGCTCCAGCAGCCGTGGCCGGGGCTGCCGGGCTCTCCAAGTGTCACTGAAGGACACGGTGGCCACGTGGGACATGGATATGCTGGGGCTGGCCGGGAATCCTGGGCAGAGCCAGTGAGAGATTGGAGGGAGAAACCTCCAGGAATGAAGCTGTTTCACTGGCAAAATCATTGCAATTCCCATGAAAATTGTCCCAGGGAGCAGGAGGCCCCTGGAGCCAGGAAGAGCCTTGCTGGGATGGAGGCAATGCTGTGAGATCTTGCTGCAAACTTCCATCTGCTGCCTGGTTTCCATGCTCACAGGTTTTCCAGCTCTCCTTGGATGTGTGAGTTGCTCCCAGTGTGTCCTCATCCCTTTGAGTGGGATCTGAGGGGACACCACAGGCTGGGACGCTCACAAGGCTGGACAAGGTGAAGATTCCCATTGCTCCCAGGCTGGGAAGGGGGCTGAGCTGTCTGTAAGGAGGGAAGAGACATCCTGGCTCCTTCCTACCCTGGCAGGATGGGACCTGGTGTGACACATGTGTGGCCATCCAGTGTCACCCACTGGGAGGGCACTGGGGGAACCTCAGGCCACCTCAAACTGCAGTTCTGCTGGCTCCCAGCTGTGGTCAAACCCTGAGCATTTGAACCAAAATGGACATTCTCAAGGCCCAGTGTGGCTGCACTACTGGGGAGCTCATGATTGTGCTGGGGCTCCATCAGCATCCTGGTTCCATCAGGATCGCAGTTCCCAAGCTGGCATCGGGTGCCTGGACACCACCCAAACCTGCACCTCCCACGGCAGGGCTGCTCCTGGTCAGGGCTTCACCATCCTGGAACATACCTGGGGGAAGCAGCCAAGAGGCATAAAATTCCAGCTGAACCTCAGCCAGCCGGAGCAGCGGCAATTAAAACAAAATGATTAATCACAAACAGTGCGCAGCCATAAAACTTTCCAGTAATGGGAGGGAGAGAGGGATGAGCAGCTCGGGAGCTGGAGAGGCTCTGGCTGGAGCAGGGGAGCAGGGCTGCTCTTCCAGCAGGGTTTAGGAGGGGAAAGATGGGCCCTGGTTGCTCACAAAGTGCTGAGTTCCCTTTTGAGGTGGGACAGAGATGAGCTCTTGAACAGAGGTGTCTCCATGGCACCCAGGGCACCCTCTGCTCATGCTGGGGCTGCTCTCCTTGGGCTGCAGAGATGGGGAGAGCCAGGGCAGGACTTCCCCAGGATCTGGTTTCCACCTCTAGCAGATACTTGGACATATTCTGGATCCTCTTCCCCCAAGCACCACATCAGCTGCATCCATGGCCAAGCTGCATCGCTGTCCACGCTCAGCTCAGAGCCCAGGGGAGCATCCAGGGCTTCATCCCGGTGCTGCACTGGATAATGGGGAGGACAGGGACACAAATGGGGGCTGCAAACAACCAACCAGTGACCGCAGCAAGGAGAAGTGGCCTTGGAATCCCACATAGCTGGATCGCCCAGCACCTCATGGGCGTGGGGAGTGGGAGCAAAGGGCTCTCCTGCTCCTTGGGATGGATTTGGCTTGCATTTACGCCAGCGTGTGTGTGTGTTTGTGTCTCCGTGTGTCGCTGTGTGTGCTCACGCGTGGGAGTGCCGGCAGCGCCGAGCCCGAATATCCCACTGCGCTGCTCCCGCCTGCGGGCAGGTACACAAACTTCCTTCCCTTTGAAGAAAGGAAACCCAAGGCTTAGCCAGGCTCTTTCATTGCCATGACAACCCGCAAACATTCATCAGGGATAATTGCGAGGGGCCGGATCCTGCCCCACTCAGGGCACGGCACGGGTTGTCTCTGCCCCACCAACCATCCCCTGCATCTCCCGAGCATCCCCATCCCGGTGGAGATGGGCTGGGAAGTGCGGCAGACACTGTCCCCAACACCCTCCTGTCCCCGGGAGAGCCAGGAAGGGGTCTCACTTGATGCCTTGGTTCAATATGAGGGGCATCCATCCCCCCCGAGCCAGCCCACGGGTATTGAGCGGCAGCGCCGTGGTGGGGAGGAGAACCTATTTCCAACACTGTCATTCTTATTAATAATAATTTTAAAAATTGACTTTAAAAGGTGCTGCTGACCTTGGAACTAAGGGACTAAGCACCAGTCGGGGTAAATGGGATTTTTGGACTCATCTCAAGTCATTAACTCCTCCCGGCCAGTCATTAATCCCCAGGAAATGCCCTGTGACTTGGAGCATCGATGCTTAATTAATACAAGTTCCCATGCCTGCAGACCCGGGGCCAAATCCTGAAGTCATTCTGTGCAAAGCTTCCCCTTGGCTGTGGGAGCTGCTGCCCAAGCCTGAGGTGGCTGCAGTGCCAGCAAGAGCCAAGCTGGGGTGAGGGATGTGGGTGCTCAGGGATGTGGGTGCTCAGGGATGTGGGTCCTGTGGGATGCAGGTGCTGCAGATGGGAGAGGATGTGGGTCCTGTGGGTGCTGGTGAGGGTAACTGCCCCCAGCCTGGACCAGTGATAACATTTTCTTGCGGATTTGGACCACACCAAGCACCACACCGTGGCCAGGAAACCCTCTCTGAGGTGAGCATGACCCCGAGCAGTGCAATGGAGCACTCTGATAATGCAGAGTCTCACAGAAAAGCCTCACCCCCACTCGTGTTCCCTCCATCCCCAGCAAGGAATGCTCAGCAGTCCCTTGTTTCTCCCCTCTCCTCTCCCAACAGCTCTCATGCAATCAGCCTTATCCCCTAATTCGTCACCAATAGAAAAGGCAGCACCTCCTCTTCCCTGCTCCCCTCTGCCCCTGCTCTTTCATGATCCTTCTTCTTAAAAGAGAAATAAAACCCCATTCATCACCATAATGATTTTTATTTCCAAGCTATCCAGTGATTTATGGACCTGTTTCCCGGAGCCATTCTCTCCTGCAGCAGAACAGATGAATATTTAGGGGTGGGCTGGAGGTGCCAGGGGGGGAATGGGGAGGGGGACACGGAGGCACCGTGGGTGAGCACGTGCCAGTGAGTCCCACGGCAGCACGAGCTGGAAAAAAGGCTTAAAATAAAAGGGGTGGCCTGATAGGAAAAGGGGATGTCACCATCCCACACCTGAAACTGGTCCCAGTGCTGTGTGGATGCAGGAGCATCACAGGATGCAGGAGCACCATGGAGCAGCCTGTGCCATCCGGGCCATGCCCTGAGGCACCCGGCACGGGCTGGCAGTGCCACCAAGCCCTGCTGGAATTCGGAGGGGTGGTGCCAGACCAACCTGTTAAAATCTGAGGGATTTGGGGCCATAAATCCCCTGCACAGATCGAGGGGGGAGCCATGCAGAGCACGCCGAGGAGGGTCACGCTGTGGTGGCGACTGGTGGACAAAGGTGATGTGGGGCTTAAATGCCATCAGGATTTCAGTTGTGGTGCTGGGCAGTGGGCAAAATGCCCCTGACCCTGTTCCCCAAGCAGTGCTACCCCCCTCCCTCAGCCCCCCAGGGCCACTGGGAGCCTTTGGAGAAGCCCCTTCACCATCCCCATTGCAGGCACCTCCCAACCCAGACCCTTCCCAGCATCACCATCTCTCTGCCAATCCAGGCTGCCTCTGTGTTTATTTTTGCCTGCATTAATTTGCCCACATCTCTCTCTCTCTCTTTTTCTTCTTTTTTTTTTTTTTCTGTTTGTCTGAAGTTATGGCTCAATTTCAGGAGTTGAAGAAAACTCAGTTTATAAATAGTTTGCTCAAAGCATCACTTTCCTGAAGGGAGAGAAGGCAGCTCCCAGAGAGCGCCTTGTCCCCGGGGAGGGTCATCTCCAGGGGAGGAGGATTTTCATCTTTCCCACATCATCTCTGCAAACAACATCCAACCTTCCTGAGAGAGCTGCCAGAGTGCTTTTGGGTGCTGCTCCCCAGTGCTGATGTCACAGCCAGGACATGACCCAGCTCCCTGTGGAGCTGGGAGGGTTGAGGACAGCCTGAGCAGAGCAGCACCATCTCTGCTTTGGGCAGGAGATGCTCCAGGCCTGTATGTGATGCTGATGTTGGGAAAGAGATGGTGAAAGGAGAGAATTCTTGGGGAATTGCCACTGCTGGAGCGTCTCAGCCTGACTGCTGCTCCTGTCACCCCTTTTAAGGCTGTCCCTGTTGTCCCTGGAGCTGCCCTTGGAGCAGGGTTGGGACTCACTCCAGAGGGCTGGAGGAGGGAGGTTGTGTGCCCACCGCTCCAGCAGAGCCTGGATATCCACTGTGGACATCCAGGACTGTTTTCCAGGCATCAGGGAAGGCTGCAGGCATCCTCCAGGAATCCTCCAGGGACCTGGCCCCTCCCGGGCACCCCTGGGTGCACTTCTGGTCAAGCAAGGGGTGCTGCAGAGCCAGCATTCCCCCAAAACCCTGGCTCCCAACATCCCTTCTCCTCTGCAAGGCCTCACACCGTGGCTCCACTGGTGCTCCCAGCCAATTCCCAGCCCAAAGGCAGCACCTGATGTCTGTCTCTCCTCAAGCAGGGAGCCCCAGCTCCCAGAATCCTGAGGCTTCACAGGGACCTTCAGCATTTAAACCACATCTCTGGCTCTCTGCCCCCTTCTCCCACACACCAATAAACCCCCTTAAACCACCACATTTCAAAACGCCCAAGGCACAGGATCCAGCAGTGCCAGGATGGCTCCCAGTGCCCCTCACACGACCATCCTGCTCTGCAATAAAATAAATACCCAACTATTTGCTGCAATCTGTTTTCTATCTCCATGTCCCCCCCCGGGCTCCACTCGTCCCTCCTGCCCAAGGAACGCCGGCATCTGCTCCTGCTTAAAGCTGCAAACTCCCTGCCTTCTTCCAAAAAGGAGGGACACGGGGGAAAGGCAGCCCTGGACTTCACTGGCTTTTGAGTTTTCTTGGGTGTTTTTGGTGCTTTTTGATAGTTTTTGAAATAAATATTAAAGGAAGAAGGTTGGTTGCTTCTCCCCCTCTCTCTCTGTTCCTGCTCAGGGTGGAAAGTTTTGCTTCAGCTCGCCCTTGTGACTGGAAAAAGAGCCAGTTCAGCGCTGCAGAACAAGGGGGCTGTTTCTTCTTTCTCTTTTTTTTTTATGTAAGAGTTTTTAGGAAAGTGGTTTTGCAGGGAGGCTGCTGGGGAAAGGCAGGACCAAAGTCCCTGGGGAATCCCCTGGAAACAACCCTGGCTCCAGAAATGGTGAGGACCAAGATGTGAGGGGGGTTTGGGGGGCACATGGGTGAGAGAAGAGCCTGGGAGAGGGGATGGAACAGCCATGGAGGGGAGCAGCATCCCACCAGCCACTGGCCTTCCCAACAAAACCTGTGCTGCCGTTTGGGGCTGGTCCCAGGGCTGCTTCACCAGGCAGGGACCTGGATCAGTCCTGGAGAGCAGATTCCATGGAAAAATGCCAGGAGGTGACTGTGAGCATCCCTGAGTGTTTGCCTGTGCATGGACACACACGTGTGTGAGGGCACCAGGGTGCTCGGGGCAGGGAAAGGAACGGGATGGGATGGGATGGGATGGGATGGGATGGGATGGGATGGGATGGGATGGGATGGGATGGGCTCTGTCCCCAGTCCCAGCGTGGGCTCTGCTGGAGCTGGAGCTGCTCCATCTGCTGAGACCTGCTCCAAGGTTTGAACCCCAGCTCCAAGTGTCTTCCCTGATTTCCCAGGGTGGTTTGGGAAAGGTGGCATTCCCTGGTCTTTCTGCTCCCCGCAGTTCCTCCCTTGCTCCATCCTGCTGCAGGCAGCCCTGGCAAAACCCTGGGATATGCAAACTGTGCCCAGGACCAAACCACGGTGCTTTGGCATCTGATTGGGGGTGTCCGAGGGGTCAGGCAGAGCCAGCGTGTCCTCCCCCACCTGCCCTGAGCCCCTCGGGGCCAGGCAGGGATTTCCATGCCCAGGACAGGAGCAGAGCCCTTGCCCAGATCCGTGGCCAGCTTCCCACTGTGGGCACAGCCGCTCCTGGCCCGGGTGCCTGTGGAGTCAGGGACTGTCAGCTGGCACGGGCTGTGACGGGACCCCGGGGGATGGTGACACGTCTGCGTCACTGGTGACAACACCGAGCAGCCTCAGCATCACTGCTCAGGCCCTTCCCACCCCCGGAAAACACCCCAGTGGCCACCTGAGCCTTGTCCAGCAGCCAGCAATTCCTGTGCTCCAGGAAGGAAAGGGGAAACAGGGAGTACAAAGAGATGCTTGTAAAACCCTGGGGTTTATTCAGAATACTCTGCCCCTTCTTCCAGCTGTATCCCAAGGGCTGAGCATCTCTGCCCCACGCCCGGGTTTATCCTCCATCAGACTCCTCTCCATGCCCCCGAGGGTAGGGATGCTTCAGTTCTCCTTTCCCAGATGTAGGAGACCCTTCTTGCTGTGGGATCATGGAGCAAACAGTGTTTTCCAGGGAGGAGGAGGCAGCCAGCCTGCTGCAGCAACCAAATCCAACAGAATGGCTGGAAAACAGCAGCAGGACGTGGCAGAGGCTGCCAGGGCTCTGCTCAACCAAGCAGCCCCTCACTGTGCCCACTGCTCTTCCTCCCCCTGCAGCCATTCCAGCATCCAAGGGATTCCCCTGTGCGGGGCAGGGCACAGGCTGCTCGTGTGCTCTGAGCAGCACTGGCACAGCTCCCTGTGAAGCATTTGGTGGCACTGGAGTTGGAGCAGCAGGAGGAAGGGGGTGGCACAGGGAGCTGAAATAGCTCCTGGCTCTTCCCTACATCCTTCCACCTTCCTCAAACCTTCCCCAGCTGGGAGCTGGGTATCCCACTGCCAACCCATCCCAGACTCCAACAGATGCTTCTATGGTGGTAATTGCAGGTTTTTGGATTGCAAGGGAGGCATCAGATCCAAAAACACTGCAGTTCAGAGAAGCTGTGGCTGCTCCATCCCTGGGAGTGTTCAAGGGCAGGTTGGATGGGGCTTGGAGTAACCTGGGCTAGTGGAAGGTGACCCTGCCCATGGCAGGGGGTTTGGAATGAGAAGGGCTTGAAGGTCCCTTTCAACACAAACCATTTCATTTCTCTGGATCCTCCTGCATCCCTGTGGCTCCTGCTGCATCCTGTTGCAAATTCAGGGAGCCCTCGCTCTGCCCCATCATCTTTCCCAGCCAGGTGCAGCCCACAGGCTGGAAAAGCTCCAGCAAACATAAAACCTGGAGTTACTAGTTTGATTAATACTTAGAGTGAAAATCTATGGAAGTGCCAGTTTAATAAATCAGTTGCTCTGGGTTTCCAAGGAAAATCACCAGAGGCTGCATTTCCAACCTCCAGTTGCAAAGCCTTGGGTAAGGATGGAGGTGATCCCTGTCCAAAACCCATCCCATGCCTCATTGAAAGGAATTATTGCTGGATTAGTGCAACAACAAGTGGTCTGGCCACAAAGCAGCACCCGTCAGCATGGGAGGAATAAGTGCCCAGCATCCTCTCCCTGACAGAGGCCAACAAAAATCCTGCAGAAAAAGGGGAAATCAGAGAAAACCAGCACAAAAATGAGCTGTTCTGCCCCCATGTAGGGTCTCCTGCCAGCCCTTAATTTTTGGTGCCTGTACACGGACAAATTTCCACACCAGGAAGGAATTGCTGCATTAACCATGCTGCAGTGGGATGAAAAACCATCATGGGAAAGAAAGGGAAAAGGACATTGTTTGAAAATCCAGACCCCAGGCTGGAACGAGTTAATCCCAGTCTGTCGCTGAGATCCTCCCCAGCCACTCCAGCAGGATTTCAGCCCCCTTTCAAAGGGGATTTTGCAACACATTTACTTGCGTTGCAAAATGAAAAGTAATTTTGGAGCTGAGAAATGGATTATGCTCTGCCGAGAAAGTGTTCAACTGGGGTCTTTTGGCAATTTGGAAAGCTTTCCTTTCCCTCCTAAAAAACATGTTGAGACAGAAATCTGTTGAAACCAATGTTTTCCTATAAACATGCCGGGTTTCAACAAACCTCCATTTTCCCAGCAAAAACAATTTGTCTGAAAATTACCAACTGGTTCTGCCCAGGCCTGGTCTCATTCCCATGGCACATGGTTTGATACTGCCCCCAAAATGTGCACAGCCTCTCTGACCCCCTCCACAGCGTTCCCCCTTTCTGGAAGCATTTCCATGACTTGCAGCAGGGCTTGGCTGGCAGCTTTTTGGGTGCTGAAGGTGTTTCTTTGCAGTTGGAGGGGGCCGAGGAGATTCCACAGGCCAGGAGCATCACTGCAGCTCCTCAGGGAAGCCCTGGAGAAGCAATAAGATCCCTCCTGTGAAGGATCCCCGTGGCTGCTCCAGTTGCCACAGCTGCTACTCTCTTTTTGTTCTATTTAAGAAAATATTCCATGGTTTTCACCTGAGAAGTGTTGGCATCATTCCATACCAAAGCTGCCAGGACTCTCTCCCACAGAAGCAGCATGGCCATGGATCGATAGGGCCACGATTACCTATTGATTTCTATTTTTTCCCAGGCAGGTCCCCCCCCTCCTGACCCTGCCACACTCAATCCCTGCAGGGCAGATCAGCAGGATGGGTCAGAGCAGGAATTTCTCCTGCCCTTCCATAATCTCACTCTTAACGTTTTCTTTCAGCTTTGGGGCAGGATAAGCAATTTTCCTGAGCCCTGGCCCCTCTCCCATGCTGGTGACACCATCAAACACATTCCCAAAGAGCCATTAATTAATGGTGCAAGGCCAGTTTTCCAACCTGGGGCTCAGCTGGTGTCAGGGACAACAAACAGGGAGAGAGATGCGGTCCCTGTGGTGGCTCCGGCTGATCAAAGCACATCCGTGGCATCACCACCCCAGAGCTCTGCACTCTTCCCCCCATTTATTACCCTAATGGGGATTTTTATACTTATTACGGTCTCAGCAGCTGATGTTTATTGATTTTGACACTGCAGGGTTTTAGGCAGGGATCTGGAACATGCCATTATCGGCACCAAAGGGTCATCGCTGCCCTAACAGAGCCACAATGACAAGGACAAAATTACCCTCCCGCCTGAAGGCGATGCTGGGTGGAGGGGGATGTCACCGGCCAGGGGACAGCCAGGTGTCCCCAAGGCACGGTGGGGTGGTGACACTGTGAGGGCAGCGAGCCCTGGGGCTGGGATAAGGTTTGCAAAGCACCGAGCACCTGAGCGGCTGATTTTCTTTCACACCTCAGACGCTGCCTCGGAGCCGCTCCCCCCGGAGCCGGTGAGTCACCAGAGCTTCTTATGCAATTGTGGGGAAAAAAGCTCTAATTGCAGAGATAATACAGGGAGTGACACACGCCAGCACCGAGAGCTGTGTTGTTCAATTAGAAATTACCCACATCCATATTTATAGAGCCTCCCTTCCAGCACGGAGCCATCGGCCCTTCCCAACGTCCCCCCTTCCAAAAAGCAGCAGCCCCCACTGGGTCCTTTGGATGGCAACCACCCGCTCTCTTCTAAAAGTAGCCCTGGGAGCAAATGCAAAGTAAATCCACCTAAAAGACAAGTCAGTGGAGGTGCAGAAGGTGCCGCTGCCCTTCCCGTGCTGCCGCTGCTGGTGTTCACGAGGAGCAGAGCACACACGGGGCGCGGCATCGATCCGCCCCGCAATCATTAATTCATAAGCACAGCCATTGATTTCGGTGCGTGCCCTCATGCGAGCTGGACCGGCACAGCCACGTGAGCCCCGGCCAAATCCGGGCAGCCCACGGAGCAGCTGCGTGGGGAAGGGCAAATCTGGCTCTGCCACCCCGGGGCATCCTCCCAGCCCAATTAACCTCTGGGCAAAGCCACCTAATGACCTGCTGGAGAGCGGCTCCCTCCGCTTCTCCTTCTCCACCCACTTACCCAAGGGATGCACCGCTCCAGCCCCGTCCGTCCACCCGAGGTGTCCCTCTGTCCCCAGCACGTGTCCTGTGCCTCTTCAGCCAACCCTGGGCACTCTGGATCCAGGCAGGAAAATGGGATACTTCCCATTTGAACAGACAAAAATGCATGTAAGCTGCCGAGTGGGACCCTGACCCAAGGCATCCATCCCTATTCCACAGCCCCCACTGGCAGCCGTGGAGAGGGGACAGGCACAGAGACAGCCAGAGAGCATGGAAAGGTGGAGGAGAGAGCACAGGCAATCCATTTGTGATGTGCATCGATTCCTAATGTGCCTGGGAGCCTGCCTGGCTCTTGGGGAAGCGTCAGGAGACGGTGCTTAGCAAAGCTGTCCACGGCCCACTGCAGTAAAACCCTCATTACCTCATCACCACGGAGCCCGGGGCACAGGCACAGAGGTGGGGGCTGGATGTCACCTTATGGGGACAATCCTGTCCTGGCAGCACACAGGGGCTCTCCCGGGGGTCTCTCTGCTGCCCTCTCTGCTAGGGAAGTGTCTTGGGAAGTGACAACCCAAATCTCCCTACCCTGGTCTCTCTGGCTGGATGCAAATGTGGTGGCACAAAGCAACGTCCCTACCCAGCAGTCTTGGCAAAAACAGGCAAAGGGAAGCTCCGGGCTGGGCTGGAATGGCAGGGAGCCCCAAAGCCTGCAGCGAAGTGCATCCCCATGGACAGGGCTGGCACAGTGGCTTTGGCTGTTCAGCAGAGGAGAGGGAAAGCCAAACCTCTCCATTCAGCTGAAAGCACCAGGGGAGGGACAGGTAGGTAGAAATAATTACTCAAATAGCAATTTGGGGTAAGTATGTTCTGCGTTCCCACAATTTTCCCTGTGGGGAAGCCTTTTCCCAACCTCTTGAGAAAACAGATTTCTCATCAGCTGAACACCAGGTCCTTTCCCTGTAATCTTCCAACTCAAACATATATTTCTCTGATCATAAATTAGCAATACTTGCACTCGCTCGCTCAAAGCTGTTTCTCTCTTCCCCCTCTCCAGGTTTTCCACATCCTACAGAAATGGAAGATCCAGGCTCCGGGTGGTTACTTTAAAAGGCACCGATCAATCAGAGCCAGGCTTGGCTCCCCTCCTCCCATTTGGCTCCACAGCTCACCAACACACCGGCTGCTGCCTCACCAAACCCTTCCCGAGGGGAGCATCTGCCCCAAACCAACGTGTGGCCACCCAAACCATGCTTGGAAGAGCTTGGCTTCAGGTCAATTAAAAAAAATCTAAAGCCAGAAGTGGGGAAGCCCCGAGCTGGGGAATGAATTCCTGAGGGGGAGACTCTGATGCCCGGCAGGACACTGGTCCTGGTCCCAGCAGCATGGAAAAGCCTGGATTGCAGCATGGAAGAGCCACTGATTGGAATTTTCCTCCATGTCATCATTTCTCCCTGGTCAGACTCTTGGCACACTCAGCCAAGGGAAACGGTGCAGGAACAGAGTCACCTTGGGAGTGATGCTGGAGAGACTCTTCCCTGTGCAGCAACAGGTCAGGATGCTCAGGGGCAGGACCCAGGATCTGGGATCACCATCAGGGTGGGAATACCCTCTTTGTGGGGAGACACCCATCTTTCACCCCCCAACCCACCAAGGAAGTGACAAGAAGGACAGCAGCTCCCACACCATGGGCATCCTCCAGCCCATCCATCTCCCTGGGAGAGACACTTCCAGCAGAGACTCCCCTTCCTTGGCTCCATCCCCCCAGTCTCCCTGAGCCCTCCCCCAAACCCAGGCCCCTCTGAGCTCTTCCCTCGGCAGGAATTGGGTTAAGCCAGGGCCCCCCTCCCAGGGACACGTGCTCCCATCACGGAGCCTTTCCCAGGCGTCAGGGCTCCTGTTGACAAGACCTAACGCGTCGCTGCTAATAATAGCAGTGTCTTGGTCACATCTCCCACCCTGGAGCCGCTCAGGGCACGGGGTCCCACTCTGGAGCAGGGTGGGGGGGAGCCAGGAGAGCCCCAGGGGGATGCAGGCACCCCCATCCCTTCGGAGCCCCGGGGTGCGCTGCAGGGAGGGGGCTGATCTGCAGAAATCAGATTATTTTTACACTAAACAGTCACAATTTGGGGGGGAGGGGGATGTGAAAAGGCAAAGAATGTGTTTTCTTCATTTTGCTGCGGTTTTTTTCCTCCTCCTTTTTTTTTTTTTTCTTTTTTTTTTCCAGTGGTGAAGTGGAAAATGGGGAGAAGAAAAGCCCAAGCAGTTCCCCCCCCTGTATTCCCATTGTTGAGTTTCCCTGGAGGGACCCAGGGAACTGTCTGCACCCCGGAGATAATTCATGAACGGCGCTTTCATCTCCAGAGCCCTCGCAGCTCCCACCTAAT
Organism: Anabacerthia variegaticeps; assembly: GCA_035583185.1. NCBI lineage: Eukaryota > Metazoa > Chordata > Aves > Passeriformes > Furnariidae > Anabacerthia > Anabacerthia variegaticeps. The sequence continues at coordinate 3,634,781 of JAWWEW010000073.1, forward strand.
GAATCCCAGCACTGGGATCCTTCAGAAAGAGAGGCAGAGATCTGGAACTGGAGCAGCAATGTGGCTCTCCCAGGGTGGCCACTGTCAATGACCCCAGCAGTGCTGGGGACGTGAGACCCCTCAGACCCAGGGCACCCATCGGGATCCCTCGGGATGCGGCGCTTTATGAATACAGGCAGGAAAATGAGTTTGTGCTCAGCCTGGAGGAGCCTGGTCCCAGTCCAGCTGCCTGGGCTGGGGACAGGGAGTGGGACACATGGAAGGCAGCCCCGATGCTGGGCAGTGGGAGGTGGCTGAGGGCTCTGGTCCAGCCTGGAGCAGCACAAACAGCCGCCCTGAGAGATCGCACGCGGAGCACAAACCAGTGCCTCGAGCCAAGAGCCAGTGAAGGGCTATAAATAACGCTGTTATCATCTGTGCCTCGCTCGCTCAGCGAGCTGGGCCACAACATTTCCTCCCCAGCAGCGTTCAAGGGTGATTTCTAGCCTGGAGGAGGCCAGGACCTTGTCAGCATCCCCGCTCCAGTGGCCTTTTTCCAGCCTGCCATTGATCTGGCAATTGGCTGATGAACCCACCGGTTGCCTTCCCGATGCAAACACAACCACTGTCCCAGACAGAGACCTGCCTTATCCCTGTGGCCTCTTCCCAGCTTGCCTGGGGCCCAGGAAGGTTCAAAGCCTCCATCCTCCTCCTCCTGCTGCTCTGATTCCTCTTTCAGGTCCCTGACCCATACCACCCAACTCCATGCTGCCCTGACTGAGAAGCTGCAAAGGGACAGAAGAGGATGGCTCTGTCCCCAGGTGGTGGCCAAGGGATGCTCCAGGTTGCTCCTGGTCATGCAGGTGGGAGGAAAACAGAGAAGAAATGTGAGTGAGGAGCAGGGAGAGGGAGCTCCTTACTCAGTGGGGGATGAGAACCTGTGGGAGGAAGCTCATGGACAGAAGAGGATGGAGGCAGCTCACAGACACACACAGCAGCACAGAGTCCCACAATACCCAGCTCCTCCTAAATCAGCCCAAGGCAAGGAACGTGCTCATGTCACGCTCCCCAGGAGACAGAGAGCTAGAGGAGGGAGAATGATCCTGCTCTCTAGGCTTGGAGGCTTCCCTGTCTGTGTTTTGATGCCGGTTCATGATGGAGGGCTGGGGCTGGGAAGAGAGCAGGGAGGGGGAGGGCAGGATGGAGGAGGAGGGGGGCCCATATGGAGAAGCTTCTCCCAGAGAGCAGCAAGATGCTGAGCTGGCGTGAGATCGGGAGCTCTCCGAGACGACACTGCGAGAGCCAAGCAATCAATATGTGAAAATCCAGCCCAGGCGAGGAAGGTGACCTTGAGCGGCAGAGAGAGGAGGGAGGGAGGGAGCAGAGCTGCAGGAATTACACACGGAGATGCTCTTTGGGCGAGGGAGGAGGGACGGAGGGGATGAGAGGGACAGGCAGGATGCAGAGCCCCTCTGACACCCACTGCCAGCTCCAGCCCCAGGGAAAGCTCTGTGTCTCCTTGCTGCTCCAGGACAGCATCCAGCCAACCAGTCTGGGGTGCTGAGGCAGGGCCTGGGGACAGTCCATCCCCATGGACTTTGCCCCCAGGAGAGGGCTGTGGGACCAGTGGCAGGAGGGGATTGCTGTTCCCTGCCCCGTGTTGCTGCTTTCTTTCCTCCATCATGGCAGCAACAAGGACACAAGGGCACAGTCAATAACTGCCTATCAATCACTGCACAGTCAATAACAGCAAACCTCCCCAAAATCAGCCCTACCTCAGCCCCCTCCAGGGCTCTGGGGAAGGGAAGACCTGCTGGCCCAGCCTGTTCCCTCCTCGCCGGGGGCTGAGGGGACCCAAAAGCCACACAAGGCAAGACAATCCCCCTGAATCTCAACTCTCCCCCAGCATCCTTCATTACTCTTAGAAAAGTTGGGTTCCTGTAAATCCAGGAGCCCCAGAGACACCCCTTCACCTACCCCATTCTTCCTCCCCATGAAACCAACCCTTCCCTCTGCAGCTCCTTTTAGTCCTTCCTCTGCTAACTCCGAGCCCCTGGGCTATTCCCAGTACCCGGACTATTCCCCAGCACCTGGGCATTCCCAAGAAATGCCAAAGCCACCCCAGAGGGGAGGGAACCAGCAGAGAGGGAGTTTGCAGTCCAAAGTTAAGGTCAGGCGTTTCCAAACACTCTGCCTTGCCATCTAGTGGGACGAATGCGAAGGACCGGGATGTGTTGTTGGGAAAAGTTGGCCAATTCCATCCCGCTAGAACTGAGCTGGGCTGGTGGCAATCCTTCATCCCACGGGAGAAGGTGACATCACTGGGGTAAAGGGTGGAGCAAAGGTGTCAGAAGGATGGGTGGGGAAGGGGCAGAGATGTGGGGATGGACAGACAGGGCATCGATAGGTGCAGCTGTTTCGAGGATGACGTGACAGCAGCAGTAATAAATCCGGGCATTTTAGATCCAGCCTGAAAGGAAAAGCTGGATTAGCTCCAAATTCCCATTTACCAAGGGCCTTGGCTTTTGGATCAACATAATCCATGTCTAAGTTGGGTTTTGCATGGGAAAGAAAGGCAAGGGGAGAGAGGGGGTGCCCACACATGCGCTCCATGCTGTGCCAGCGCCGCAGCCTCGTGGGCACCAGGTGCCCATGGGTGAGGAGCTGGATCCTCCTCTGAGGTTTTCTCCAGACGCCTTCGTTTGCCTCCCCAGGCCTGGAGGATGTGGGCTGAGCTCAGTGGTTTCAGTTCAGGAGTTTGGAATCTCCAGGGATGTGTCATCCCTCTCACTGAGCGTGTTTGTTACATGTGTATAAAAATATAGAGGATGAATACATTAGATTTAAAATATCTCACCACTGGGCAGCTCTTTCTGGGTGTTGAGAGCTGGGTTGATATGAGATATTTTAACTCTGAGTGATTTTCCTGCTGGTCCTCAGGCTGTTTGACTCAGGGCTCTGGTGCTGCTCCAGGTTTCTTTGCAGTTCCAAGCCCAGGGATTGAGGAAGAAATGGGATACAGGGAAGTCCCATCTTTGCAAACCAGCACCGTTCCCAAAGCAGCTGCTGGGCTAGGGCTGGGCAAGGGCTTCCTGCCGCTCTCACTGTCAAGGACAAGACACTGAATGCGTTTAAAAGTCTTCATTTTATTATTATTTTATTATCCATGCTCCATTTGCCTCAGGCCTGAGTTCACCCCTACACAGAGGCTCAACTCACAGCGGGGTGAAACACATCATCAGCCTTAACGCCACATTTTCCATGGGCAGCAGGGTCTGAGGGGTCTGGGGTGGGGGCACGGGGGTCTGGGAAGGTCCCCCTGTGCTTCCCAGCACTGGGGCTCAGGAGAAGCGGCCCGTGGGCAGGCGGGGCAGGCAGAAATAGGCGTCAGGGAAGAGGCTGAGGTTGATGGGGTTGCCGTCCAGGCGGATGTCCTCCAGCGCCCTGCGGACCTGGCTGTGGTCCTGGCTGTCACAGAACGTGTCCTCGTGCATGGTCTGGATGTTGTTGTTCTGGGCGGGGAGGGAAAGGGCCAAATGAGGGTCAAAGGGATGGGGAGGGGGAGGAAGAGGTGAGCTCTGCTAGACCCAGGTGCAGACAAACCTGGGTCCAGCCCCATCTCACCTGGAGGTGCAGGGAGCGCAGGCTCTCGGGCAGGGGCGCTGGGATAAAATCCAGCTGGTTATCGGACAGATGGAGAAACTGCAGCTGCTTCAGGTCCTGTGGGGAGAGGGGAGAGATGAACCCCCCTGCTCCCAGCCCCCTGCACCATCCCTGAGACCCCTTGGCATGGCAGGCCTGGGCTAAAACCAGCCTGGATGCACCCCGGGGCTGCATCCCCAGCACACACCCGGAAAGCCTCGGGGCGGAGGCCGGTGCTGGGGATCCTGTTGAGTCGGGCGTCGAGGCGGACGATGCTGCGGGGCAGCTCGGGCAGGGCCGTCAGCCTGTTCTGGGGCAGGATGAGCTCCTGCAGGCTGGGCAGCAAGCGGAAGGCGTCCACATCTGCCCAGGAGATGGAATTGCCGCTCAGGTCTACGCGCTTCAGGTTCTCTGGTGGGAGCGGGGGGAGGAGGTGAAGAGGGGCGAAGGCAGAATGGTTTATTGCCCCGTTCCCCACCCGTGCCCAGCCCTGGCATACTCAGCCCCGTGAAGTCCCCGGCCCGCACGGCCCCGATGCGGTTGAAGCGGGCGTACAGGTAGGTGGTCTCCGGGGGCAGGGGCGGGATGTGCTCCAGGTCGGCATCGTCGCAGTACACGGAGGTGCCAACACACAGGCAGAGCAGGCAGCTGGACAGCCCTGGCATTGCAGAGGTACCCTTGGCATGGCACAGCTCCCCGAGCCCCCCGAAGCACGCAGGATGTGCCCACCCTGCCCTCGCTGGGGGTGCAAGAGGTCTGTATATCACACTGAGCTCTCACAGCCCCAACACCTTCACCAGTGAACAAGCCCAGGGTGCCTCAACCAGGGCCAGACTCTCCCAGCCAAAAGACCTGCTAATAAATGAGCTGTTTCATGGGCACATCCCTCCCGTGGGAGAGGGGGATGTAAAGCTGCCAAACAGAGCAGCCATACACCCAGGGCTCTCCCGGCCTCCTGAGTTTGGCCACTGAAGGAAACAGAATGAGAGAAAAGAGTTTTGCATCAAGCAAAACATCTCAGCTGCCTGAGGGTCTCGGCACACAGGGCATGGGGGCAGGAGGGGTAAAGCCATGTCCCCCCCGCCATGTGCTCCCTCTCCTCTCCCCCAGATCCATCCAAGTCTCCCACAAGACTCCACATCCATTAGTGGGGGAGTTCAAAGCAGCAAGGCAACAATTTCCCTTTGCCTCCTACTTAATTTGTCCCAGTCCTGAGTGACAGAAAATGAATAAAGATATTTATCCCTCGCTACAGGATTTTAATTGTCACTAATCTAATTGCTACTCTGTCCGACTGTCGCAATGCCTCTGCTCATTAAAATGTTGCTGCTTTGCTGGAGCTCTTGTTTCCCAGAAATGTCTCTCTGCAGCCCTTCTGCCTGCTGTGTGAGAAGACTCACCCCCCGCACCCCATGTACTCGCTGGCCTGGCAGAGCAAATAGCTGCTGCTGCCTGCTGGTGGCACAAGAATTCGCTCCTTATCCTCCAGAGCCCCAGCCCTGCCACCCCTGGGACACATGGATGCATCCCACAGGAACCAAACCTGGAGCTCCACACTCACCCTGCACGGGGAATGGCGCTGGGTGGATGGGACCAGCAGTGGTTGGTGGCTGCAGTTTCGGGGTTTCAGCCGTGGCACCCAGGTTTGGGAGAGTTTCGGGGTCCTTGGGGCGAGGAGCCAAGGTGCCAACCTCGATCTGCAAACACAGCCAGGGTGTGAGGGTGAGAGGCTGAGCAAATCCTCCTCTTCCCCTCCAGGGCAGGCAAGGGGTGAGGGGTCTGGGTAGGTTGTACTGACAAGACAGCTCCTCTTTGAAGAGCTCTCCCAGCTCTCCAACATCCCCCCCTCCCTCCTTGCCCCAGGGAATGCAGGAAGCCTCAAGTCCAGGCTCCCGGGGTGACGCTCCAGCCACTCTGGCAGGGGACAAAGAGCTGGCAGAGGTTGAGGTCAGGTAAAGCCTTTCCTCCCACCAGCAAGAGCAGTGGGAGAGCTGCCAGAGCTTGTAGGCTTGTGCAAGAGGCTGGTTCTCCAGGTGTGCCCCATTCGAGCCTTGGACCAAACCCCTTTCCCGGGATTCCGCCAGGGAAGTGTCCCCAGCACACGAGGTGATCCCCTGTACCCCCCTCACCTTCGGAGCAAGGTCCCCGTAGTCGTAGAGCTCCTCGTAGTTGCTCAGGTCAAGGACCTCACCGTAGTTGTCCAAGGTCAGGTCGTAGTTGTCCAGATCCAGGTTTTCATAGAGGGCCAGATCAGCTTTTGCCTTCTCAGCCTTCCTCCTCTCCTTGGCTGGGACAGCCCAAGCTGCCCCCAGGCACAGGCTGGCCATGCCCAGCCAGGTCAGGGTCCACATCCTGCACCCAGCCAGGGTCACTGCGGTCCTGGGGGACACAGGGCTCGGGCAGGTCGGGGCCAGGTGTCCTGGAATGGTTGCAGTAAAAGCAGAGGAGGCTGGGATGCAGATCTGGGATGTGGCTGGAGCCAGGCTCGCTCTGCAGCCGTGGGGGACAAACAGCCCCCGGCCCGGGGATGTTACGTGTCCCTTTTCTTTTCAGCCCATTTCACGCTCGGCTGGGTGGCTGTGCAGGAGAGGCCCCATGGCCATGCTGGACTGCCCATGCTTCCCCTGCTTCCCAGCTTTCCCAGCCCCACAGGACTGTGGAGGGGTCGGGAGGTGATGAGGGGGTCGGGGTCCTGCTCTGGCCCTTTGGGGCGATGGGTGATGCTGGTCACTGGCCCAACAAACCCAGCAGCTGAGCAGAAATGGCCCCAGGAGCCCTGGAACTGCTGCTCTCCCCTTTGCTCCCCCCTGCTCCCACAGCCAGGACTAAATCCCAGGATGCTTCTTCTGAGCCTCCAGCATTCTGGGGACGGCAGGGTCCCCGTGACTCCACCCTGAGCACAGAGCCTGCCTGCCCAGGACCCCCACACTCCTGGCAGCTCCACATCCAAACCCCCCAGAGTCCATTCCCAAAGGAGCCCCCTCCCACCCCATGGGGGCACCCAGGGCAGGGCAGATGGAAGGTCCCAACACTCCCAGCCTCCCACCTGTCTGTCCCATACCAAAAGCAATGACCCAGTTTTTGCACCCTGGGCTGAGGGTTCTGCTCCCTAATTCCTGCCATTCTCCCCCAGATCAAACCTTTACCAGTGCACCGAGCCCCTCGCATTCATCACCAGCCACCAACCCCCCCAGCCCCCCAGCTCACCCCAGCCCAGGGGGGCTCTGCTTGGTGCTGGAGGAGCCCAAGGAAGCCGGCATGGACGTACCCCCTGTCCCCTCCTGCTCGGCGTGGGAGAGCCCTGCTCCACTCCACGGGCTGGTGCACTGGCTGGGGAAGGGCTGTCGGGCTTTTAATGCATGGAGAGGAGGAGGGGGGCTGCACACAGGGGTCTGGCATGGCCACTGCCGAGGGGAGAGGCAGGATGCGGCCAATCAAGCCAGAAACCCACCCTGCTGGGAACTTATATTGTCCCCAGGGGCGAGCCAGCCCCAATAGTGGCTGTCCTCCAACAGCCCAGGCTGGTGTCTGGGGCTGTGGGGGACGGGATGGGGTGGGATGGGAGGGGGAATGTGCTGTGCTCCCTTGCCCTGGTGTCCCCATGAGCGATGGGACACACAGCCCTGGGCAGAGGGGACAGAGCCAGCACCATCCCTGCCTCAACCAGCCCAGGTCCTGCCACCAGAGAGCAATTTCCAGCTGCGTCCATCCCCAGGGATGCAGGAATGGCAAAGCACCAGGCACAACCCCGGGGCCCAGTGAGTATCCCAGCCCTGGGGAGGGCGTGGGGGGCTGCACAGACCCACCCCAGGGGCCAGGCAGCTGGGGATACTCAGCTCATCCACCCCAATTCACCTTCCGTGGGGCTCAGCACCCCCCACCCTTGGCACCCTTTGGGTGGTTTGGGGGCAGTTTGGGGAAAGGGGGCTGTTGTGGGTGCAGGGGGGCTGAGCGCTGCTCCCTCACCGGGATAGGCTGGGGGACATCCCCCATCCCCACCGTGTGCACCCACGTGCTCTGGGGCAGGGGGACTCCTTGACACCCCCACGCAGGGCTCAGCTCAGGGGGGCCACGGCCCTGCTTCATCCTCTTTGATGTGGGGTGGGTGTCATTGCCAGGGACGTGTCCTGTGGGGCTGGGCCAGCCCGGCGTGGGGCAGGGTGGGCACGGCAGCTCCTCACAGCGCTGGGCAAGCCTCGTGCAGTGCACACACAGCCACCCACCGCCGCGAAAATGTTCTTGTCTCCCGCAGGCAGAGCTCAGCCCACGCACCCACCCACCCTCCGCAGCTTCACCCATCTGCCAGTGCCCGCTGGGCAGGCGAGGACACCCCCGCAGCCCCCCACCAGTGGGCACGGGCTTTGGCCACGCACCCACAGCCCCCCACCAGTGGGCATGGGCTTTGGCCACGCACCCACAGCCCCCCACCATTGGGCACGGGCTTTGGCCATGCACTCACAGCCCCCCACCAGTGGGTATGGGCTTTGGCCATGCACCCACAGCCCCCCAGCCCATGAAGTGCCCCCCGCCGGGGCAGCCCCAGCCCAGCTCAGCATGGAACAGCCTCTAATCTTCATTAAGCCCCTCATTAGGCGGCTCGGTGGCCACCGTGATGGAGGCGATGTGGCAGCTGGGGGGGCGTCACAGCCCACTGTGGGGGGAACTGCTGCAAAGCCAAAGCCTGGGCTGGCCAAGGGTCCCCAGGCCACTGGGGTCCCCAGGGAAATGGGGTTCTTGGGGCAGCTGTTTTGCTGCCCTGGTGGAGCTGCTGGAGTCCTGTCCTTGTCCCCATTCTTTCCTCGTGCCCAGGGACACGTGCCCTGTGGCCCCTCAACAGCCACAGCAAGGACCTGCAAGGGTGGCATCCCCCAAAGGGTCCCCGTGTGCACAGCATCGCCCAAGGGGACCGTGCAAACCCTCCCATCTGTGGAGGTCCCTGCTCAGGCACCCACAAATGGGCTGGGGGGGTCACCAGCTGCAATTGGGCTTGACTTGAGCAAAGCTCACCCTGCTGCAAACCCTCTCACCAAATCCAGCACCGAGAAGATCAGCACCCACCAGGCTGAGGAGCCCCCTTGGGTGCCACTCTCAGCCCCCACTAATGAGGGGGTTCCAGCTTTCCCCGTGACCCCACAGCACACATGGAGAGGGGGGGACTTCCCTCGCTGACAGACCCAGTCCCACCCCCATGGTGGCACCCACTGTTTGCAGGGAGAAGAAATGAGCCCCCCGCGTTTTGGGGTGCTCAGCTCCCGCAGGAGACAGGGCTGATTTACCCAGGGAGCGAATACACACCTGTGGGTGGGTGATTCACGTCCTGGTTACAAAATACAGCGATTGTAAGGCGAGGTGGCTGCCCGTGCCTGCTCTGCACACACACTCACACTCACACTCACCCTGCACGCTCCCGTGAGCAGCCCCCTGCCACAGCCCCCACGCTCACACCCGCACCCACGGCCCGTCCTCCCTCCCAGCTCGGGATCCACGTGGGGAGAGCAGCAGCAAGAGGAGGTTTGCTGAAGCTGAGGCGACGGGCAGAAGGAGAAGCCGCTGCCTACACCCACCGTGCTCGTGTGAAAACACGCGCGCCTCACGCAGCCGGAGCCCCGGGATGGATCCCGGCTCGTGGCTGGGAGTGGGAGAGGTGCCTCCCCTGGGGCACTCCCTGAGGCTTCTCCATGCTGGGAAACTCAGCCTGGGGGTGTTCGTAGGGCTTCCCTGGTGACCCGGGGCAGCTCAGGAGAAGCTCACCCACCCACCCTGACACACAGCACTTGGAGCTGCCACCTTCTCCCAGCGCTTTGCAGGGACAGTGACACCCACCAGCAGCCACAGCCCTGGGAGCTGCAGCCAAGATCAGGCTCTCTTAATTAGCAGAGATGCTCGTTAAGGCAGGCACACAGTCCATGAACCTGCCCACCTCCACACTGCAGGTGTGATGGCTGCTTTGACACCAGTGGGTCCAACCCATCGAACCCCAGACTGGGCTGGGTTGGGAGAGACCTTAAGGAGGATCATCTCATTCCCCCCCTGCCATGGGCAGGGACACCTTCCACTAGCCCAGGTTGCTCCAAGCCCCGTCCAACCTGGCCTTGGACACTTCCAGGGATGGGGCAGCCACAGCTTCTCTGGGCACCCTGTGCCAGGGACTCCCCACCCTCACAGGGCAGGATTTCTTCCCAAATTCTGATCTAAACCAGCACTGGTTCAAGGAGTTCACACCACAAACCCCTGAGCCCACCAACCCCGGGGGTCTCACATGCTCTGACTGTTGGGAATTGGCCCCAACAGAGGAAATCTGGTCCTGAATGAGGCAGCAGCTCCTGCACCTGAGGAAGATGAGGATGGATCAGAGAGAGGCAGATCCAACTGCAGCTCTGGGTCCCTTGTGAATCATTTTATTTTCACTGCTGCGGAGAGTAGGAGTGAAAATACCATTAAGTTGAAATCAGTCGAGAGGTACATATGTCTCTAGATATATCTGTACAGTCTACCAGTCTATATACACATTATATATAAATATATACATAGGGGCTCCGGGTTTAAGGCTGAAACCTGTCGAACCCAACAAAGCCAACTGCAGGAAGATTTAGAGAAGAGGCTTTTATCTTGAGAAAACAAGCCTCAATCAGCACAGGGTTGGAATTAACAGAAAGGGGGAGCATCTCAGGGTGGCTATTGAGTCCCCAGGCTGTGGGGAGCATCCCTGTCCCATTCCCAGGAACCAGGACACAGTGCCCGTCCGTGCCTATCTCAGGGAAGGGTCAGTTTGGTGGCTGAACACAAAGGAGGTTTCTTTGGTTTATTGCTTTAATGCTTATTGCAGTTGGATTTTTTTTTTCCTCTAATGCTCGGCCTTAAATCCAAATCCTGAGAATCAGGAAGAAAAGAAGATAATAATCCCCCCTAAACCCGGACACCCTATATATGCAGGTACAGCTATCAAAGAGGGAAGCGATACATGTGAGGACAGGGAGAACGGGGATAAAAATAGCTTTTCCAAAGAGTGATTCTTCCCTTTTCTTTTTCTTTCCTTTCTTTTTCTAATAAAGAAGGCAAAACCACTCGTGTGTGCTTGGTTCCAGAGAGCAACTGGGAGCAAAACTTCCAGGAGGGGGGACTTAGGGCAGGAGGGCTGTGAGAGCAGAGCCAAGACCCCACGGATCAGCCCAGCCTGGGTTTACACCCATGTCAGCATCTGGCCCCAGGGGCATAAAAACAAGGACAAGTGTCCTGCTGGCAGTGCTGGAAAGCAGCTGGCACTGTTCTGGGGGTCCCTGCCCAGGGCAGAGCGCTGGCATTGGGGTCCTGGGGGTGTTGGGTGCTGCCTGCAGTGGGGAGGGCAGAGCGTGGCCAGTGCACTGAGCCCTCAATCCCCATGGACTGGGAGGGAAAGATGCTGGGATGGGGCTGTGGCACTGCTGGGGGAGCAGCATCGGTGCAGGGAGGGATGGAAGGGGCAGGTTGTGTGAAGGAGGGTGTGTGGGGGTGGCTGAGGGGAAGGTGTGACCCACACAGGGCGCAGCAGAGCCCAGCTCCAGTGCAGGGGCCTGACACCGTCCCCACTCCATCCCAGCAAACCCACACCTCCACGAGGGATTTAGATCCTCATCCCCCAAAGCAATGTGGAGACAAAGCCCCCCCAGAAGGGCCCAGGTGAGAGGAGCGTGTCCTTTGCCCGGCACCCTGGGATGTGGCTGTGGTCACGGGCTGTGGCTGCCTGTTCCACAGACCCAGCCACCCTCCACAGATCCCACCTCACTGGTGCTGTCCTGCAGCTCTCAACACCAGCCCAGGCCATCCCTGCTCCACCTCTGCCACAGGGGATTGTTCCCAAGGGACACCACGGGCTCTCTGGGTGCAGAGAGCAAAGAGATGACCCAAGTCCAGCAGCTCCATCTGGAGATGCTCTTGGCTTGGACCGAACCCGACCTCCTGAAACTCTGCTGGGTGGAAAGGGAGAGAAGGAGCCAGCTCCAGGCTTGGCCTGGGGGAGGGCAGAGAAGGCAGGACCCCCAGGCAGGGAGCTGGGGTGAGCGTGGCAGCCACCCTGGACCTGATGCTGTAACCTGGGGTGGCTGCAGGGACACAGCGCTGTCCTGCAGAGAGTGGTCCCCAAGGATGCCCGTGCCACGTGTGTCCACGGCCACTGCAGGGGAGGGAAGGGGGAAAGGGCAGAAAGGGAGGCAGGGCAGGAGCAGGGGGAGCGGGAGGCAAAGGGAGTCCCACGTGCCAAACGCCGACAGGGGTCAAAGTCTCTGTGCAAAGCCAAGTCCTGGCAGGGGCAGGGCTGGGCTAGAAAACCACGGACTGCAGGAGGCGGAAACACATCATGAGGTCCAAGGGGATGGGGGGCTTCAGGAGGTTCCCGTCCAGCCGCAGGTACCGGAGCCGGGGCACACTGTCCAGGTCGGAGGGGGAGAAATCCTGGATGGACACCAGCGAGGTGGGGCAGATCTGCGTCCCGTTGATCTCTGCAGGGAGGAGAGGAACAGTGGGAGGCAGGTTAGAGGGAAGGGAGGGCAGGAAGGGATGCTTGAGACCCCCTCCCTGCCTCTGTCTTGAACCCCAAAACGGGGTTGCTTTGCTACCAAGGGGGAGAATCCCCAGCCTCTTCCCAAAGATGGTGCAGGAAAATCTTGCTTTTGATCAGAAACGAAGTAGGTCACGTTCCTCCAAAGCGTGGTGAGGGACGCAGTGTCATTTGAGAGAGAAAAGGGATCGTTTGGCACATGAAACCTGCCGAGCCAGCCCTGAGCCTCCAAAAAAACATCAAGGAAACCTGCTCCAGCCCTGTTCTGCTGGAGATAACGTCAGCCCCCAGCTCGTTGCTCGCTTCTGGAGTTCCACGTGTTCCTCCCCACCCCAGGGCCTGCATCAGGGAAAATAAACCCAGGGATTCTTATGTCATTCCCCAGCTCCAGGGATGGAAAGCTTATAAAGACTGGGTAAAATAGGCAGGGAAAAGCTGGGACATGGTGTACACAGGGCATCCCTCCATGGAAAGCCATAGCAGAACCTGGGTGTGTGAAGCCAGCAGAAGTCACCACCTTCATGCCAAGGTCCCCACAGCTCCATTTTGGTTTGAGTAAAATGCAGATTAACCAGCATTTGAACCAGACACTTATCAGAGCATCCTGCCCTTACTTTCAGACAGCACCCCTAATAGCAGAAACATCTGGAGAGACCAGGGTTCATGAAATGGTTTGGAAGGGACCTTAAAGATCACCCAGTGAGACCCCCTGCCATGGGCAGGATCACCTCCCACTAGCCCAGGTTCCTCCAAGCCCCATCCAACCCAGCCTTGGACACTTCCAGGGCTGGGGCAGCCACAGCTTCTCTGCCCAACCTGTGCCAGGGCCTCCCCCCCCTCACAGGGCAGGATTTCTTCCCAGTATTCAACCTAACCCTGCCCTCTGGCAGTGGGAAACAATTCCCCATTGTCTTAGCACTCCAGGCCCTTATTTAAAGTCCCTCTCCAGCTCTCTGGAAGCCCCTTTAGGCACTGGAAGGCTGACTGGGAATGCAATGGGTTTCTGTCTTCCCATCTGTGCTTGCTCTGTTGACACATTTCACAGGCCAGCACCTCTCCCGTGGAACTGCAGCGCTGTGCCTGGAACGGTGTGAAAGGCTCCGGCTGCTCTGCCAAGGCAGCTCCAGTGCAGCCTTGTTCTCCCTGTCCCTTCCCTGCGAGGCTGAGCTGGGAGCTGAGCTGGGTTATTTCTAACCATCCTGCCTGTGTGTTTGGCATCTGTGCCTAAAATATGTGCACAGACTCTCCTTTGAAAACACCCCGATTTCGGTGCCCTGCCGGGGAAGGAACTGTTTCGACGGCAGGTGGCCCCAAAGAAGAGCTGCCCACGACCTTTTCCATGAAACATTTCTCATCCTCAAGCCCATCTTCCCACCCCAAACCTCACCAACCCCCCAAGCAGCCAGTGGCACTCACTTTCAATGGAGTTGTTGTTCAGGTAGAGGTGCTCCAGCTTGGGGCTGATGAACGGGACGTTGGTGAGCTTGTTGTGGGCCAGGTGCAACACCAGCAGGTTGGTGAGGTTGAAGGAGTTCTTGGGGAGCCCCTTGTCAGAGATCTGGTTGTAGTTGAGCCGGATGAACGCCAGGTTGGGAAACTCCTTGAAGTAGTCACTGGGGATGTCCTCAATGTTGTTCCTGTCCAGGAAGAGCTGGTGGATGGCACTGGGCACACCGGGGGGCATCTTCCTCAGGATGTTGTGGGCAAGATTGAGTTGCATGAGGTTCTTGAGTCCCTTGAAGGTGTTTTTGTTGAAGACCCCATCGCTTAGCTTGTTGTGGTGCAGATCCAAGAGCACCAGGTTCTCCAGCTTGTTGAAGACCCCGGCAGGGATCTTGGAGATCTGGTTCCTGCTCAGCCGCAGCTGCTCCAGGTTGGGCGGCAGGAAGGCGGGCACCTCCTTGAGCTGGTTCTTCTCCATGTAGAGGAAGATGAGGTTTTCCAGCTTCTCCAGCACCCGCCTGTCCACCTTCCGGATGCGATTGTTGTCGAGGTTGACCCATTTGAGCCCCGTGGCGTTCCTGAAGGACTCCTCCGGCAGGTCGTCGATGAAGTTGTTCTGGAGGTAGAGGTAGTGGATGCGGGGCGGGATGATGGGCACCTTGCGCAGGTTGCGGCTGTCACAGTACAGGGCGGAGGGGAAGTCCGGGGGGCAGTAACATTCCCGGGGGCAGTCGGGGAAGATGGAGGGGGGGCCTGGAGGCAGCGGTGGGGGCAGCTCTGTGGGCTCCACGGGCTCCACGAAGGGCAGGGGTGGGCGGGTGGGTTTCCGGGGAGGTTTCCTCCGCTGCCCGCTCACCTCCGAGACCAGCACGAGAACGAGTGGGAGAAGCAACCCGAGGGCCACCTTCATGGTCCAGATGTTTCCCTGAGGGATGCAACAAGGGGTGGGTTAAAAGGTGCCCAATTTAGGCACTGCATCATCGCCCCGCCACTGGCAGGTGGGAGTTTACCCCAAATCCCTGCCAGTAACCTGCTGTTTTCCCTCCTTCCCTTTGGAAGTCATCTTCAAATCCCACCCTCTCCAGAGCACGAGTCACTGAGGTCCCTCTCTCTGGCTCAGCCTCGTGCCATGGGAGGTGCTGGATTTTCACATTTGATCTGGGGTTTTTTTTCACACGCCACACCCAGCAACACCCCACGGAGCCTGGCCCTCCCCCAGGAGGACATCACCATCCCCTCTCCCCGAAGGATGGATTGCCCCTTCAGAGACCTTGATGGATTAAGCTTAATTTTGCACTTAAGCCAGAAAATCAATGATTCAGTAGGAAATTGGCTGCAGAGCGGTGTCGGGAGGCCAGAGCAGTTAGCAGGGCAGCAGAGATGGATGGCCCTGTGCTAAGGGACCAGGCTGGGAGGCAGCACAGCCCCTTCTCAAGGCTGAGTGATAAAAAGGGCATTTGCAAGTTTACACACGGGCAACGCTGAAGGTGTTTGGCTCTACAGCTCCCTGTGCTGCCCAAATCATCCATCCATCACCTCCAGCCCTACTGCAGGGATGGTTATCTGGGGAGAGACACAGTAGCACTGGGAGATGAGGAGGGACCAGGCGAGGTCTTTGTGTGCCCCAAGCCAGAGTTTCTCCTGGACACCAGCCCAACACCTCGTCACCCCTCTGTCTTCTCTGGGTCGTTATCAAGCCCACGAAGGCTGCCTGTCCCATCTCTGCTCCCCCTGCTGCTGCCTGGAACAGTCGTGATCATCCTTGCCAGACTTGCTGGGAGCTCTCCAGCTGATGCCTTGGAGGATGGAGGGATCCAGCTCATTGCAGATGAGCTCCCCAGAAAGCCCCATGCAGAAAGTGCTTTGGATGGTCTGACTCCCCAAGGCCAGCTGGAGCAGGCCAGGCTGGGAGTGGGTTTCCTGGGCACATTCCTCGGGATGCTCACCAGGCTCTTCCCAGCAGGACTTGTCACCCCAACAGGATCAGAGCCAAGCTGGATGCACAGTGGGGCAGATGGAGGAGCTCAGCAGAGGCAGGGTGGGAGAGAGAATGGAGTGAGATGAGAGGGAGAAAGATCAGGAAAGCCAAAGGAAGCTGGGGAAACAGGGTGTCTGCTGTGGCAGCCAGTGCTGCTGGGATAGGAGAAGCCTTTGGTGATGCTGGAGCTGATTTTGGAACGGAATCAGGCTCTTCCAACTTTCCCATGTGACATAGCAGAGTTGAATTCACCGCCGTGTGGCCACAGGGAGCAGGGTTAAGGTAAGGGTTGGGGCCACACCAACCCCCTTTTGCTTTCAGCTTCCCACTTGGGGTCTGCATCCTACCCAGAGCTGCCCCTGGATGGGCCACTGCGCTCAGGGCTGCCTTTGCCAGCCCGGCTCCCTTTGAAGCGATCCCACGCATTCCTAGGGCTCCAAGTAATTGACTTTCTCCAAGAAAAGATCCTGTTCTCACCCCCCCTCCAGGCCCAGCCTGTTCCTTTCCTCGCTGCCTGCTCGGCTCCCATCTGGCTCTGTTTAACCCCACACGCCTCCCATGCCGGCTGGTTCCAATCATGGCTCTGGCATCTCACTGGGGGAAGGGAGGATCAGGGGGAGGGCCATGGAGCCAAATGCTGCCAGACCCTCAGCCCAGCAGTGCTGCAGTAGGTCCCTGTTGGGGACAGACGTGCTTCTGTCTCAAAGAGTCCAGATTCAGTGTCTGGCTGCAGGGAACGGGTCACTTCATGACAGGGATCTGCTGTACGTGGAGTCCCCTACCCATTCCTTCAGCATCCTGCTCCTCCCCCAGCCACAGCCCACCCTGCACCCTCTGCCCACCTTGGCCCAGACCACTCCATGGGATTTTGCTCCAAATTTTCTGCTCCAAAACCCACACCTGGATTCTGACACCCACAAAGGCCAGGAGAGCGGCGGGGGCTGAGGTCTGTGTTTGGCCCATTGCAGAGGTGAGGAGGCAGCTGGGATATGAGATCCCTCTGGGACACCCTATCCCGGCTGGGACACGCTGTGATCCAGACCCTGGGCTCCCTCCATTCATGAGTGATGCTCAGCTCAGGCCACCCAGCAATATCCCAGGGAGGGTGGGGGACAGGGTAGAGCTGTGACCCCATTGATGTCAGGAGCTGGCTGAGCCTGCACCATCCCCTCCACAGGAGGATTTACTGCTGCAGATGTTTAGGGACTCAGCACAGAGCAGGAGCAGTCACGGCGCCAGAAATCCAGGCTGGAGAGTGACAGCATCCTGTGGCATTTGTCAGCACAGAAGGGAAGTGTCAGGAGGCAGATGCAGCCCCTTTGATCTGTTGCCACATCCTCAGGGGGACTGTCACAGCCCCCCTGCCCAAGGCACTGGGCAGAGCCAGCACTGCCACCATCCTTCTCTGCTGGTCCTTCCCTGCAAAGCCACAGCTCTGCCCACCACTCCCCAGCCTGCCTGGGGAAAGCAGGACCCACTTCCAAGCAGTCTGCAGGAAACCAGCCGACAGCCCTGCACCCAGGACAACGGGGATGCAGCAAGCCTGAGGCCACCACAAACTTTACAATTGCCTCCAACACGCTGCAAGGTTCAAAGCCAGCTCTCCCTGGATCCAGCACAGTTGGAAGTCTGTTCTCCATCCAGTTGAATTTGCTGGCGTGAATGCAAGAAGCCAAATTTCCAAACCCCACACCCTGATTCTGCAGGAGCACTGGCTGCTGATGGCACGGCCAGAGCCCCAGCACAGCCCCTGCTCTGCAAACGTCTCCACTTGACCTTTGTCATCACTCCCGACAGACAGGACAGCTCAGATCCCAGCTATCCACAAGGAATCCGTGCAACTGGAATAAAGTTAAATCATGAAGCAATGAATGTGTTCAGGAAACCAACTGCCTGGCATGGAGAAAAGGCTCAATTCATGCACAAAACCAGTTCTGACACCTCCTGAGCCACAGGCTGTGCTGACCAGCTTGGCCTGGGTGCAAGACCAAGGCACCCAACTGATCCCAGCCCAGGGTTTTTCCCAGAAAGAGGCAGCTGCTCCCTCAGTCATCCCATTACAATTGACAAAAGAATCGGCACAACAGCTGGAAATTCCAGCCCCAAATGGCACTGGTGTTTGCTTTCCAAATAGTTTATCTTCTCTGCCTCTCAGTAACCCACAGCTCCCAGCAGTGCTCTCTGCCAGCCCAGGGATCAGTGCCAAGGGCAGGCAGAAACCACCCCCCCAGGGCAAGAAGGAGCTGTGTAAAGGGCATGGGGGCATTTGCCACAGGCAGAAGTCCCAGCGCTCTCCTTTGGGTGCCTCCTGCCCTCCTCTTGCAGCAGTGACACGTGCAGGGAGCAGCTCTGGACAGCTGTCCTGGACCCCCTCCTGCAGAGGGGCTGGGGACGATCAAGGGAGCTTTAACTTTGGGACAGGAGGGGAAAGCCTGGATGGCTGGAGCAGGAGCCCTTTCCAGTCCATTGTTAGTTCCCTTCACACCTTCCCCACTGGGACCTCCCATTTCCATCATCCCTCGTGGGTAAAACACCCCCACCCAGCTTGGGAACTTGCACGTTGGAGCAGAACAAGGAGGGCAAGCTAAAAATAACCAAAAGGATCCAGAAAACCTCCCTCCTTGGCTTCCCTCATGTCCAACCACCGCAGCCCGTTCATGTCTCTGCAAGAATCTGGGTCTGATCAGCTGGAATCCAACAGGGAGCTCTTTATCCAGCGGCTCTGGAGCGCTGGGAATCATGGAAAAGGCTGTCCTGTCCTCCGAAGGGAGGGCAGCCAGGCTGTCATCCGGCTGTCCCCAGGGTCCCCTGGGAAGCACAGCCTTGAGGCAACAACCCGCTGTTCTCGCCCTTTCCCAGCCCTTTCCCAGGGAGCGGCGGAGCCACAGGCAGCCTCTTTGGAGCCGGCACACGGCCGGGGCAGCGGCGGGGGCTCGGTCCTGCCGCATTCCTTCTGCAGGGATGGGGCTGTGTCCTGCAGGGATGGCTGTCCCAGGAGACCCTGCCGGAGAGCAGCTCGGACCCGCTCCTGGGCTCTCCAGCAGTGTTTGCCGTCCTCCAGCCAAGGACGGCAGGACACGGGGACAACAATGCGGGGCTCCTGCGTGCCAGGAGGGTTTCCTCACTGTACCACAGTCATCAGGCTCGTTGCGAAAGGCTCATCCCGTTCTCTGCTCCCTCCAGCCACCTCCTCCCACTGCAGGGTCCGTGGGAAGGCAGCCCTGGCAGAGAACACCTTTCCGCTGCCTTCTCAGTGTCAGCAATTCCTCCCTCTCCTCCTCCCTCCCTGCATGTCCCGACCCTTCCCAGCGCTGCTCCCGGCTCAGCCTGCCCGCACATCCCTCTGCCACACACAGTGGAACTGGCTGGACACAGACAAAAGCAAATCACGGCAGAGGATGCTGCCAAAGCGCCGGCAGCCTGGACCCCACGCACGCCCTGCTCCCCCACCCACCCTCAGCATCCTCCTCGCCCCGCTCCGCTGCCCCGAAGGGTGGGAAACTGCTCTGACACCTCATCCCTCCCCTCCAGCCTCTTCCAGGCAAGAGGAAACCTCCCACAGTTGCACTTTTCTCTCTTCCCAGGTGGAAACACCCAGCCTCTCGCCCTTCCTTCCCCGGGGAGCGGGGACATCCCGCATTCCTGCTCCGCGCCGTCCCGGGAGGCAGCTCCGGGATGCCATTTAGGGCACCACATAAGGCAGGGCCGGGATCGCAGGATCCCAGGAAAGTTTCCAAGCTCTCATGCTTTGCCTTCAGTGCCAAAGGGATGAATTTCCATGTTTTGCTTTGTAGATGCTTTTTCTAAACCTCTCAAACAGGCAGGTTTGGGATGAATCTCTTTCAAGTAATAAAACCCTTTTCCCAGGATTTCAGCGAACATCACTGCCCTGTTGCTTCCTCCCATCAGCTCCTGCCGACGCGGAGACAAAGAGACCCCCGTGGCGGGTGCGGGGAGGGGGCTGCACCTCTCCTCCTGCCTGGAGCGGAGCTGGCTCCGATCTCCACGAGTGAGGCAGGAAAAGTGGGATTACATGCCCTGGGAATGCTCTGTGTGATCCAGGCGGGAAAGAAGGGCTTTACCACCTACGTTTTGGGCAGAAAACCAGCTTGTTGGAAGTGGCCCTGGCTCTGCTGGGCTGCTCGTTCCCACTTCCCTGTCGAAGCAGCGCGATGCTGGTCCCCTCCGCAGGGCAGGGGAGCTCCCTGCTCTCCACGCCGGCACGGGGAGAGGGGCTGAGCACAGAACCCCTGCCATGGGAGCAGCACCCGCAGCCCTCCGAGCCCCGGCCGCCTCGTCAGATCGGGCACAAGGAAGGACAAGGTGACCTGATGCTCCCGGAGCCTCCTGGTACCGCTCCTGGCTCCGGAGGTGTCCGTTCTCCTCTCAGCCTCCCCCCACTCCTGGCATGTTTCCCTCCTGCTTCCCAAGGCATGGAACAGTTCTGGGCATGGCTCGGGCTGTGCAGCCCCCCCAAGACCCCCAGTTCTGGATGTTCAGCCCCCTCCCCAAGACCCCCAGTTCTGGATGTGCAGCCCCCCCAAGCCCCCCAGTCTGGCTGCAGAGCCAGAGGGAAACGTGCGTGGGGTTTGTGAGCGTGTGAGAGCACAGGTCGGTGTGGGGGACACACAAAGGGGTCCTCACTGCCCCTCTCAAAAAGCGCCTGGGGGTGACTGCAACTCTGTCACGCAGGGACCTCCCTGGGACTCTGCAGCCCCCAGTCCCACTCCTCCACCCCAAGCTGCCCCACACCGAGAAAAACTCCTACAACCAGAGCAAAGGGAAAGAACAAAGACTCCAACTGCTGCAGAACAGAAAAACCAACAAGAGGAGAGGGGAAAAAAGGGGAAGAACAGATGCTGCTCTGGATGTAAGGGAGGCTGGAGAGGGCAGAGCATCGTGGACCAGCGCAGCGTCCTGGGTCGGAGGCTCAGGCAAGGTGAGAAGAGCCTGGGGGAAAACACCTGCCCAGAGCTTACCTGTGTGCACCTCTCCCTCCTCCTGCCTCTTATTAATCCCCAAGACAAGTTTCTCTCTGGGTGTTTCCCTCCTCCTCCTCCTCCTCCTCCTCTTCCTCCTCCTCTCTGCTCCGCCACGAGCGAGCCCGGGCCGAGCGCGGGGGTTTTGTTCCTGGGAGCCGAGGGCGGTGGGAGCGAGGGAGGCGGAGGGCTGGGAGGGCTGGGAGGGCTGGGACGGAGGCACGATGACAACAATCACGTCTTTCTCTGGCAGCCAAGCGCGGCGGGCTCAGCGCACACGGCCGGCCCGCCGGAGGGCTGGCGCTCGGGAACAATTCCTTCTGCTGCGGAGGCTGCTCCCAGCCCGTGTTTCAAAACAAAGCCAATTAATAATTTCAATAAGCCCTTCCCTCGCCCGGCTTCCAGGAGCGCGTGTTTGGGATGGTGCGTTCCAGCGGAGCAAAGGGGGCTCGGTGGGTGTCACCAGCCCCCCATGCCCCGCCTGTGTCACCCCCAAAAGTGACTTCCAGCTGCCCCCGACCCCTGCCAAAGGGAGCCAGCCCCCAGGGTCCCCTCTCCTCCGTGGCAGATGGAACCTGTAAAACACGATGCAGGGGTTCATTTGCTCCCAGCTGGCGATGAGCTTTAATTTAAATCGTGATGGCAATTAATAAAGAGAAGGGAGGAAGTCACAGCAGTGCCATGAGCCGAGTGCCCGTGGGCAAGAGGAGGTTGGGTTTTGCACGGAGAGTCGGCCAGGTCCTGGCTGGAAGATCACGGGGCACTGAGAGGACACAGAGAGGGGGCTCAGGGGGGACATTTCTGCTCCCAGGAGCTCAGAGGGAACCACGACCTGTTGCACATTCACAGCCCCGAGATACAGCCCAGGAAGGAGTGGGAAGTCCGGGGGGGCACAGCAGCCACTGGAATCACCCTCCTAAAGGCACCCCCATCCCACCACCCCATGGATGTGGGGTTTAGGGGTCCCCTCCCTCCCCCCAGCCATCCTCTCTCCAGCCAAGCCCATTTGCAGCAGGGGCTGGGAAACCTGAGCTGCTTTGGCTCCTTGAAATCCCAGTCCCAACCCTGCCCGGGGCTGGCAGCCACCCAGGAGGGCTGATCCTGCACTTCCACACTTGGTTCATGGTGCCTAACAGCCAAGATCAGAATTCCCCCAAAATTCCCACTGGCTGGACTCCCCCATTTCGCCTTGGGCTCCCTACAACACTAAATATATTTATTCCCAACACGGGGACCTTCCTTTTACTCCAAAACTGGAAGATTTCTGGTGGGTGTCTCTCAACAACTGCCACCAGTGGGATGATCCAAGGGCACAGCCCTCACCTGCAGCGAGCTGGGGCACTTGGATCCTAAAAAGCAGCAGGTAGCTCAACTGGAAGCCAGGGAAAGGGATGGAGAGAACCCACGGAGGTATTTCACAGTGTTTAAACAAAGAGCCGAGCTGGAGACGTGTCTGCCAGCTGGAAAAGGACCAGAATCAATAGGGAAAGGAGATGCTTTTTGGAAGGATATGCTCTTAGACATTGATGCCAATTGCTTTAAAAACTGGTCAAAAGTCCCTAAATCTGTGGGGACATGTTCCATGTTTGTTGTTTTTTCCCCTGCTATCCAACGGCTGGGCACTGACAGGGGAAACTGAGGCACTGAATGGGACAGTTTGCACAAAAGTCACCTGGCAATGCCATCCCATCCCAGATCTTCTGCACCACATGTCCCACCTGTGAAGCTGCTCCCAGAGCTCCTGGTGCTGGGAGGCACCAAAACCTTCAGCACTTTTAGTGACTGTAAATGTTGCTCTCAGCCAAGGGACTTTGTTTGTTGAATTTTCTTCCTGCAGGAATTTCTTTCCGTGTCCAAGTTTCGAATCCACCTTCAAAGACGTCCTTTTACATTTTTAAAACCCAACAGGCTGCAGCCTTGAACGTGGCTCTGGGCACCACATGCTCCATTTATTCCATGTCTGGAGCAAAGTCTGGCCCTGCTCTTGCAGGCAAAGGGGGTGATGGAGGGTGGCCATGGAGCAAACCTGCTCTCGTGGCTCTGCTTGGCTCGGGGCAGCCTCCTGGAGATCCCAGGTCCCCTGATGCCACGTCCCTTTTGGTTCATCCCCTTCCCCGGTTTGTTCTGCAGAGGTTTGTAACAGAAACACCACTTTGGTCTGGCAGAGGTGGGAGAGGAAATGTTTGAGTGTGAAAGCACCAGGAGACAGAGCCAGGGCAGAGGGAATGGCTGGTCTGACCAAGGACAACACGAGGGACAGCCTGGGGTGGGTAAACACGGAGGAATGTGGTTCCCAGTGAGCGTGGGGTCTGTGTCCCACCAGCCCAGCAGGGACAGGGAGGTTCCAGCACTCAGCCATGCCCTGGTCACTCTGGCCATCCCAGCAGGGAGTTGACAGCAGCCACACAGACATCCCAAAGGAGGAAACACAGACATCCCAAAGGAGGAAACACAGACAAGAGGCAGCAGAGTTCAAGAGGACAATGTGACTGAAAAATCCCATTATAACCAGTGTATCCATAATGTCCAGCTGCGAATCAGTGAGCACCTTCACCCTCCCCATCCATCCCAGCCAGACCCCTCGGGCACCAGGTCACAGTGCGAGTGGTTCCTGTCAGGTGGGGTGAAGAAAACCATCCCCCTTCCTGGGATGTGGTCTCATCCTGACCCTCCTCTCGTGGCTTTCCCACATGGAGGGGACGGCCCCAGGGACAGCACAGCACACCAAGAGCTGCCACTCCCAGACCCAGGGGTTCCAAGAAGGGGAATGTTCCAGAGCAAAGGTCTGCCCTCAGACCAGGCTTGCCTTCCCCACACCACAGCCTGGGCTCTTCAAGAGCAGCTTAAAATGTTTATTTGTCCCGAGGGAGATAATTATTCTTTGTTTTATCCCAGCACCGACCACCCCATCCCAAGCCGAGCCTCCCCTGAGCTCAGTGCTGCACAAACACAGATGATTTAGAGATCTTTCTAAAGCCAGATCTTAAAACCTCCCCTCGGAGAGCTAAAAAATTTAATTTCATAAAGGGCAAAAAAAAAAAACCCAAACCAAACCCAAACCAGCAGGAGGAAAGCTGAGCTGGCCCTGCGGCCACTTGGCCAGAGCAGCGTGTGCTCCCTGCAAAATGTCAAATCTGGAGTGTTGGGCAGCAAAACCTCACAAGCCACAGAGCTCTCCAGGGGAAGGGGCCACTGGGCAGGGAGCAGAGGAGTCCAGGGATCCCCCCAAAGTGTTGTCTGGCAGTCTGGGATGGTCCCATTCCCCCAGGGGTGCGGTGGGAAGGTGCTGTGCTGCCCTTCCCAGGGCTCTGCAGGGTGTTGCCGCTGGCACCGTGTGGCCACCAGGCTGGAAAGAACAACTCAGCTTCCCCCAGAACGTCCCCAGGAGCCAGGGACGGGCTCTGCCCATCCCTGCAGCCCCTCCACCCCGGAGGGAGCTCACAGCAGCCTCCACAGCAGAGCCGGAGCTGGGAGAGCGTCACCAGGAGCCCTGGAGAGACACTTGGCTCCGGGCAAAGCTCTGGAGGGGGAAGTGAGCGAAGGGGAAAAGTATGTTGGTCTGTAATGCATAGATCCCTCCTCACATGGCCCAGACAATGCACGATGGGCTTCCTCCCCCTCCGGCCGCACGTGGGGCTGGGGCACAGCCCTGTGCCAGTGTTTCCATCCCCAGCAAACACCTGGGAACACCTGGGAACACCTGGGAACACCTGGGAATGTGGGCCCTGTGTGTGGCTGTTGAGGGAACGTGTGGAAGGTGCCCTTGAGCAAGGCAGCCCCAGCCCAAAGGATGTGGGGGTTCACCTGGGACTTTGTGTCCCTCTGGTCACCCCAGCACACAGCGAGGGAGGGAGGTGGGAGGAGGAGGAGGAGGCAGCCTGCATCCCTTCCATGCAGATCTGCTCTTCCTAAATACTTGTCCCTTCCTCCCAGGCATGGCCTGGCCTCTCCATCCAGCCCTGAGCACTCACACTGCCTGAACTTGGGACCAGGACGTGCAGCTTCCCCAGCACAGATGGACAGAGACGGGGCCAGGCTGGACAGAACAAGCTGCTCTCACTCCCGAGTGAGAAACGCAGCCTGAAAGGAATTGATCCCTGTCCCAGCCAGGTGTTTGAAGAAAAGAGAGAAAACAAGAAATAAGGCTGTTCAGAGCACAGCTGCTGCTTTGGTCGTTAAAACCACGGGCAAAGCTCCCTGGAGAAGAGCCTCATGGGGAGGGTGCCCAAGCCCAGGCACTGCAGAGCCAGGGCAGGGGTTGGGAATGGAAGGGAAGGGTTAGGGAATGGAAAATGCTGGGCTCACACACACACACACACACCAGTCTGAGCACTGGGCTGGGAGCACTCACATCCCAGCCCCGAGGGTTGCCTGCACCCCCTCCACAGCCTGAAGGACCTGCTCCATCATCCCCATCCTCCCAGTTTGCCCAGGAAAGAGGCTAAACTGGGAGCAATGGTCTCCCCACAGGAGAGCTGAGACCAAACTCGTTGCAGGGACAGCCTGGAGGAGCCTGCTGAGAGAAGGGAGGAGGTTGGAGCTCTCCATGACAGGGACCACCACAGTGGGGGACTGACATCGGGGCACAGGGGGACCCCTCCCTGCTGCCTGTCCCAGAGGGGGTGACAGCAGGGCAGACCCTGTCCCAGTGGTGGCCAAGGGGTGGCCGCCACATCCCCTCACTCTGCCAAGCCCCCCCAGCCCTCCCTGCACCCCCAGCCCCTTCCCACCCCACCTCCCACCCTCCCTGCTGTTCTTGTGGCTGCTTTAAGCGCAGGGAGGGGATACAGAACACATCAAACCTCACATTTCTTGTGGATTAAATCATTCGACTCATTTCTCCGAGGGAGAGAAGTCCAAAAACCCTATTCTTTTTTATTTTTTTTTTCCCCCTCCGAGGCTCAGCAGCCGCTTATTAGCTCTTGGCAGTGGGGCCAAGTACATCAGCTCATGGCCACAGTGCTGGGGGCTGAGCAGCCCCGACCACAGGACCCTGGACCCTTGCCCTGGGGTCACCCCCACCACAGCCCCTGCCCTCTCTGCCGGGGTGTAACCCCCAAAACACGGGGTCAGCAAAGCCCAGTGACACCCAGACCAGGTTCTGGCACCCCCAAAAAACAGACACCCCCGTTATTCCCCAGCTGGGCAGCTCCGGGCACAGCACAGGGAGGAGAAGACCTGGCTCTCTGCTCCTGTAATATTAGGGCTGATATTTTAAATAAGCAAAGATAAAGTGATTCCAAGCCTCAGCTCCCTGAGGAGGCTCCCAGGGTTTGGATTTCGCTGTGGGGTTGTTCTCTAGGAAGCAGGTATTCACACCCTCCCCCAGGAAAGCTGCTGCACGCTGGGAATCACATCCCATCTGCTGATCCCAAACCTGCCTCCAGCATCTGCCATCTCTCAGGGGAGGGGAAACTGAGGCACGTGCCCAAGGAACAGATTTGGGAGTGAGGAACAGGTTTCCTACACCCACCCTCTCCCAGCCAGGCTCCAGCACATCCAGCTCCAGCCGCTTGGAGAAGCACGGATGAGCTCTCCCCACTCCCTCTGAGCTCCAGCAGTTTGACCCATCACTGAACCAGCTCCTATCCGTGCTGGCTTTAGCAGGATGCTGGGAACAAAACATTTTGGAGCTGAGCAAAGGAGCTCTCCTGGCTGCTGGTTTCCCTCACCCCAGCATGAAGCAGCAGCAGCAGCAGCGGCATTGCTGCCCTGTCCCAGCACAGCCAGGAGTGGGGGGACCCCCTGACACCCTCCCCAGGCACCTGGGGACCAGCATCCATCTCCTCCCAGCCAGGAATACCTGGATTCAGGCCACGCTGGCTGCAGGGATGGAGGGGGACCAGCCACGACAGCACTTTTGGGGGTGGAAGGTTGATGGAGTCACCTCAGACACGGGGTGAGCTGCCAGTGTGGGTTAAAGCAGGAACAAGGGGGTGATTGAATGAAACTCACCAGAAACCATGGAAGGGAATATTTGGAGTCAAACACACAGTTAGTGGTGGGACCCATCACCACAAGATGCCACTGAGGCCCAGGGCTTTAAATAAACACAGAATAAAGTATGTGAAGGCTGTCCCCGCCAACTGGGGACATTGGGGTGATGGGAATCAATGGTGACAAAGACTTGGACAATCCCAAAGCCATCTGGGATGCAGATGAAAAGGAGTCACCGAGTTGCCATTGACATCTGCCTGTCACTGCTGTCCCTGGGTTACCCCTGGGGGGGTGGGAATAGGGGGTGCCCAATGGGTGCCCCCTCCATCACCCCCCTCCATGTCTGGCCTTCACCCCCCAGACATCTGCTTGCAATGGAAACACCTGAATTGTGTCTGGTCCTCCTTTGGGCTTGGCCTTCATCCTCGCTTTCTCCTCCTTCTGTCCAGTACTTTTCCTCTCCAAAGGCCAGAGCCAGCCACATGCTTTGCTCCCATGACATCAGCTGCCTCCAGAGCAGGACTGCTCCCCTCCTGCTCCCCAGGCAGGGGCACCTACCAGCACAGCCCCCACCGGGGAGAAGGCACAGCCCAGGGACTCTCCACCTTCCCCGGGGCTGCTTCCCTTTGGAAAAAATTAATGGAATCCTCCTGTTTAGGGATAACAAATCTCTATGGTATGACCAGCTCCATCCCAGCCAGTAGCCCCCACTGGAGAAGGAATGATGGGGCAGAGCCTCTTAATTAATCTTTTCTATTAATAAATATTCTCCTCCTGCACAAGAGGGGAAAACTGTGGGGAAAGTTCTACAGCAAGGGGACAACAACACATCGTCCTGCTGGACACACAGCGCCGACCCTTCAGCTGCCAGAGCCACCTGCCCGCCCAGCTGTCCCCTGGAAAACCCCAGCCTGGGGACAGGCACCCCCAAAGGCATTCCAGACAAAGCCAGAGAGCACAGGGGGGCCAGAGGGAGGTGGGATAGTGGATGCCCAGCCCTGCTCTGGGGAATAATCTCCGTGGTGGCGTTCCACGCTCGTGTCTCACACTCTGCTGCTATTGCTTGGCAGCAGCGAGAGCAGAACAGGCTTCTGTCAGAGCCCCAGAGATCCTCAGCAACAGCTCCAAATATTACAGCTATAAATCCAGCTCATTTTTCGAACTGCTAAGAGCTGCCAGGGGCTTTGCCTCCAGCCCTCTCTCCCCAACCTTTGTGCCAGACCCGCAGGCTCCCGTCCCTCGCAGCTCCTCTCCCTGGTCCTGAGTCCCAGACGTTGCCCATCCCCATCCCTCCCCTGCCCTGGGCACCCTCCCACCCCACCGGGCTTCCAGCTGTGCTTTCCCACATCTGGACAACCCCAGCCCCCTGGTCTGCCCTCAAACATCCCCCTCCTGCTGAGCTACCCCCTTTCTCCAGACCCATGACCGTGTTTGCAGCACTTTTGGGATTACTCAGGGGGCAGTGACTGCTCCCCAACCCTTTCTGCCTCCCTCACTCTCACCACAAACCCAAACCCCCTCAGTTCTGTTTCCTTTCCCCTCTGGATCTAAATGCTCCTTTCCCTGCCCTCAGCCTCCTTCAAGGAATAAAGATCCCACAGGAAACAGTTCTGTTCCCTCCCCAGGAAACACCAGGTGGGGTTTTTCCCCTTCTCTTCCAACTCCTTTCCTGAACTGGATTATTTCATTCTCCCACTGGCCATTCCCAAGCATCCAGCACACCCAGGGGCTTTTCCAGCCCCCACCCCTACCCTGGAGCAGGACACACAGCCTGTGTAAGGAAGAGTTAACTCCTCCTCACAGGCCCTGCACATGGGTCAGCGGCAGAGCAGGGAAGTGTTAGATTTCCAAAACCATTCCAGGAGGTCCTCCAAGGGCTGTATCCTCACACCCTCTCCCCATAAACACTTTCTTTCCACCTCAGAAGAGAGCAGGGCTGTAACAACCTGGGATCATCCCCAAGCTGGGTAGAGCTGGGAATCATCCAGAACATGGACTCATCCCCCAGCCCTTCCTCTTCCTGGCTTTGTCTGGCTGCTCATCACCCAAATATTTGAGGCTCTGTTGTGCAAAAGGATGGAGCAGGAGTCTGTTTGGGAAGGGAGCACCCAATTTCCCCTGGCTGGGGGTTCTGCATCTCCCGTGTAGGAGCAGCAGCACCAGGAGCATCACCTTCAGGTCTGGAATGCTGGGGCTCACTGTGGGAAGAGATGCTGGATAATATCCCCCAATTTCCTTTATCCAGCCCCAGGCTTTGCCTGGAAATGGGGCAGCACCTTCAGGGGGACAGAATTTGGCCAAGTACCCCGAGACTCCCCAGCTCCCACCCCAGGGAACCAAGTGCTGCAAAGACCATCAAGTGTGGGTGAAATCTCATCCCTAAAAACAGCCTCCATTTCCCATTAAGGACTTTGCTGAAGGTAAAAATAGGAGTGAAATGTTTTGATTGTATTAAAAAAAAAATAAATGTTTCCTTCAAGTCCAAGAGAGAATTTTCCAACGGTTCTATTTCACAGGAAATGTCTTGATATTGTTTTTGTATTATTTTGGAGTGGAAAAAAAGCAGAATATGGGGCCTTTCCAGTGAAACTGAAACCCCAGGTCCTGTCCAGCTCCAGTCACTGCTCTCACTTTCCTCTCTCAGAGACCATCCAATGCCCAGGAATGGAAAAGGCAGGACACAGAGGCTGCTGTGACGGGGTTTCTGCCTCTCCTGGCAGAGCAGGAAATTACAGACTGAAAGTTGTCCTGGTGAAAATCCCAGCTTGGTCTAAACAAAGCCCAGAGGCCCCGACAGTCCGGATTATCCATCCCAGCCCAGGTCAGGCTCCAGGTTTGTTTTGGGGACGGTTTTGTTCCAGTCTGCCTCTGTGTGGAGCTGGGCCAGTCACTGCACAAACTCAAGGTAAACTCTTGACAAGCCATGATGGAAAGTGGAAGGAAAGGAGATGAAGGGACACAGCAAATAAATCAAACTCCTCCCGTATTTTCCACCTCTCTGAGCTCCATCCTTTACTGCCCATCCAGCCATTCCCTGGCTCTGCTCCATGGGCACAGCCCTTAGGCTGCCTCCTGACTCCTGTTTTCCCTCCTTTGCTGGAATATCTTTTTCCTCTTTCCTTTCCTGTTTTTCCAGGTGAACTGGGGTGAGAGGGAGCAGCACTGACCCTGGTGTCCCTGGGGACCTGCCCTCAGAACAGGGTGACAGCATCCAGTGTCCACCAGATCTTGGGCTCTTTCCCATCACTGCAGGCCAGGTTCACTGAGCAGCAGCTCAGACACTCTCCAACCAAGTAGCTCCACTCAGCAGCAACCTGCTTCCAATTATTCCCAATTATTCCCCCAGATGGGTGTAAGAGAACAACCCCCAGCCTGGGAGAGTTTAACCTGTTCCATGAGGGAGAGCAGGGAAGGATTCTGAAGGTGTCTGGAGGCTGCACCAGAGCCCCCCATCCCCAGTGGGGACAGGGACGTGGAAAGTGAAGCTGAGACTGGGCTAAAATAGGGGAGTTTTTCGAGTTTTCATGGAGAATTTGGGAAGGCAGATTCCCTGACAGCCTCTTGGTCACCCACTGGATTATCCACCTCCCAAGGATGTGGGGATGGAGGAGAGGGGGGAAAGCAAGGCACCTTTGTAGGATTTGGGATCCAATGCTTCAGGTGGCTGGAAGGGATGGATCTCATGCCTCCACATCTTCACTCCTGGGGTCCCCATAGAGACCCACCGTGCCCTCCAAAGCCTGGGATCCTCCTGACCTGGAAGGGGTGGGGGACACCTGGCAGCCCCTGTCCCACTCCTGCATGGAGGAGGAGCTGGAGCAGCCTCCCTGCATCCCACCAGTGTGCCAGCACAGCCCGGGAGCCAGGGGTTAAATCCCGGGGCTGGTGAGTCAGAAAATCTTTGATGCAGCCAGAAGGAGCTGAGTAATTTGTGTATCTGCAGAGGTCACATTGCCTCCTCTCTTCTTATGCCTCTTACTCATTCGGCTCCTTCCCACTCTCCCTCCGCAGCCTGGACTCTCCTCTTCTCCCTTCTCTCACCAGCTCTTTTTAATACCGTTGCTATTAATTATTGCTATTAATTATTGGAGCTCCTGGCGGCAGCTGCCCATCCCACTGGGTGCCAGTTCCCATCCAAGGGAGTGGTGCTGGAGCCTTCCCAGGCAGAGCTTGCTCTGCTCTTCCCAGGACATCCATCACTCCCTGCTCTGTGGTTGCAGCTCAGGCCCCCAAACTGCAGCATTTCTCTGGGAGAAACACCGAGTTTATTTTGGACAAAGACATGCAATCCCTGAGCTCTGTGTCATGTGTCAGGCACAGCCTCCTGCCTCTCTGGTTCCCAGCCCATCACCTTGGCATCGAGGCACCTGCCTGGAGCTGCCCACAAGCCAAGTGACAAACAGTGCCCACAGCAATTAACCACTGCAAAGTCAGTCATCAAGGAGCATCTTAAAGCAGCTCCCAAGCAGCGCTGTTGGTATTCTCAGGTTGCTACAAGGCACCAGGGCAGGCAGAACGACTTCCCTGCGTTTAATCAAATCACTTCATTAGGTTGTTTAATAAGCAAGGGAGCTCTGGGAACACCGGGGTTTCACTGTGCTCTGAGAAGGAATTTATGGCAGAACTATTAAGGCCCAATCAATCTGCCTTTAATCCTCCTGCAGCCTCCTTAAAGCTTCCCCCGGTGCCCCCTGGCTGTCCCATTCGAGGGGACACATCCCTGGAGCTGCTAAAAGGGATGGGGATGCTCCAAGCCCGCCACTG
The DNA here is from genome assembly GCA_035583185.1 of Anabacerthia variegaticeps. Taxonomy (NCBI): domain Eukaryota; kingdom Metazoa; phylum Chordata; class Aves; order Passeriformes; family Furnariidae; genus Anabacerthia; species Anabacerthia variegaticeps. Next base: position 3,666,036 of record JAWWEW010000073.1, read on the forward strand.
GAGCATCCCCAGGACCAGCATCCCCCCAGCTCTCCCAGAGCAGGGAATTCCTGCACATGAACTGGGGAGTCTCCAGCACAGGAGAGATTGGGGAGGAGGGTGCTGAGCCCTGCTGGGTTCATGGGGCAGAGGGAAGGCTGATACATCCTAAACCTCGGGGATGGGGCCATGTGGGGCCTCATCCTGCACACCCAACATTAATTGGGCTTTGCCCAGGGCTGTCAGTGCAGGAGCAGGTCCCTCTGCTAATCCCACTGCCAAGGGCTATTTCCCTCCATGACTACTAACCACATTTCCCACCCCCTAATGGCCTTTGCATCTCAGGACAGTCACAGCAATTTAGGAGGGGGACAGTGACCATCCCTACCCCTCTGAGGCACCACCGAGGTGCCTCTGTGGCCCCTGGGCTGGGCTGGGAGCCCGGGGACACCACTCTGCAGCCGAAGGAACATTTCCAGCCTGGGGATTGCAATCCCAGCCGGCGCCTGGGGGATAAGGCGGCTCTGCGAGCACAGGCTGTGGCCAGAGCCCCGGGTCAGCCCGAGGGGCTCCTGCCAGCACCACTCGCTGCCTTTGGGGAGAGCTCAGCTCTCACTAAGCCCAGGCACCGCCAAAAACCTGGCTGCTCGCTCGGCCGGGAGCTGAGCCGCTTGGACAAGCTGGGATTAGAGCTGACAGAGCTTGTCCAAGCCCCTCCAGCCCCTTCCCTAAAGAGGGGGACACTTGAGCTCGCACCTCCCGACCCCCTGCCCAAGGAGCTCGCAGCATTCCTGACGAGGAGCTGCCATTCCTCATTCTCCTCCAGATGGATTTGCTTTGCATTTTCCAAACTGGGCCTTTGTGTTTCCTGTCGATTTTTCTAACCCCTCTGTCCTCTCTGGTATTTGCAAATCCTCCCAGTTCTGCATCCTTGGAGGATTTTGTGCGTGTGTTATTTCCTCCCTCCTCCAGCGCGCTCCCCGAGCCCAGTAAACAGCCGGTCCCACGGGCCACCACCAGACCTGCACTTTCCATCTTCCCTGACTTGCAGAGCCCTGAAAATCCTCACATGGAGACGCAAACATTTCCACAGCAAATTCCAGCCCGTGAACCCCAAACATCTGCCAGCCATGAATGAAAACCTCTGTGCAAGACACAAACCTCACCTGGTGCCGTTCACCGCAGTCCTGCGTGTCCCCCCCTCCCAGCAAAGCACCAACACCCAGCCTGGGGTGAAGACCTTCACTGGTTCATCCCCCAGTGCCTCACCAGGTCCCCCAAGCTTGGAAACTGTCTGGAATTACTGGCTGAAGGTACAAACTTCCATGTCTCCATCCTGCACCAGCTCAGGCCATTTGCAATTGCCCACCCAGTGCCATTAACTGCACTCAGTGGCTACAACTGCTTCTCATCCCACTCATGGGAAGACCAAAGGTCAGGTGTTTGATGTGCCTTTCCTGGGATCTCTCCAACCTCAGCCAGACCCACTGGCAGCTCACATCCCCTTCCCAGCCCCTTGCCACCCTCCTTAGCCCCTTCCCCTCTCCCAACATCTGCAAGCCCCATTCCCTGGGAATTTGCTCCTGTGGCTCTCAGTTTGCAAAGGAAACCATGGGAAGCTGTCAAAGCAACACTCCTCAGCCTCATCTCGTGTCTTTGCTTTCTTTTTCCCTTCTCAGGGGACAGTTCCAGGAGCTGGAGGAAGGCAGGAGCTGCTGTGAGGCACTTGCCCTGTCCTGGAGTGCTCCAGGGCTGGGAGCTGCAGCCACAGAGCCCTGCCAGCCCTTCCACCCCGACATTTCATCATAAATCCATAGCTCCAGGCTGGAAAATAAACATCTTTCTGTTTCTCTCTGCCTGGGGAGTTCAGCTCCAATACTTCAATATTGCACATGTCCTTTGATTGAAGGGGAAGCGGAGGGATGGCTGAGCTGAGCTGCCAATGCCATAAAATCAGCTGTCAGGAGCTTTCCCAGGAGCTGCTGTCCCCTGGCTGTGCCCAACACCGTGTTTTCCATGGACTGGAGCAGAGCCAGGGGCAAAGCCCAGGAGGGCAGAGCAGCGCCCTGAGGGGCAACACCCCTGCAAGTGCATCATCCCTAAATCCTGCCTTCTGCTCCCAACAGGGGGGATGCTAAATTTCAGCATGGCCAAAAATGAGATTAACCCCAAAATGGTGACAGTCTGCAGGGCTGGGTGTCTCTGTTGGGGCTGAGCTGCAGCCCATGAGGGGATGAGCCCAAGGACATCACCCCGGGGTGTTTGGGCACAGGGAGGGAGGCTGGGATGTGCTCCAGCCCCAGGCAGCTCCACTCTGCCCCTGCACAAAACACTCACTCCTCACCCAGAGCCCCCTCCCACGGGTGGCACAGCCTGTGGTGCCCAACAGAGCCTTTGGGAATGGGTGCTGAGCACCCACCAACTCAGAGCACCCACGGAGCCCAAGCCCAGCTGCATCCCAGGCTCCAGACAACCCGCCCAGATATGGTCCAGGACAAACATGTGGTTCCCCAGACAACAGCCGGGCCGGCTCCTGTCCAGGCTGTCCCAGAGCCAGCGCTGCCCAAATGTCCACCAGGAGCCGCCTCTGTGATGGCTCCAGTTCAGAGAATCTGGGAGCTCCAGGGAGCTGCAGCTCTGCTTTCCCAAATGTCAGGTGGAGGTGGAGGCAGAGGAAGTGTTTTCATCCCGAAGGCATCCACACTGCTGCTTCCAGCCGGGGCAGATGCTCTGGTAGCCGCTCCAGTGGCCTCTGAGGATCTGTCTCTCCTGCTTGGGGATGCTAAGACAATGAGAGAGCTCCAGGACTCTTCCCAGCATCTTCCCAGCATGGCAAAGGGACAGAACAGCCTGGAAAAGTGTTGCGGTTTCCTTCTCCACCACCAAACCTGCCTGAAACAAGGAAGGTTCCTGGAAGGGAAGGGGAGGCACCTTCAGTGCTGGACCGATGGATGTGAGTCCATCTGCCCCCAGAGAGGGGAACCAGCATCCCCCCAGCAGGGTTGTGGGGTGGGGAGAGGAGAGGAGAGGGGAGAAGGCAGCTTGTCCCCCACAGCCTGTTTGTTTTTCAGTGCAGGCCGGGGCTTTGCTTGAGCTGGAGGAATTCATCTTGCTGAAAGAGCCTTGTTTTTCACGGAGGAAATGAGACAGCAGGCTTTTAATAGGAAATAAAAACACATAAAATAAAGAGAAACTGAGACACAGGCCTGGAAAAAAGAGGAGCCATCCAGCTGTGTCTCGCCAGCAGCCTGGACACCGCCAGCAACCCCAGCAGCTGCACCGACACTGCCACAGCCACACCAGGGTCACCCACGGCCCCTCGCTGCCCTCAGCCATCCCCAGCACCCAACACATGCATCCCACACATCTCCATCCTCTCCTGGTGGATCCTTCTCCCTCCCTGCCTCTGTTCACTCCTTCTGCCCACGTTGGGTACCAGTGGCTGCTGTGGGGGTGATGGATGGATGGATGGATGGATGGATGGATGGATGGATGGATGGATGGATACATCAACAGATCCAGCTGTTGTCCTCCAAGCTAAACACGGATGCTTCACAACCAACTCCAACAAGGAACCATTCCATAACCCCCTGGAGCCGGGAGCATTGGCTTTTGCAAAAGTCCCACCAGGATTCAGTGGGTTTCGTTCAGGACTGGAAATGAATATTGATACAGCCCTCAGGGAAAGCTGGGGGTGTTCAAACCATCCTGTTGTGTGAATCAACCTCCTTTCAGAGCCATTGAAGCGAAGGCCATAGCGACGGATGCAAACAAGGGATGTTTCCATGCTGGGCTGGCTCCAGCCTGTCCTGGTTGTCTCTGGGCTCCACCCAGGCACAAGGAGGTGGGAGCTTTGCTGCCCCTGACCTGGCATTCCCTAAAAACCTAGGGACAGCAGTGCCTCGGGCTGTGCTGTTCCCTTGCTATCCCTGTTCCCACTCCCACCGGCTGCCTCCATCCACCCTGGAGCTCCAGCAGCTCCCGGCAGCGACTCAGAGCTGGTATCAGAGAGTGGAGAAAGCCTTTGAAACAGCTCCTCACAGGCGACCTGCTGGGATTTCTGAAGCTGCAGACGTTTCAAGACAACCTCGCTCGGAAACGTTTAATTAGGAGGGCTGGGAGGGAGGGAGAAGGGAGCCCAGGGGGGAAAAGCTGGGAAAGAAGTGGCAGTGCAGGGGTTTGGGCTCCAGCAGTTTCCCCAGTGAAGGGGGATTCTCCAGAGCCGTGTGGGGCAGACTGTAAATCCCCCAGGAGAGGGGAAGGGGAGAGGGAGAGGGTGGGAGAGGGAGAGGCTGAGAGAAGGAGAGGCTGGGAGCAGGAGGCAGGAGGAGAAACCTAGAAGGAGGTTTCAAACCACTCCTGCAGCCTCTCCCCAACAAAAAGCCCCTTCAGGCGGAGCGGCCGCCCCGAGCGTGCGGCCAAGGGCAACATTTGTGCATGTGGAGCTGTTCGGAAACGTGTTTATTTTCCAGCACATTCCCTGACCTGCTGCGTGCTCCGGGAGGCGGCGCAGGGCGGGGGGAGGCAGCGACCGGGGGCTCCGGAGCCGCTGGGAGCGGGCAGAGCTTTCCCCGCATCACTGGGACCGATGCCAGCTCACACCCTCTCCAAAACCCACCCCGCAGCCCCTGCGTGGTCCCCGTGACACCCACACCCCGTCCTAATGCTCGGACTCGATGATCTTAGAGGTGTTTTCCGACCTAAATCATCCTGGGGATTCTTCCTCCCCGCAGCGACGGCTGCGTGTGGAGCGCTCCATCCTTCCACAGCCGGGAGCAGGGACGGTGGGAGCCAAAAATCCCACGGCACATCACTCCTGGGAGCACCCGGCGTGGGAGGATGAGCCCCCACGCTCACCCACCCACGGGCCGTGTCCCGTGTCCACTAGAGGGAGAGAGTGGCGGCTGCCTCCCATCTCGGCACGGCGCAGAGCGCTGGCCGAGCTGGAGCCGGGTGGGTGTCCCCGCAGCCCCCAGGAGCTGGGATCCCCCTCCACGCAACCCACCCCGGTCCCACACCCACCCTCCCACCCGCTCCGTGGCCCCAGGCAGCCCCACGGAGCGGTGGGTGCTGTCGCATGGGATGCGGGTGCTGAGCCGGGGGGTGCTGGAGGGCAGGGGGGCCCCCCATGCACCGGCCACGTCACTCCGCAGCTGCTTCCTGGCCAAAGGTGCGTGTCATTACTACCAGACCTCGTTATGCGGCGTGCTAATTAACCCCGGGCTGCTGCGGTTTTCCCCGCGAGCCTCCCCTCCCCTTCTCCCCGCTCGTGGATTTGGGGGGCAGATCCAAGGCAGCTGCTGGGAAACATCCCCGGATCCCCCGGGAATGAGAGGAGAGGTGGGCAGGGAGCAAACAGCCCCCCCCCGGGGTCAGAGTGATGCTGTCCCCGGCACCGCCCACCGGGTCAAACTTTTATTGAGTTTAAAATCAAGCAAACACGTTCCTACCCCTCCCGAGTGGCAGCTGGAGGGAAGGACCCCACTGGGATCAAGGCCGTTTTTGGGAGCTGATTCCCATTCAAATGCCCAGGGGTCTCCTGGAGATCACACCAGCGGTGACAGTGTTTGCTCATGGTTTCCTGTTAAACACACCTGAATGGAGACATTTACTCAGGATTTCACGTTATTAACAGGCACAGCAGGAAAAGGTCGGGGAAAGCAAAAGCCGATGTTATTTCCCAGAGGAAATGCTAGAGGAGAAGATGCTGCCGGGGTTTCCTCCAGCAGCTCCACAGCAAAAGGGAATTTTCCCCTTTAAAACACGCAGATTAAAAAGCAGGAACATTTTAAAAAATTGCTAGAAGGAACCCCCCTCGGGGTGACGGGGATGCCCCGGAGCCATCGCTGGGACCGGGATGCTCCAGCATCGCTGGGTGCCGCTGGCGCCATCCCCGTCCATCCCCGGCCCTCGGGGGTGTTCCGGGAGAGGATTAATTACACTTTACACACAGAACTTAGCGCGGGGCTGGGTGTGAGCATGCATTATTCATGCGTTCAATAACACAGCTGATTTATTAATGAAAAGGTCAGACTCCCTGGAAGTGGAGGCTTGTTGGAAAATTGCTTTGGGATGGGATGTTTCGGAGGAGCTGCTGGAGCGCAGCCGGCTCCGGGCTCGGCACTGCCGGGGCTGCACCCGCTGCCGCCGCCACAGGGATGAGGTGGTGGGAGCTGCCCTGTTCCTTCCAGCCCATTAATCGCAGCGCTGCTCCGGAGACGCACGTCCCTGCTCCAGACAGCTCGGAAATGTATGTGCAGGAGCCTGGGGGAAGATGGGAGCGCCTATAGGGGCGGCTCTGGCCGCCTCCTCCCCGAGCCGCTGATGCAGCCATGGAGAACCTGGGGAGCCGAGGAGACCCAGAGCTTACACATCAGCATCTCGGGCTCGCAGGGAAGAGGGAGAAAGCCACAGGCAGCCAACCCCTCCCTCCAGCGCGGTGCCGGCCGGGAGGGAGAGCGGGAGCTGGAGCGAGCTCCGAAATTAAAGAGTGAAGGAAGGAAATGCTCAGAGCAGGAGCTCTTTTCCCTGAGGTTGCTCTTGGGGACTCAGAGCCCACCTCCCTCTCAGCCCGGTATTTATCTTGGCCCCACTTTGGGCACCCCCTTCCCTCTCCTCACCTCTCCGGGAGGGAGCAAACGTCGGGCTTGGGGCTGATCTGCAGCCAGCCTGGCCCTTCCTGGGAAATACAGGAGCATCTACAGTGTTTTCCCCCTGGGAATCAGGCAGAGACCTGCCCACCTCTGGTTTGAGGATCTGGCGGGGATGGTCCAGGCAGAGCCCGCGGCAGGGACACACTGTGGGGACAGCCCTGGGCAGTGCAGGAGGGGCCGAATCATGGGCTGGAGTGGCTCGGCCACTGCACCATCGCACTCCTCCTGCTCCAGCCCCAGAGAGCTTCTAGACTCCCCATCTCCCTCTTCTCTACTTGCAGAGATGCCACGATGGAGAACTGGGCGCTGTCAGCCTGTGAGCAGAGCCCCTCCATGCTCTGCGATGCACACAGAGCTCTGGTAGTGGGGACACTCACCCCCAACCCCAAAAAATCCCCCAAATGGTGCTGGTGGTCCTGGGAGCAGCTCAGACTCTCCCTCCGACGGGAGCGGGTGTTGTTTCCTCCCTGGCAGCAGCCGGGAGATTTCCAAGCATCCGCATTCAGGGCTGTCGGGAAGGAGCCGCTTTGATCATCGCTAATTATTGCTCATGGGCTGACAGGCCCCGCCGGGGCTCTGCGGCTCCCTGCCCACCCCCAGCTCGGCTGTGGCTGCCCACGGACCCCCGGCAGCCTGTCCCCGCTCCACCGGGCCCACGGGATTATCCACACCCCCATCCAAGGGGGAGAGGTGACCGGGGCACCAAGGATGCGCCCCAAATCCCGGGGCATGGCAGAGAGGGACACCACAACTCCAAACCCAAAGGGGTCACTTCCATCCAACGCCACCCCCTTCTGGATGCTCTTTTTCTTTCCCTAAATTGCTGCCAGGACCCCAAGTTTCCCCCAGACGACTCAATTCAGCTGCACAGCAGCGACAGCAGCGCACGCCCACACCCTGCTTCTTGCTCCTGTTTATCTCCCAAGCTTTTCTTTTCCTTGAAAAAAATCCCCAAACTCCTCTGCCTTTAATCTGGAGGAGTTTTGCAGCTCAGGAGAAGCTGGAGCACAGCGCCCAGAGCCGGGGCAGCGAGGGCAGAGGTTCTCTGGAGTGGCCCTGGCAGGTCTCAGCTCTGCTCAGGAGAGGCTGAGGGCAGCGGGATGGTTTGGGAAGCCAGGTGGCAGGAGCAGGCAGGAATGCTGATGGCTTTCCCAGGCAGCTGATGTTTCTCTTTCCCTTTTTTTTTTTTTTTGTTCATAGTTCAGATGCTTTAGAGAGAAAAACAGCCCATTTGGGAGGGGAGCTCAGTGCCATGACCTTCCCGGATCCTGGGGGCAACCGGGAGGCGCTGGGGAAGGGCTGAGCAAGCCATGGGACAGCTGGGATCGGGTGCCCATCCCGGGGCTGTGGGGATGTTCCCAGCTAGGACAGGATCTCCCCCTCTCCTGCCAGCTTTGTGCCTCCACTCCAGAGCTCCCCACTAGCAAGGGACTGGATTTGGGGGGCTGTGCATTTGCAGAGCAACAACAATGACAGATAAAGGCACCCTGGGCCAGGGGACATTTGCCCTGCTCCTCTCTGATGGTCCTTGCAGAGCCAGGAGGGTCACCCAGAGCTCAGCTGTGCCCCAGGACCCTCTCCTTGTTTGCTGCCTGATGCACCCAACACTGCTGGGTGATTATTTATCTCTATATGGATTTATATTTGACTCTCAGTACCAAGATCACTGAGGAGGACAAAGAGGAAGAGGAGAAGGAGGAGGTTTCCACTATGCCCTCAAGGCTGAGGAGGAGAGACCTGGGTGAGGAACAGGGCTGGGGACACATTTGGGGACAGCACTTTGCAGGAGGACTCTGGGGGCTCCCTGCTCATGGGAAACATGACGTGAGATTTTCCCCATCCAGAAGCCTCAGCCAGTGGCTGGAACGAACCTGCTCCCTTCTGCTGTTTGTTCAGGAGAGCTGGGAGGCTTCGGAGAGGAGCTGATCCTTCAAAGGGCCTTTGAAAACATGAATTGAGGGCTCTGAGCAAGGAAATGCTGCGTTTTTTCCTTCTGCTCCTTGGACAGCTGCAGACAGCACCTGGATGCCTTCCGAGCCTTGCTGCCATGGAGAGGAAAGGAGAGAGGCAGCTGGGACTTTGCTCAGCCTCAAATCACAGAGCCATCATCCTAGAAAATGTCCGGGAGCTTCCTGTGCCCTTGTCCCCTCCCGTGGTCTGGAAGGGACAGGGGGCTGCTGCCACAGCCCATGCTGGGATGGCTGAGTGCAGGGCTCTGGGTTTGGGCATCCATCATCCTGGGGAGCAGGGTGCCAGGCTGGCACTGGGAGGATGTCAGCATCCTCCTGGGGTTGGTCCTGGCACCACGTGGCACCCACAAGCAGGAGAACCGGGTGATGCCCACACAGCCGTGGGCAAACACCTGCACCACAACCCTGGGCACAGGCAACAAACCTCTGGCACCTGAGGGGACCTGGGGACTTGGCAGCTCCCTCCTGTCCTCCCGGGGGGATTTGCACTTGGATAATGTCATGGAAACTCTGCTGGCTGCCCTGCAAACCCCAGGGCTCCCAAACGTGTCACTGTGTGCTCGTAACCAGGCTCTGCTGGCCGTGGAGATGTCAGCAGTGCTCAGCACACAGCCAGGGACAGGCGAGGGAGCAACGGGATGAGGAAACGCTTCAGAGTTTCCAGCTCTGTTCCAAATTAAACACTTAACCTTTTCAAACACATTTTACAGTGGTTGTAATAAGCTCTGACCCTCTTTGTGCTGAGCCATCCTCTCCCAGCATGGCCCAGGGCACTGGCCATGCTGTGATGGGGGGAGGCACCAGGGCCTGGAGAGGGGGATTTAAGAAATCCAGTGTGTTGGATTTGCAGGGAAGGGGAGCAGAGCCCACACGCTGAGACCATTGGGTGTCCAGAGCCACGTCCATGGGGTTGGGAGCTGTGGAGTGGGCTGCAGGGACATTCCTGGGGCTGGGTACTGTGAGGCTTGAGCCCACCCCATAATAATCCACAGGCCCCAAGAGACCAGGGAGTGATTACTTGAGGCTTCAGAGTCCCAGGGGCAGCCTGTAATTACAGTGGAATGGGGCAAAGGCTTCCCCAGCCTAATGTGGCTCCCAGCGTTTCCCAGTGCCAGCAGCCAAGTCCTGGCTTGGGGGGTTTGCTCTCCCTCCCTCAGCCTGGGCTCAGCCCTTGCAGCTCGTTGCTTGGGAAGCTGTGGAGCAACTCTGGTGATCCCAGGAGCTTTGGGATCATCCAGGGCTGGCACTTGGGCCCCGGGGCCAGAGCACTGCCCCAGCCCCAGTCAGAGTTTCCAGCAGAGCTCCGGGGCTCGCTCGGCTGTTGCTCCGTCTCCGAGTGACCGACTCCCTCCAGATTCCCTCAAATCTCCGTTCAAGAATGTTGTTTGGGCTGAAGAATGTATTGCTGTAAAAGAAAAAAGGGAAAAGGGAGGCCGGGGTGAGCGGGGAGGTCGAGGGAGGGTTCGCTCTGCTCTTCCTCGCTGACCCTCCCGTTTCGGGAGCGGAGGCGCAGCCGCTGCCGCAGACCTTTGCCAGATGTTGAGCTGGTTTCCCCCACCCAGCTCAGCTTAGGCTGAGCCCACAGGGACCAATGCTCCCTGCACCCCCACACTGCCTGCACCCCCTCAGGACTCCGTTTCCCTGCCCATCCTTCCACTGCCTCCTTGTGTTGCAGCCATGGGGGCTTCCAGGTGAGCTGTTTTCAGCAGAGCCCTTTGAACAGGAGCAGCAGAGCCCTGGCAGGGTTTGAGGGAGGCATCTGAGGTGACAAAAAGCCACAGGGATGCTCCCCCAGGCACAGGGAATCCCAAGCTGTCCTGCAGACACCAGTGCTCCCACTCCAGGGCATGGCTGGGGGAAGAAGAGGGTTCCCTGCCTGGCACAGAGGGATAAAACAATGCAGAGGTACCTGGAAAGGGGCACTCTCTGCCAGTGCCTGCAGGAAGAGTTTCTCTGTGTTTTACAAAGGCTGGAAAGAGCCAGGACTAGTGAGGAAGAGGAGGTTTACACTGTGGACATCCATGAAGATCATTCAAACCTGGGAGCCACAACCTCCAGGCACTGGCTCCAGAGCCTTCCTTGCTCAGGTGTTTGTAGCAGGAGCCTGGATGCAAGGAAGGGGTTCTGGATTGTGGATTCACATGTCCCTCCCCACGTAGGTTCTGCAGGTGATGCCCAACACTTTCCCACCATCCTGCCTGCAGGGGGAAACGTGCAGGACCAGCCAGGACAGGGCATAAGCAGCCCTATGTTCAACCCCCCTCCTGGTGACCCCCTCCCAGGACAGGGAAACTAGAGGAAAATAGCAGGAGTGGGAGGACAGAGCAGCCAACAGCTCCAGTAAAGCTGAAACTTCTTGGAACCGTGGAAGAGGCAGAAATAACTTTTCCATGAGTAAAAAGGGAAGCTGCCGAAGTAGCCGTGTTTATGACTGTTGCTGTCATTGGATGCTCGTGGTGGGTTTAATCCTCCCTTCAGCCAGGCAGAACGAGCCTCAGCCTTAGCAGGAGCATCACAGCAATGTTTTGTTTCTTTGTTATGCTGTGACGCATCCAGTCCCCACGCCAAGAGCATCCTGATAAATCCATGTCCATCCACAGGGAAGCCAGTGCTCCCAGCTCCCAGATTTGCAGATTAAAGGCAGACTCGGGCCAGATTCAGTGGTTTCAGATACAAAGCTCCAAAGCATTTGATCAAAACAACTGGAACAAACCCAACCAAAATAGTCCCTGTTCGCATCAGCTTGGGTTGGAAAACCAAAGCAAAGCGATACAGGCACTGATGAGACCCAGACTGGGATCACTGGGATAAGCACTCCGGATGGGATAATGCGGCGATAAGGACCACTGGTTTCCAGCAAGCAGGACAGCCTGTTCCCAGCTCCTGTCACCAGTTCAGGGCTTCCTTTGAACCATCAGCAAAGGGAAATTGGTGTTTACGGGGAAAGATGTCAAAAAAGTCTCATGGAAGTCACTTGGGAAGCACGAGGAGCTGGTTTGTGCTGGGCTGAAATAAGCAGGAGCATCGAGGTCTTATCAACACCCTTCTTGTGCCAAGCAAGGTTGCCCTGCCAGCAGCTTGGGAGATGGTGGTTAATTGGAGCATGAGATTCCAAGGTTGGATGGAGAAAAACAAAAGACCTATGTTGTCCCTCAGACAGCAAATTTTCACTTCCCTGGGATAGTTCTAATCTGGTCAAGATGAGAATGAGCAGAAAGTCCTGGTGACTGTGGGGAACACACAAACAGAGCTTAAGCACATGGTTATTTCCTGGTTTGGGCTGGGAAGGGGGATGTGGGGGCCGGGGCCTGCCCCGACCCCCCCAGCTCTGCCCCCCCAAAGAGGGGTCCCCCAGCGTGGGGGGGGGACACGTGGCCCCACGCTCTGGGGGAGATTTCCAAC
>JAWWEW010000073.1:3678049-3720092 GCA_035583185.1 Anabacerthia variegaticeps
GGATGTGGTTGTGGGGAATGGCCCCATTTGGAACCAACTCATGCAGGGAGGGACCCTCAGCATCCCCCAGGGACCACCACCCCCTGGTACCCAGGGCAGGCGCCTCCTCCAAAGGGTGCATAGCCTGGATCACCAATCCTTTAAACTTCCAGAAGCTGAGGAGGCCCAGCTCCTTATCTAACTGAGCTGAGGACTATCTGCTTTTCCAGAAGAACATCCAGGCCCGGAAAGCCTCGGGGCTGTTGGCCACTGGGACCACTGCAGCTGCCAGAGATGTGGTGCTGTTTGATACCCTTGGACTGCAGAGCAGCAGAGGGGCCTGGCTGCCACTGCCCCACACCATCCTCCCTGGAACTCAACTCCCTGGCAGTGGGAACAAACCCCTCCAAGCAAGGCTATCCCAAATTCTCAAGCCCCTCCTTGCCGTGCTGAGATCCTTCTCCAGCTGCCCCAGTAAGGCTTGGAGGGGACAAAGATTTGCTACCAAACAAGCCCCATTTTACTGGGATTTTCCTCTCTGTCCTCTTTCCCCATTTGAAGGCAGAGCTTTCTCTAAATCCTCTCTCCCTGCGGATCCCGGCACAGCGAACTCTGCTTTCCAGGCACACTCTTCCTTCCCAAAAAGACCGGGTTTCTGGCAAGGTCCCCACTGCACAGTGTGTCCCTCCAACCCCAGCCACCAACCACCCTGCACATCCTCCCTCCTCCCAGCGGGACCTCAGGAGCGATAAGGATCTCTGCAAGGCTCCCCGGGGGAAGAGGATGTTTTGGCTGGGAAATCTCTGTGGAAAGCGAGGAGAAAGCAAGCCCGGAGGGAGCTGGCACCTGCTGAGCTCCACTAAGTAATTCCAGGCTCCTGGGAGGACCAGGGCGTGCTGCTGGAGCTGGGCAAGGGACGGTGATGAGCGGTTTGGGCTCCTCCTTTCCTTTCCTTGTGGGAGGAAATGCCTGGAAAGCCCTGGAAGAGCTGTCTCCAAAGTGCACAGGGAGCCAGGGTGGGGACTGGAGGGGCTGTGACAGCCCCTGTTGCTCCCCCACTTTGCAGGACCCCCCTCCCAGGGCAAGGCTGGCAATGGGATGAGCCTGGTGGCACAGAGAGCCCCAAATCCTCTGCCAAACAAGGGGTCACCCTCAGGACACTCTCCCCTGTTCCATCCCCCCACACCCACCCCCAGCTCAGCCTCGGGGGGATGGCTGAGACCCCCAATCCCAGGGGGATGGGCACAGCCTGCAGAAATGCCAGCTTGGCATCTCTGTCCTGCCAAGCTGGAGACAAATTCCCACTGTCACAGTGGCTCTTTGGTAGGCAATTTATTTACTTTGGATGCTGCAGCCTTATCGTTCATGGAAATGTTTATCCCAAATATTTAATAGCGGGACTGCATAAACTGAGGCTTCCTGGGGAAGCAGCCCAGGCTGCCATCGGAGCAGCACTAACGTCTCTTCTCCTGGTACTGTAAAAGTTAAGGATAATTTCTTGTTCCTCCCAAAGAATCCCATCCTCAGCACCTCAAAATCTGATATTTTTTAATCTGGCCAGAGGCCTCCTCATCTCTCCCTGATGAGAAACACAGGAGACCTGACAACAGCCCTTCTAAAAACAACATCCCAATTCCACTAAGTCGTTAAACAGAGAGAGCCTGAAAAGTGCCAACACTCCTATGAGAAAAGACGGGAGGGAGAGAGAGAGAGAGAGGGAGGAAAGAAAAAGCAGGTTATTTATAACGCCAGGCAGCATTAGGGTCTCTCCAGTCTCTCCTGCAAACTGGCTGCTGCTGCTGGGAGGTCACTCCCCAAAAACCCTGCCGAGCCCGTGACCTGCAAGCACAATATTTGATCTGGGATCTGGGGCGGGCACCAGGCTGTGCAGAGCAGGAGACACACTCCCATGCTGCTTGACACACGGGCGAGCCCCGAGCAGCACAGCGAGGCTTTGGAGAGGAGGATCTCACCTTGGTAAGTCCAGCTCTATATTTATTAGGATTTTTTTTTTTTTTTTTGAAGCCTGATTTCCATACCTGTGCCTCGGCGGGTGGGTGGCTGCCATGGGAAGCACATGCCAGCGACACGGGTGGCACAGCTTGAGAGCCAGAGCTCCCACGCCACAGGGGAAGCCCTTCCCTCCTGCCCACCTCTCCCATTGCCCACCTCCCATCCCACTCACCTCCCTTCCTGCCCACCTCTCCTGCTGCCCCTCTGGCAGCTCCATGCCCACTTGGCTGGGAGCTGGACACCCTCACCCATGGACACTCAGGGTTGGCAGTGCCCCCTGCCCATCCCATTCCCAGGGAAAGGGGAGCTGGTTTCATGCCTGGTACGGCAGCAGCGGGCCAAGTCCATGGATGGCCACAGTCCATGAAGCCCCTTGCTCCAAAACCTGCTCCTTCTTGGAATGAGGAGCTGACCCCATTAGCCCAGCAGTCACTGGCACAGAGCAGGGACACCAGGAGGTGACACGGATCTCGTGGCTGGAACACTCAGGTCAGATCCCACCCCAAAACCAGGGATGGAGCCCACCAGGAGGGGAGAAGCAACCCCCAAATGAAGAGGGGGACAGTAGTGTCTGCCGGGGACAGGCTTGGGGTCACCAGCAGGTTGAAGGGGGGTGCTAGGAAAGGTGGAGGGACCCCATGGATGGGTCCTGCCCCAGAGGGGCCCCCGGGGAGGGGCTGCCAAGTGGCTCTGCATGGGTGGAGGAGCCGGCGGCTCTGGTATGTCAGCAGGCACAGTGCCCTGGAGCAGCAGGAGGAGGAGGAGGAGAAACTCCTCTGCCACTGCCAAGCTCCCCCGTGGCACTCAGCATCCCAGAGGAGCACATCTCCGCTGCCTCCACGTGGAGGGGGGAGAGGGAGGGAAGGAGAAAGCCAGGGAGCCGTGTCTGCCCAACACCGGCTCAATCCCTCTTTTCTTTCCATGCCAGGGCAGCCGCTGCCTCCTGCAAACTGTGCCCTCTTTGTCTGCCAGGCCAGATACCCCCTCCGTGCTGCAGGCTGGGGACATGGCGAGGGGTCACCAGGTGACCCCACGGCCACCCCTGGCACGGCAAGGGGGGACACTGGTCCCTGCTGACCCCTCGGCTGCCGGAGCAGAGCTGGCAGGGATGAGCTCCCAGCCACGTATGTAGGAGCCCCAGGAGGGAGAGACTCCTCTCCCACTCCCAACAGCACAGCCCTGCGGATCTCCTGGAGGCATTTCAAGCTGCCTCACTCCAGGACACCCTGTGTGCTCCTTAATCCCAAGATGAGGAGCCAGGATGAACAACCATACCTGGGGGTCCTCCTGCTGCAGCACCACCGTGCCCTGGGCATGGCATGGAGTGGCTGCAGAGCCCATGCCAAGCCACAGGGGTAGGGGACAGGCTTGTCTTGCTCCCAGCTCCCAGCCCTGCTCTCCTCTGGATCCCAGCCCTTGTGGCTGAATGTCCCAACCAGGGTCCATCACCAGGTCTGGTGACACTCCCTCCCCCTGGTCACACTGAGGGGCCAGCGGGTGCTGCTCCTTCTCATGCCAGGGCTGAGCTGGGGAAATCTAAGCCTGGGAGTGGTTTCACTTCAAAAATAAGCCAGAATTTGTTTACCAGGATTTACATCAGTCCCGAGCATCCTGCGTTTTCGTGGGGGAAGGGAGAGCTGGATGAAACCCACAGCGAATCGTGTTGCCTGCGAGTGTAGCACAAATATAGCTCCATGAAAAGATGCCTTGAGCTCCATGGGAAGGTGCCTTGAGCACCCGATATCAACCTGAACTGGCAGCTTTCCCTCCCATCCACTCATCCAGAAACAGCCCAAGTCCCTTCTCCTCCCTCCCATGCAGAGCCAACCCCGGGCACCTCAGAGCAAACCTCGTGTGACCTTACACAAATCCAGACCGCGTGTCCTCTATCTCCATCCTCTCCTCATTTCTAGCAGAAATATCCAGAAATCAGGATTTTGCAAGTAAATCTCCACTGGGATGGAGGTTTCCTGCAGGCTTGAGGTGAAAAGGGGCAAGATTAAATAACTGCACACAGGAGGTGTCAGAACCTGTGGTTTTTTGGGTAGGATTCACTCAGGTCCCCCGGGTACCACCAAGCCCATCCAGCACCCACATCCCACCCCACTGGACTCTCAGGCCCTGCAGAATCAGACCTGACACTGCTGATGGTTCCCTCCCTACCTCTCCCCTCCCAGGTCCCTCCAGCACCATGAGTTGGGTCACCATCCTCATCATGGCCGGGCTCTGCGGGGCCTCCCTGGGCCAGTACAATGAGGAGGAGGACCTGGCGTGGCTGCAGTACTACATGAGGCAGTCCCGCGTCTCCTCCTACAACTACATGCCCTACTACGAGGACGAGAACCCGCCGTACGTTTACTCCTACCCCGCAGCTCCAGACACGGAGCCGGAGCCCGGCCCGGAGCCCCAGCAAGCCCCTTCCTGGCAGTGTCCCCAGGAGTGTGACTGTCCCCCAAACTTCTCGTCGGCCATGTACTGTGACACCCGCAACCTGAGGTACCTGCCCTTCGTGCCCTCCCGCATGAAGTACGTCTACTTCCAGAACAACCTGATCACCGCCATCCAGGAGGGAGCTTTTGACAACGCCACGGAGCTGGAGTGGCTGGCGCTGCACAACAACCAGATCAGCAGCGAGAAGATGGGCAAGAGGGTCTTCGGGAAGCTCAAAAACCTGGAGAGGTTGTACATGAACAACAACAACCTCACCAAGGTGCCCAGCCCCCTGCCCCGCTCCCTGAGAGAGCTCCACCTCTCTTACAATCAGATCTCCAAGGTCCCCTCCAACGCTCTGGAGGGTCTGGAGAACCTCACGGCCCTGTATCTCAGCCACAACTTCATTTTTGAGATGGGGGCATCCCTCAAAGGGCTCAAGTCTTTGATCCTTGCTGATCTGAGCTACAACCACCTCAGGAAAGTCCCCGATGGGCTCCCCATGTCCTTGGAACAGCTCTACCTAGAGTACAACTACATCAATGCCATCCCTGATGACTATTTCCAGGTGTCTCCCAGGCTGCTCTATGTCCGGATGTCCCACAACAGCCTGACAAACCAAGGTCTCTCCACCAACACGTTCAACAGCAGCAGCATCCTCGAGCTGGACCTCTCCTACAACCGGCTCCAGAAGATCCCCCGGGTCAACACCAACCTTGAGAACCTCTACCTGCAGGGGAACCAAATCAATGGTGAGCAGGAATGTGTCAACCCAGGCCTGGTGGTGAGGGGATGGTGGTGCAGGAGATGCTCGATGGTGCAGGGGATGGATAGAGATGCAAGAGAGGATGGGGAGGTGGGGATGCAGAACCTGTGGGAACTCACCTGGGGTAATGGCTTGAGCAGGAAGATGAAATCTGGGAGACTTCCAGGTGGCCCTGGCAAGGCAGGAATGGGACCTGTTGCGTTCCAGGATGGAGCCCAGAACACTCCTGTGTGATCCATGGGGTCATTGCACTCGTTTTTCTGGGCATTTATCAGAAACTCGAGCACCTTCTGGCTGGAGATGCCAGCAAACAGGTGATGCACCACCTGGGGAGGGGTTTGGGTCACCAGCAGTGGGCAGAGGTGGGGTGTCCCCTCTGCCTCGGTCACAGCACATGAGAACACACATCACCCTGGCCAGCACCAGCACAGGGGACAGGGATGTACCTACCCTGCGGTGCCCAGGGCCAGCACAGCCCCCTCTGCCCACCTTCCAGGGCCCCCCCCACAGCCCACGGCCCCATCCGTGGCCCCAAAGCCCCTCAAGGGTCCCAGTCTGCAGCCGAGGGGCTCATCCTTGCCAGAGCTGGGACAGACAGGAGCTCTCAGTGATCAGAGCCCTCCACGCAGCATCTTCTGCCAGGACTGAAACTCACTCCACTTAATACACAAATAAATAAAAGGAACAGATTGTTCTGGGGCTGCTATTTATAACAATAAGCTAGAAAAATAACCCCCGAAGCAATCTCCTGGAAAAATCCAGCCTTGCTCCTGTCACCTGCCAGACCCCGAGGGCAGGACCCTCCCCGAGCAGCTCTGGAGCCCCCAAGAGACTGGAGTCCCAGGGCTGGGATGGGGATGGGGACGGGGATGTGTCAGTGTTGCAGAGAAAACACACAACCCCGCACCGGGGAACTGACAGAAACACAGAAACAAGAACAGATTCCCAAATGTTTGCTTTCAAAATCTGTAGCTGTTACCGTCTGCCCACAAATGCCACGGAGCCGCCCGGGCTTGGCAGCAGCTTCTCGTCCCGCTGCAGGTTCTGCCGCTGTCCTTGACAGCATCCCCGGGCACGGGGTGCAGCCCCAGCCCCTTTGGGTGCCCCCGGCCCGGGGTCGTGCCCCTCCAGCCCCCCAAAGTCCAGTCTGTGGGCACAGAGGCTCCCCCAGCATCCTCCTGCCTTCCCCAGCAGCATCCCGGCCCGGAGCTTTGCTGCCCTCTAGTCCCAAATCCTGCACGAAAAAAAAAAAAAGAAGTGTATTTTAGAGTTTGTTCCATGTCCTCCTTCCAAACCCAGCCTGGGCTGGGCTGGAATTTCCCTGCCTGGTGCTGGCAGCAGATGAACAGCGAGGCAATGTCTGGGATGGGGACAGGGACATCCTTCCTCCTGGACGTGCTGCTTGGGGGTCACACGGTGCCCAGGGGGGCCAGGGGATGGAGGCTGCAGCATATGAAGCCTCAAGAAGAGGCTGCAAAGGCAATTCCTGATGAATGGCAATGTTTTCCATCTGACTCCACCCTATGAGCGCTCCCAACTGGGCACCGGAGCCAAGGACCTGCTTCCAAACCCTTGGATAGGCACAAACCTGCCTGCCTCTTTTGCAGCCAGGAGCATCAGCAACCCTGTAGCTTAAGAGAGGAGGGTGTTGAGTCCAAATTCACAGCAATAATCACTGATTTGGGGCTGCCTTAATTTTTGTCCTGCCCACCTTAACCCAAACCAGCTCTCGGGGGTCGATAGCTCAGACAGAGCAGCCCCTTTGCCATTTCTCACATCGCTCCCCAAAACCCAGCCCCGTCGGGAAGGCTGGAGGGGGCTGAAGCCTGTGCTCAGCTCCATCCTCTCTCCTCCACAGAGTTCTCCATCAGCAGCTTCTGCTCCGTGGTGGACGTCATGAACTACTCCCGGCTCCAGGTCCTGCGGCTCGACGGGAACGAGATCAAGCGGAACGCGGTGCCCCCCGACGCCCCGCTGTGCCTGCGCCGGGCCACCGTCATCGAGATCTGAGCCGGCCCCTCCCACCCTCAGGACTTGGCTCCCCCGTTCCTGGGGAGACCCTCACTCCCCTTTTAATGCAGCTTCTCAGCCTGACTCGGCTTCGCAGTAGTGCAATCAGGGGGCTCCCTCAGCCCACCCTTTCTTCCCCAAATTCTTCCTCTTCCCGGCTCTCCGGCCACACAGGGTGGGACAGATCCCAACAACGACCCCCCTCTAACCTCCCCTTCTCAGCCCTGCCCCCCAGACCCCTCCCCTGGACGGGGGGGATGCAGTGGGGATGGGGCTCATCCCACCTCTGAAACCTGGCCCTGAGCATCCCACTCCCATGGAGGGATTCAGGTGGGGGTCCTGCAGAACCAGCAGATCTGAACCCACTGGCCATGGGAGGAGCGTCCAGGAGGTTGGGGGCTGCAGGAGGAAAGGGTAGAAGATACCCAGGCTGGAGCATCCCTCAGTCTGGGATGAGGAAGAGCAAATCCACTCATTCCCCTCCTTTTTTCCCCCCATCCTTCAGCCTCCTGCTCCAGAACTAAAGGAGAGAAACCTTTCCTGCTGCTGGAGTCAGAGAAAAACCCCCTGAGGAACAGCCTGGTTACAGGCCATGGCCAAGGGGTCTCAAATCCTCCTCCCAGCCCCCTGGATCAGGGCAGGATGGGGGTTGAGGGGTGGGGAAATTCCTGGTGCTGTCACCCACGGCTGCCTGGGCACCCCCAGTTTGGCTCTGAGCTCCCTCCCTGCCCAGGCAGCCTGAGCATCCCAGTTAAAGACAACCCAAAAAGGAATCTCACGGTACCACGTGCACCCACGGCACGTCTGAATTCACCAAAAGCCAAAACCACCCAACTCGGACCCTTGGGCGGTTTTAGTTCGAGGACCAAAGGGGCAGCTGAGCTTTGGGAATGACCTGCAGGGGTCACCCAGACCCTTCGCGTTGTACCTGCATGCAAAGAGCATAAACCACCCCAAAATCCTGTACTCTCACAGCATGAACTGTAGACACCAAACCGACCAATAAAGCCCTTCCTTAACTGCACCAAGCGCGTCTGAGGAGCCCCCGGTGCGGCCGTCGGGGCTGCTGCGAGCGCTGCAGCCTCTCTTCTCGCAGGGCAGACCTTTTCCCACACATAATCCAGGCTGGAATTGCCCACTAGTGGTTGTCCCAGACATGGCATGTGCGTACGGAGCCTTCCCCGCGCCACCACATCCCAAGGACATTTAGAGAAGGGAAAATACACAGGGAAAAGTGTCAGCGGAGAGAGGGAGGGACGGCGGCGCCACTGGGTGTTATTTTCCCGGTCTTCTCCAGGCTTCAGCCCTGCTGATTTTTAACAGTTGAACTGGAGGATGCTTTAAAAATGGTAATTTTACGTTGGGGGAACAGAGGGGGACCAGAAAGTGCCATTTTCCAGCCCATGGGCCCCGCTGGCTCCAGGCTGGGAGCAGCCAGGGAGGCAGAGCCTGTGGGCACTCTGTGGGATGCAGGAGGTGGGCTCCCCAAAAACCCCTGGTCCAGGATCATACCCCAACTCCAGCCAAGGCTCCTGCAGAAGCCAGGCAGGGGGAGAGGCAAGAAGATCCCACTCCATCCCCTTGGGCCACCCCTTCCCCATCCCCTCCCACGTTCCAGAGCAGCACAGGGACATTCACATCCTCACCACAACCTCCCACAGCCAAACCCCATTCCCTGCAGAGGTCCAAATCCTCCTGGAGGCACCGGGACCAAGGACCCCTCCTTTGGGGTGCCCAGCTGGCCGGGGACCCCAGGAACTTCACTGGATGTTGGCATTGCCTGGCATGGGGGATCCTCTCCAGGCTGGAAGGGTGGCCCTGGCTTTCCCCCACCAAAGGCACATCCCCAAGGAGCAGCACCCAGTTTTGGGAGCTGCCCTGCACCCAGGGGTGCCCAGCACGGTCAGGATTTGCTGAAACACAGCTCATCTTGCTCCCAGTTCAGGTCTGTGCCCCAGAGCATCCACACTCCTTCCCAAAAAAAAGCCTGCAGGAGCCAAAGAGGGGGTTTATAGGGAGGTCCCAACCCAACATCTCAGGAGGAACATGGGAAGAGGAGTCTGGGGGAAGTAAACAAAAGCCAGGAGAAGGAGCTCCAATGCTCTTCCAGCAGCTGCTTTCTCCAGGCAGGGCCATGGGATTGCTGATTTACACCAGCTGGGGGGAGGTGAGGGGGCAGAGGGTCAGGGCAACCCCCTGCCCCGCTTCTCCCCCTCCCCAAAAGAAAGGGAGAGAGCCCATTGGTCCTGGATGAGCCCACAGGCACCCAATCTCTGCCTTGTTGTGGGGGAATAGCAGGGATGGGGGCTTGGCCCCCCTCCTCATCCCCTTCCCCCTCCTCCTCCTGTTGCTGGGAGGAGGTGCGGGGTCCAGGGGGCCCCAGCAGCCTGAATCCCACCAGGAAGGAGGAGGAGGAGGAGGAGGAGGAGGAGGAGGGGTGAGTGCAGGGCTTTGTCCGGATCCATGGAGAAGGATAAAGAAGGGGGAAACCCCAAACCATCGAGAAAAACAGCTTCCCAGGCGCCTTGGAAGGGTACCCTGAGCACGGGGGCTTTGGGGGCTGCTGCAGCCCCTCAGAGTCATATTTGGATTGTGGGGCTCTCGCAGGGACTCTCGTTGGGTGGGAGATATCAAAGACCCCCCTGCTGCTCCTTCCAGACCTGCAGCCCCCCACCATCACCCGTGTCCACAGAGGGGCTCAGAGCAGGGCTTGGTCCTGAGCACCCGCCCTGGGGCTGTCCCTGCACGAGACCCCAAAAACCAGCAGCTCCCGCGGGGTGCCCCGTGGGGTCAGGCAGGATTTCTCCAGAGCTCCCCTGACACGCACAGCCTCCATCTGCACTTCTCTCCACCTTTTCCCTCTAATTCTATTCCTCCCCTTGCTTTCCCCCCCTCGCCCTTTGCATCATCCCTCAGCTCCAACACTTCCCAGGCTGTTTGTAAACATCCCTTTAGGATGTTTCCTCAGGAAGTGCAAATTTCAGTTTAAAAACAACCCCTCCAAATATTTTCCTTTGGAGAGGCACAAAAACAAACAGCGAGGCAAAGGGCATTGGGTTTGCCCCAGCGCTGCCAAAGGGACCCAGGCTGGGCAGAAACCCCCCAGAAAGGGGACAGGAGCTCTGGACACGTCCCTGTGCCCCAAACTGAGCCTGTGAGTGTTTGTAGCCACGACCCAGGGAAGTGTCACTGCTGTCACATCCTCCAGAGCTTCCCTTTGCCCGATTCTTCTCAGGTTTAACCCAAACCCTCTCTCGTCCGGAGGAGTCTCGGGGACAAAGGGAGGGATGGGCAGGTCCCGGTGCCGCCGCCAGCCCGAGCCATCTGCAGACGTGCTGGGGCCAGCAATAAAAGTTGATTATTAATAAGCTGCTGGGATCCGGCTGCAGCAGCTGCCACATTGCTGGGAAGAGATAAGAAAACTGCAGAGGCAGTGGGGAAAGACGCCGGGGAGGGGCCCAGCACATGGACCCCCCCTCCCGGTCGCATTTCACAGAGGGACAGCCCGAGCCTTGGGGGAATGGGGGGATTTGGGGGGTCCTGCTCTCACAGCTCCACATCAGGAGCTGGGATTTTGGGCCTCAGGGTTTCGGGTCTCTGCCCTTGGCTCCAGGAGGCTGCGTGGCTTGAGGGTTCGAGCAGCTTGTGGGGGTCTGTCCCCCAAAGGGGCTGAGCCACTGGGGAAAGGTGTCCTTGTTCCCCACGCGCCCCCAGAAGCGTTTGGGCACAGCGTAGAGGTTTGGGCAGGAAATTCCCAATCTGTTCAGCTCCCATTCTTGCCTCCCCTTTTGTTCCCCGGCCATCTGTCCCCAGCCCCGCTCACCCCACGCTCCCACTGCACGTGCCATAAATATCAAGCTGGGCTTTGTCTCTGCCCCAAAAGGCAGCGTGGCCCCCACGCCCCAGCCCTGCCACGGCCCCCAAAGCCTCTGGGGGCTGGCACAGCCGCCAGGACTCACAGAGGGGGTCCGGTTTTGGGGGCACAGGCTCAGCAACACTCCTCTCTCTCCCTCCTCCGGCCCCATAGTTGGCACTGTGAGGGGGTGCATTGCTCTGACAGCACAGCCATCCATGGGATCCATGAGCAGAGCCTTGGAGGTGGAGCTGGACCCTGTCACCAAACTTATTCCAGAGGGTGAAAAGGAGTAAAAGGAATTTTCAGCTTGGCAGAGACACCCAGCAGGCTCCACATCCCTGGGCTACCCCTCAAAATCGTGCCCTGGTCCATGCTGACCACTCAGAGGGGAATTCGCCAGGGTAGATCCCAGCCAGACCCTCTGTGGAGTCCCCCCACGGGGGCTGGGAGGGAGGACAAGCTTTGGGGAGCCCCACAGCCCCCCCAGCCACGTCTCATCCCAATCCAGCCTTTTAATCCCAACAAAGCAGCGCCCAAATCAGCCGGGGCAGCTGCTCCGCTCAGCCCCGACCTTCCCCTTCCCTGTGTTATCCGGTGCAATAATAGACACAAACTCCCTGGTAAAAGGGCATTGTCAGAGGGAAAAGGGGCCTCGCCCTTCGTCTGGCAGCTGGGAACGCCAGGGGCTCGGGGTTATTGTTTACTCCAGCCGTTCCCAGTGACATTTCCTGGAGGGTCCCCGAAGCAGCGGGTGTTGCATTGACATGGGTGTTGTGTCCCCTCTGCAGTGACACCCAGAGCTGCCCCATCCCCGTGGAGCTGGGCACTGCTGTGCCAGGCACAGGGATACCCACAGGGCATGAGTGGCCCTTGCAGAGGGGATGGGGCAGGTACCAGCCTGGATGTTTGGATGCCCCAAAACATCCCCACGTGAGCTGGCAGCTCCTGGGGCACAGACCCCAGTGCCACCCTTAAATTCTTTTCCATCTGCTGTGTCAGAGCCGGCTGGGACATGAGGCTGGCAGGGATTCTCCATAGCTTTAATATCCATGGGAACAGATGCACAAGGGACTCAGCACCTCTCACGCCGCCTGTGGAGTTTGAATGTGGCCCGTGGGACACTCCTGGTGTGACTCCTGGAGACGTGACAGAGGGGGGAGCCCCACGAGCCCCCCGGTTCTCCCTGGAGCTGGGGAACGTGCTCCCCCAGCCAGGCAGGGCTCATCCCAGTCACCAGCTCCAGGCTGGCCCCAGAGACGTGGCCCAGCAGGAAGCAGATGCCGAGAAAAGCAGAGGCTCAAAGCCCTGAACAAACCCCGGCAGCTGCTGAGACTCACACAGGGCTGGGACCTGCCCGCGGCTCTGCCTTCCCATCCCAGACACGGTTCCAGGGGGAAGGAAAACTGCCCCGGGGCACTGAATGAGCCTCTGGCTGCTCCCACCATCCTGCTGCTGTGCCCTGCCCTCTCCTCAGTGCCAGGGCATGGGATCTGTCAGGGATGGGGGCACAGCTGCAGCTGGGGACAGGGGCATGGTGTTCCTTGGGAACACGGGCACAGCATCCCTTGGAGATGTGGGAACAGCATCCCTTAGTGACAGAGCCCCGGTGTCTCTCGGGGACGAGGGCACAGCATTCCTCAGGGATGGCAGGGCACTGCTGTCACGGTCACATCCCAAGGGATGTCTCCCAGCAGCACCAGCAGCTCCTCCTGCTGTGGCACTGGACATGCTGGGACGCCTCATCCACAGGGTGTGGCAGAGGGGTGGGATGCAGGGAGCTCAGCACCACGTTGCCCGACTCCGACAGACTCCCGAAACCACAACAATTACTATTATAATTCATAAGAGGAATCATACACCACCCCCCGGGGCAGCAGAGCGAGCTCTGCCCTGACCCGTGCGGCGCAGAGGCCTCTTCTCTCCCGGCTCTCAGCCCTTCTCTGGGAAACAAAAGGTGCAAAGTTTAGTGGTGCATGAAAGGAGAAACAAAACCGTGGCCCCGGCTCAGCCCCAGCCCCGCCGTGGAGCCCCCCCTGCCCCAGCAGACAGATGGCAACAGTTGGCCCCGCACACCAGTTGCTCGATGCCGCCAACAAGCCCCTTTTATCCCCTCCAGGTCATAAATGGGAGCGCTGGAAGCGGCCCCAGCGCCGGGAGCAGCCGCTGCGGAGGGGCCGGGATGGGGATGGGGCTGCCTCGCCCCGCAGGATGCTCCGTGGAAACAAGAAAAGCAGCTCAAGTGGCTCCTCTGCCCCTGCCCATCTGGCCCAGCCCCAGGAGCTCCTCACCCAGGCACTCACAGCACGGGGGTGGCCGGGGCGAGTTGGCCCCCGGGACCCCCAAGCCCCTCGGTGACACCCCAGAAATGGGGGAGATGTGGGGACCCACTACAGGGCCATCCCTCCCCAGACTCCCCTTCTGTCCCATTCCAGCTGCCCTCCTCGAGGGGGGATGACCCCTCCCAGGTGCCCCCCATCCCCAGCCCCTCCCAGGGTCAGGGGGCAGCAGCAGCAGACCCCCCACTCCC
The DNA here is from genome assembly GCA_035583185.1 of Anabacerthia variegaticeps. NCBI lineage: Eukaryota > Metazoa > Chordata > Aves > Passeriformes > Furnariidae > Anabacerthia > Anabacerthia variegaticeps. Next base: position 3,691,631 of record JAWWEW010000073.1, read on the forward strand.
CTTTGGGGACCCCCTTCCCCTCCTCCTCTCTGGAATTCTGCACACTCCACGTCCACTCCTGCCCAAAAGCTGGCACAGGAGGCAGTGAGCAGGCAGGGAACAGAGCCAGGGCTGGGGCTGGAGCTGCCAACAGGTTTTGTGGTTGTTTGGGGGGGGGATTTTTTTTCATTTTGAGCCAGAATTAGGCACAGCCACCGCCTGCCCCATCTGCCACTGGAGCCCCTCCAAGCGCAGCCGCCGCGGGGGAGGCGAGTGGGTGGCAGCGGCTGTGACACACACTCTCATCTGCCCATGACCTTTTGGGAGGAAGGAGGGGGTTTTTCCATCAGGTGGTTCAGTTTTGAGCAAGGGTTGGGGTGGGCAGAGAGGTCGGTGCCTTTCCCTTGGTGTCGGTTCGGGGGTCCTGGGGGTGTGTGAGGCTGTTGGGGCGCTCGGGGATGGACAAGAGGAGATGAGATGGGTCGTGGCTGTGGAGGGCTCAAGGTCTGGCCATGGCCACCAAGCAGGGGCAAAGGGAAGCCACAGGGCTGGGTCAGAGATGAGGAGGGAGAGGAAGGTCTGTCAGGAGGAAGGGCAGACAGGGAGGGCAGTGCTCACCCAGGAATGACTCCAACATCCCAGCCAAGGGATAGAATTCAACAGGAGCCCATTCAACAGATCCTGACCCGGTGCCTGCCCGTGCCCTGGGTGCTTGGGAAGGGCTTGGCTCAACCCTGTGGGGTGCAGGGCTGCTGTGGGGGCTCCACTGTGGCAGCCAACACTGGGAGTGCCTGAGTTTGCTGGTGCCAGAGTCTGTCAGCACAGGCAGCAGCGATGCTGGAGGGCTCCAGCCCAAAATGCTGCGGGCTTGGCACAGCACCAAGCCCTTCCAACCCCACAAATCACCTCCCCGTTGCCGGGCCACGTGCTTGCAGAGTTCCTACGGCTCCGGCGGATCCTGGGAAGCTCCTGCAGGCTCTGGAGCATGGTAGGTGACGGAGCAGCCCCAGGCCTGCAGCTGCCCCTGTTCCCAGGGCTGGGGCTGGCTCGCTCTGCCCAGATACAGCCAGGGTGGCTGCGCCCAGGGAGTGCCGGATTGGCCTGGGCTGAGCAGAAAGAGCCCGTCCTTCCCATGGCCCCGTGAGCAGATAAGGAGGGCAGGAAGCACCTGGCAGAGACAGAGCCCGTGGGTGCGGGGAGCAGGCTCAGGGTTTCGCTTCTGTCCCTCCTCCAGCTGCAATAGGGGAAACCCAGAGCTGCAGTGCTGTCCTCTCTCGCCTTCCTTCCTTCTCAGCAACTTAGCCCTTTCGGAAGCCACGTGGCTCCCTCCCCAGCTCCAGGGTGGGCAGGGGGAAGCACATCAAGGCAGGGATGTAACAACAGGACTGATGGGGGGATGAGGTTTGGGTTCTGTGGGAAGGGCAGAAATAACCCCAACAAGCGCTTTCACATCCTAAATGCTGATGCTGCTCTTCTGGTAACTTAGAACTGAGAAACGCCCAATTTCTGCTCAAGGGACCCTAGGGAAGGGAACACACAAATACCCAAAACCCAACCAAACGTATTGCCATGTGTGCACGCAGGTGTGGTGGGCAAAGGGCTGAGCTCTCACTGAGGACACAGCAAAGGCAAATGCTCCTTTATGCAACACTCAGATCTCTGATTACAGAGTCTGACCCAGGCTCCTGGAATTGGACACTTCCCTGCCCTGTCTGGATAAAAAAAATCCCAACAGAAACCCAGCAGCAGAAAAAGAGCCCAGCCCCAAACAGGTGGAGGGGTGTGGATTTATCTCCTTTCAGTCTTTTCCAGAGCTGCTCCAAGTGGTGTCCCCTGTGCACACTCCAGCTGTGACTCCACATGCCCTGTGTCAGTCCTGTGATGTGCTCAGGGATCTCAGAAGGCCTGGAAAGGGCTTGGGGGGCCAGATACAGATGAACCCAGCTCGTACCTGAGGTATCCCGATCCTCCCAGGACAAAAATGACAAGCAAAATAAAAATAGCAGCTACGTCAGGGATGCACAGGCTGGGGGGATCCGGCCGTGCCAAGCGCTGACTCCTCGCTCCAGCCCATGGCGTAAGAGCTGTATTTTTATCTCGGCTGGGAGCAACCCAAATTTCAGAGGATCTTGGCTCTGCCAGCTGGCCCAAATGCCAGGCACAGGTCACAGCACGCCGGGCTGGCCATGGCATGGACTGTCCCAGCCTGGGAATGGGCTTGGAGCCCGGCATCGTGTCCAGGCAGCCCATGCTGGTTTGCACGAGGCTGGGGGAGGAAGGGCACCATGGTGTGACTTCCCCAAGCCTTTGAACCAGGATGACTTCCCAGCTAATCAGCACCTGAACCACCCATTCCTCCCTGCCAGCCCTGTTTCACAAGCAGCAGCAACTCGGGTGTGTTTGTGGAAACTAATGAAGGGATGAGCTCAAAGAGGAGCGGCTTTGACCGAGCACCCAAGTCCGCCCACAACTTGTTTTCCTCTCCGAGGTGCCACGTTGAGACACAGCAGGAGGGGAGGAGCTGCTTTGCCCCCTCCAGGGAGAGCGGGGGGATCAGGAGACAGGTCCCTGTGCCCCCCTTGGCATCCTCAGTCCAGGAGGGCACAGGGAGCAGTGTGGGGTGGGTCAGAGGGACACTGGTAGGCTGCAACTCAAGTCCTCCTGAACCCCATAAAAATGGTGTTTTGGATCAAAACCAGCACAAGCTGATTTAGGCAAGACCCCTAAGCCAGGTCTGCTGGCAGAAGGGGGTCCCCATGCTGGGGCTCAGGGTCACAGCCCCGTGCTGAGGTCACCAACCTCCCAGCACAGCCAAAACAGGATCTGCCGTGACTCAGCCCTGGCTGCCTTTATCGTGACAGGCCCACAGCATCCTCCACATGCCTGAGTGTTGCAATCCACTGATCCCTCACCCTTCCTCTTCTGCTGGCTCAGTTCACCCCTGGAAGGATAGTGGGGGCAGGGAGGCTTCACCAGGAACTGCCCCGTGGCTCCCTCAGATCATCAGTCCCTTCTTTCCAAGACTCCCTGTAAGCTGTTCCTAGGATTGGGTAAGAGATCTGGCAGGCAGGGACGTAACACCTTCATGCCCTGGCAGGACACAGGATCTCCACAATCCAGCATGGAATTAATCCCCTGCTGCCCAAGGCAGAGCCCAGCATGGGGAAGGAGAAGGGCAGGGCACCCACAGCCCTGCATTAGTCATCAGACCAATTCCCAGCCTTAATTCCTGGAGTTTAGAGGGTCAGCTTTGGAGTCAGCACGTTGACTAAGCAGCTTTTTGCTAAACCTCCCCCATGACGCAGCCGGATATTTGGAGTCACCCACACTCTAAGTGAGCCCATGGCATTGCCAGTGTGGGATTTGGGCTGCAATCCCAACCCTCACCCTCTCCACGAGCTCCCAGGAAGAACACAGGGCTTGGTTATAATGCTACATTTTTATTAAAGTAACAAAAGCATCCATCTGTCAAAGGATCTGTACACTCTGTATATAAAATACTACTGTACATTAGTAACCATCCACTCCCTCCTCCAAGTCCTTACAGACTTTCTACCATTTTCACCAAATACAAAAAGCAGGTCCCGTTCAACAGTCCAGCTTGGTAAAAAAATGACAGAAAACCCCTCAAATACACTGTCTCAAACTCCACATCACTCAGCTCTGCAGGTGAGCATCAGGCTTGTAGGCAGAAGGCAACAGAGCACACGAATTCACAGCTTTTACATGTATAACCAGCTACAAGAGAGAAAGGGATTATACCCAAATTTGGTTGGTTTTGAAGCTACAGACACCTTTAACATAAGGCTCCTCCACACCAGGGACAAGAAGAATGAGGCTAGTTTGGTTCTGGAGGTGGGGGCACGTTTAGAGCATTTATAGTGTATTCCTTTGGTGGGGGCTGTTGTTCCTGGAAAACTTTTCTGGGAAGAGGGAGGGAACAGAGTTAAAAAGGGGGTGTAAGTCTTAAGACTGCTTTGATCCTGACAAATTGCAACCCAAGGAAGTACCAGCCTTCAGGAGCCTCCACATCCAGCCAAGGAGCCCAGCAAAGCTCCTCCTGGGTGCAGGTCTCATCCTGGGTTAAGTGAGGACTCCAAAAAGCACTGAGACCCCTTTTCCTTGAAAAGGGAATTGGCTTTTTGGCTGTTTCCAAGCACTCCCCTCTCGGTGAGGTCACCTATTGCACAAGTTCACCATGGGAAAAGCCCCAGTGCTTTGTTTCAGCTTCTTTGCTGACGTGAGAAATTTAAGTGGTGCAGAGGGAAGTGATGCAACTCCAGAGCCACACTCTGCTCTTACTGCTCAGGGACAAAGAACCACTTGACATTTAAAAAGGATTTAAGAATCGAGGCTGATTTTCCAGTTCTGGAACTGATGATTTGAAGCTTACAAAAGTCTGAACTTCTCCACGTCAGTAGTCAGAGTTGGAGAGCTGTGCTGCACTATTTAATATATTCAAGAAAAGCTAAGAACTGTGGCAGATGGGAGCTTCCTTCCTCTCCCAGAGAGCCCAAGATTTGGAAATATATTGCACAAAGGTCTGAGAACTTGAGTCATCATAGGCTGGGCGGGAACAACTCTGGTTTTGCCAGTTAGCTGCCAGTTCAGGAAAGAGGAAGGTTAAAAGTGTGCTGAGAGACAAATCTGGGAAGTTTTGCTACAGCCAACCACATCAATGCCCTCTGCTCCAATCCCTTCTCCTGGGACCACTGGAGGAGCACCAGTGGGTTGGTAAAAAGGCCAAGGACATACAATACCCCAGTAAAGGCTCCTTCCCATGAGGCAGGTGAAGTTTAGGGCAACCCTTTAGCTCCCACCCCATTTGTAGTTTAAAGGCCAAATCCTGACCAGAGTCTCCCTGAATGCAGGTTCCCCTGGGAATGCAAAAGGAGCTTTGCTGGAACAGGCAAAGCACAGGATCAGGCATTAATTGTGCAAAAGTTACGTACCAAGAGATCACAACCAAACAATGCCCCTCACCACGGGGTCAGTGGAGACAGGTCCCAGGGACAGGAGAGGAGGAGACGAAGTGCTGTGACTTTAAAAGCAATGTTAGGACACCAAAGCATCTGAGCATCCCACATACGGGGGGAAGAGCCCCCCAATACTTCGGATCTTAAGAAATAGGGCAGCAAAGGGGTTCTCACACACCAACCTCTACAGCACAGGGAGAGTGGCTTCAGCTCTTCTGGAGAAGTGACACGACAAGTTGGGAGCGCCGGACTGGGCAACTTGTGCAAGCAGGAGGCCAAGCCCCTGCCCTGGAGCACCGAGAGGCCATAAGAGCAGGTCGTGGGCTGATGTCTGAGCACACAGAGCAGAAAGGCTTTGTAATTCACAGCTGTTCCGTGCTGGTTTCAGGGTCTGGAGTGCCCAGCTCCATGTGCAGCGTGGGTGACAGCCAGGGACTGGGAGCACCAGGATAAACAGTCCTCCAGTGCCACCACAGCAGCTGCACAAGTCATCCTGGGGACATCTCTGCACCCCCAGTGCACCTCTGCCTTGCTCCACTTCCAGTGGGGCCCCTTCCAGTCCAGGAGTGGACAGGAAGGGTGGAGGGGTTGAAGACAAGGCAAGCTCCCCTCGCTGTGCTGGGAGTGGGGCAGAGCAGAGCTGCAACACTCACAGAGTAGGTCCAGGAGATGTGTGAGAGCAAAGGAGAGGGGTCACAGGGTCCCTAGCATCACCCAGCCCCGAGGCAAGGCTTCCCCAACACTATATCCAGGCCCCAGAGAGATCAAGCCAGCTGGGGAGTGAAGCAGTGGAGGAAAGGCAGTACCTCCTTCCCCCTTTCTCAGCAGTATTGCAATACCTGGTGATACAGCAACAGTGCTGGGAACCAGGATGGGAAGAAGGTGACACATCTCCCACCACCAGCCACACCTCCCAGCCTGGCTCTTCCCCCTCATCCTCCATTCCAAGCTGCCCAAGTGAGCAAGCCAGCCCAAAATTGCCATCCAACACTAATTAGGTAGATATCGGCTTCATAAGAAAAACTCATAAGCTTGCAACAGCTTTAAAAAAGGCACCTAGAGCACCACCTCTGTTCAAAGAGGCGCCCGATATTTTAATTTTGGATTTTCTTGGATTTTTTTAAAAAATATAAATAGCTCTTCATCTTAAAAATAGATCCTCGGGTGAGGTATACAGTAGCCTGTGTCTTGGCAGTGTAAGGACAAGAGGAGGATTTAGCTGGAGACAGTCATGATGTAGTTTTTGGAAGGACTGGTGCGGCCCAGCATCATCTGGTTCTTGCAGGTGAGCATCCCGTAGGAGCTTTGGGGCTTCGTGGCCGTGGCCTCGTACAAGACACAGATGGATCCATCCTCGCCGATGCGATAGGACACCTCGTAGGGGTCCACCCAGAGCGTGAGCTCGCTGGGCAGGAGCTGGTAGAGCTGCGGGAGGCTCAGTCCGATCTGGCTCGCTGCCTTGCTGATAATGGGGTCCATTTTGTGGTTGATCCGGATGCAGCGGTACCCGGAGCCTTTGAAGGGTTTCTCGGGAAACCAGTGGTGTTTGTAGTGCTCTGCAAGGGCAGGGAGAGGCGCAGTGAGCAGGGGGGCTGTGTCCTGCTGTCCCCAGGGGTCCCACACCTCGCTGGGGTTGCTCAGCACTGCACTCCTTGGGCTGCCTCCCTCAGACGGGGCTCTGGAACGAGTGCTCGACTGTTTGGTCACTGCTCGTTCCATGGGGCAGCTCTTTGTGCCCCACAAAGCCCCGGAGGGCAGCGCAGGACCCCAACACTGCCAGGGCAGATACCCTATCGCCCACCCCAACCCACCAGGGCCCCGGAGCAACAGCCAGGTAGTGCCCCAGGCCAGGAGGCTTCGCTAGCCCTTATCTGAGCCCAGCAACAAACCATCCCTCCTTCGGGGCGATAACACCGGGCTGGGCTGGGCTGGGAGGGACCCCTGAACCACCCAGTTCGTGCCCAGTCCAGACGTGCCCGTGGGGAGGGGAGGGAGGGGAGGCTCTGCTGACACGGGATGGGATCGTCAGCAGGGAGAGCTCCAAAAGGGAGCACAAAGCCCCTGGAAACAGGGCAGGGGATCTGCTCAATCCCAGGCTGAGGATCACCCAGAACCCACCCAAAGGGAACACGGGTGGGTGCCCAGGGATCACACCGGGAGCCTGCCAGTCCCCAGGGGGACACGGGTGGGTGCCCAGGGATCACACCGGGAGCCTGCCAGTCCCCTGGGGGACACGGGTGGGTGCCCAGGCAAAGGCAGAACGAAGCATCCGGCATCACGGGTGGCACAGGTGGGTGTCAGGAAGGGCACCGATGCGAGCCAGACCCCCGGGGGACACAGGTGGGCACCCAGGGAGCGACACCCGGTCGTGGCAGCGACACGGGGGTGGCACCAGCGGGCGGAGGACGATCCCGGCCCGCAGCGCGCTGCCGTGCCCGCACTCACCTGCGAGCGCCTCCCGGAGCGCCCCGCTGAACACCTGGAGCTGCTGCTCGCTGACACAGCCCCGCGTGCGCAGCAGGCCCGACACGAACCCCACGGCGGCGGCGATCTCGGGCAGCATGTCGGCGCGGGGCCCGCGGCGGGGGCCGTGGCGGTGGCTCATCCCGGTGTTGGTTATCCCGGCGCGGTTATCCCGGTGTTGTTATCCCGGCGTTCCTCCGCCCGCTCCGATCCGTCCCCCTCGGCCGCTCCGCTCGCTCTGAGCCCGTCCGGCCGCGCGCGCCTTATCGCGGCCCGGGGAGGGGCGGGGCCTCGCCGACGGCGCCGCCCCATTGGCTGAGCCCGTATGCAAATGAGCGTATGCAAATCACGACGAGCCAATAGCGCCCCAGCTCGGCGCGGTGGGAGCGGTGACGTCACAGGGAGAGAGGGCGAGGGGGGAAACGGGGGGGAGAACAAGGGAGAAGGACGGGATGGGGACAGGGATAGGGATAAGGGATAGGGATAAGGGACAGGGATAGGGACAAGGACGGGACAGGGATAAGGGATAGGGGCAGGGATAAGGGACAAGGACGGGATGGGGACAGGGAGAGGGGTAAGGGATAGGGATAGGGGACACGGATAGGGACAAGGACAGGATGGGGACAGGGAGAGGGGCAGGGATAAGGGATAGGGATAAGGGATAGGGGCAGGGATAAGGGACAAGGATGGGATGGGGACAGGGATGGGGCTAAGGGATAGGGAGAGGGATAGAGATAAGGGACAGGGGCAGGGATAAGGGGCAGGAATAGGGATGGATAGGGACAGGCATAGGGAGACGAATAGGGACAGGCATAGAGATAGGGACATGGACGGGACAGGGACACATATAGGGATAGGGGACAAGGATAGGGGTAGGAATAGGGACAGGGATAGGGACAGGACAGGACACACCCCAGCCCTGACCCACCACACAGCCCCCGTGTGCTCTGGGGGTCGGGGGTCGCAGTTCTGTCACAGCCGCCGGTGCTTGAAGTCACCCACGGGGGTGGAATCATCGAGTCATCACCTCAAAGCCCATCCAGTGCCACCCCCTGCCATGGGCAGGGACCCTTCCACTAGCCCAGGGTGCTCCAAGCCCCGTCCAGCCTGGCCTGGGACACTTCCAGGGATAGGGCAGCCACAGCTGCTCTGGGAACCTGTGCCAGGGTCTGCCCACCCTCCCAGGGGAGGATTTCTGCCATATATCCAACCCAAAGCTATTCTTTCAGTTTGAAGCCATTCCCCCTTGTGCTGTTATGCCAGGTCCTTGTCCCAAGTCCTTCTCCAGCTCTCTTGGATCTCCTTTGGAAGGGACTCTGAGGTCTCCCCTCCAGAAACCTCCTCCAGATGCCATATCAGCCCAGGTATCCTTTACCACCCAGAGAAACCCCCTTACATGGGGATCTCCTCTCCCCAGCAGTGTTTCCATCACCAAGTTTCCTTCCCCCAAGACACACTCACAGACCCTTGTCCCCTAGACAAGGCCAAACCCTTTCCAAGGGGTTTTCCATCCTGAAGAATGCAGGGAGAACTTGGCATCACCTGCACTGTCCCACAGAGGTGAGGGGGATGAAGGAGATGAGGGGAAGCACTGCCATAACCACCTTCCTCCCTGCCTGAGGAGTGCTTGGGGCAAGGACAGGCACCCCAGAACTCAGGTCTCCTTCCAGCCACACACCAGGCTGGAGGAAGAGCAGGATGCAGGAGGACATGTCCCATCACGGAGCTGGCAGAACAAGCCAAGGCAAGCGTGGAGCACAAGGCAGCGACCTCAGGGTGCAGCCCAGCAGGAGGGGAGAGGAGAACCAGAGCAAGCCCTGATGGTGTGGGAGATGAAGGAGCACCTGGAAGCCACCCCAGCCGTGGGAGCTGGCCCAGCTGGCCCAGCTGCCCAGCCACGCTGCCCAGCAGAAACACTCGCCCAGCTCCTGCTGAAACTGGCCCCGAGCTAAAGAACAGTGGGAGGCCAAGCTCTTTGCTTGCCTTTGCTTTGATCAACCATGAGAGAGTTAGTATCAAACCAGGACAGGCTTCTGAATGAATATTCCCTGGCAGAGAACCGGGATTGTTCCAGGCCATTGTCTCACAGCCCCAGATGCCTCCTCAGCGTGCGCTGGGGGAGGATCTGAAGCCACAGCTCTGATGTGATCCCCAGTGAGATCTCTTTCTCCTCCTCTTATGGCTGGGGCCTCATTTGGCATCTCCACAAGCAGTGGGTGCAGCTGGAGCAGCCGGGGCAGGGAATGAGTTCCTGTGGGTTTGCCTGTGCCTGCGGAGCAGCCCCTTGGCCATTCCCACAGTCGCTGGCACGGTGCTCCCTGATAAGGAGGAGTGTGTGGCTGCCAGCACGGAGCCTGCCAGCACATCCCACCTCAGAGGGGCTCCCCTTGAGCCCCTCAGGGTCCTGTCCCACCTGGGCACCACACTTGGCAAGGGGCAGCGAGAGCATCACCCCTCCATGCCTTTCAAAGGAGGGCCAGCACCTCTTCATGCAGCTCTCAAACTCCAATTATTCCCCACGACTCCAGGGTCTAATAGGATTTTTTTGAAGCCTTTTGCTTGCAGTGTGCAGCTCGTTTTACTCACACCCCTGTCACTGCTGTGTGCACAGGGGTTTCACACCCAAAGCACGAGCCGATGGCTGGGCAGCAAAGTGTGAGCGTCAGGCCAGAGCTCAGAGGAAGAAAATGGCTTTTGGAGGCAGAGAAGAGGGGAATATAACAGATCCTGCCCAGGCAGGGCTCTGTCCTGACCCCGTTTCTTGCTCTGTGCAGCTCAAAAGCAAGTGCAGCAGGCACAGGATGGGGTCAAGCTTGCAAGGAGATAGAGCCAAGGGGTCCCCAAGTCCTCCCCTCCCTACTCCATCTGCCACTCCATTCATCTACAGAGCAGAAGAAATCAAGCAAATCTCTTGCTATAAACCAGATTTGCCTTTGTAAGCTTTGAAATAAACCCAAGGATTAAAGTCTAAGGACTTTTTTTTTTTCCTTTAAGTCAGCAACACACATGAAAGAGCCCGTGGGGGCCCGTGAAACCCAGAGCCCAGCGTGCTGCAGGGGGTTGGTTATCCTGCAGCCAGAGGCCCCTGGAAGAGGCTGGATAAACAGCCAGCCCCAGCCTGTCCACGCAGGGCTGCAGTGCTTTAAACACACCTGTGCTGGGAGCCAGCCACGCTCCCAATGCGTGGGCACAGCCACTGTCAGCACAAACCAGGGAGCCAGCCCACGGGGACAGGGCTTTGTGCAAAGACAGCAGGAAAAGCCACAGCAGAAACAAACCCTCAGCTTTTTTTTGGCTCTAGTAAAGCACGGGAGGCCCGAGCAGAGCTTGCCATCCAACCAGAGCAGCTGGGAACGGGGAGAAGGGCTTGTTTCTCCCATCCCAAAGGACTGCTTGGAGGGTATCATCCAGTCCTGAGTCACTGGACAGCCACTGCAGCAAGAGGTCTTGTGTCCTGCAGCCTGCCAAGAATAGCACTAATAGCCAGGGCTATTTATTTGCCATTAGGGGTAACTGTGCTCATTAAGTGCTGCTGCTGAGCCAACCTGGGCCAGCAGGTTCCCCTGGTCCCCCCTGCTCTGCCAAGCATGGAGTAAGTGGTGGCACCATTCTCCAAATTCAGATCTTCCATTTAGCCTTAATCACCACCTTTCCACGGGCTCCCAGTGCCTTTGTCTGGTGTGTGTTCATATGGTGGGACACAGGCCCTGGGCTCCCAAATCTGATTGTCTCCCTTAAGCCCTTCCAATAGGAGATTTCCTGTGGAGCTCAAGGACCTCTAAGCGGGTTATGTGCCCATAATTTCTGGCCCTGTTACAAGACTGGAGTCTTAAAGGGAGGGCATGAGGCTTAATGCACGCTTTCAAACTGCTTTGAGGAGTTACAGAGCAAACAAACAATTAGAAAATAAAATTCATTTTAAAAAGAGAAGTTAGAGCTGAGTTTAATGCTGTTCTGGCTGGATCAGTTTCTGCCCTGTGTTTAGCTGGAAATGGCTGAGAGCATTTAGATTTCAAGTTAAAAAAAACAACCCAAACCCAATAAACTTCTCCCCAGTGATTGGCCAGGCTGGGGCTGTAACTGGTTGGACAGGAATCAGGAGTTCGGCTAGGCTTTCATACACTCTGGGCCTGTTTATCCAAATGAGGCTCAAAACCAGTTGAGCTGGAAATTTTACAATAAAAGGGGAACATTTGGCTTTCAATCAAGGGTTAAAACTCGGCAGGGACAGCCCAGGCTGCTCACAGGGACTGAGGCTTTGCAAGTCAGCAACTCGTGGTGTTTTATGTTCACCTAAAAGGCAACAGTTCCCACGCTACACTCGGGCTCGTTATGTTTTTTGGGGGTGACGACACCCTTAATTCTGCTGGGCTCAAGTTTATAAGGCAGGAGACACAACCCCCAGCTCCAAGCTGTCCTGGAATACCATCAGAGCTGTCACACGGCCACAGTGGGAGTCTGCACCCCCTGTAAGCGGCAGGAAAATAGTTCCACAGAATTAGGAATTAACATTCAAATCCTCCTCATTAGACGTGGCCCAGGGATCGCCAAATTAGCTGTCACTTCTCCCAGCTGGGTCCCTCCCAGTCCCCCCAGCCTTTGGGGAGGATCTGGGGGTTATCTATGCGGATTTGGGGAGCCAAGGGCTGGCTTTCTTTAAGTTAAAGGAAATCAAAAATCTCTGGGAACAGTCCAGAACTGTAAAAATAATAGATGTATTGGCCTGGCTCAAATCTCATTATGTGGCTATGCCGGAGGAGGCACAGACAACTGTGCCAGCAGTGCCAGCAGCCACCTGGTTGCTAACACCAGTTAAGCACAATCACTGGGAATTTAAGGGGAAAAAAGCCCAGGGGTAAGCTGGGCTAATATGTTTAATCACAGCTGTAATTGGTAACCCGGGTCTGACCCCAGAAACAGGCCTAGCAGGCAGGGTAAACAATAAAGCAAGACTCTAAAGCCCAGCCTACACTTAGAGCTAATAAGTCCTTTCAAAACACACAGTTGTGAAATAAGGCTGTGACTGAACCGTGTGAAATGCGACTGGGGGGAGAGGGAGGACAGGGGCAGAAAACAAAACCCTTTTAGCCTGGGAGATGCTCCCTTAGCCCATGTTCTCTAGCACGTCTCCATCCTTGGTCCTCCAGACCCAAGTCAGGCAGACCAGGCTCCCCAAAGCTTGTCACCCCCCAGCACTGGGCTCTGCTCAGCATCTCGCCACCTCTTTTGGTGCCTGGGTGTCTTTTGTCCTTTGTTTGCTCTGTGTCCCTGTAACCAGATCCCACGTCAGCTCCTGGAGCCTTGGGATGTGTGGACAGGACATGTCAGGACACATTTTGGGCATGTCCAGGCAGCTGCATTTATCCTGCCAGGGATCTTCAAACATTCCCCTCCTCTCCTGAGCGGGTTTGTGTGAGGATGGGAGCTGCATTTCCCCACAGCATTTGCACACAGTGGCTTTTGGAGCCCAAGCCCAGCGAGGGACCATGGCGTTCCTCAGAGCCCTCTTTCACAGAACAGCCTCCCTCTGATCCACTTTCCACACTGCTTGTATGTTCCCTCATGGAAAACAACCTATGTGACCCCGTCACATCTGTTCAGCAGTATTTTGGGAAGCAAACATTGCTGTACTCGAGGGAGTAACAGCAGAGAGTGTTGCTTTTCTTCACACTCCATAGGACTTTGGACCTAGTTTTCCACTGCTGGTGAGCTCTGGCTGCCACAGGGGGTTTCTCCTTGGTCTCACCAGCTTCTTGCTGCACCACGTTGATGGTTCAAGAAGACATTTGTTCAAAGCTCAGAACTATGGAGCAGAGATGAAGCATCAGACTTGGGTTCCTCCTGAAGCTGCCTCGGTGGGGAAGGTGTGGGACTGACCTCACGCTGATTTCAGAGATGGTTTCCTGTTCTTTGCATCGGGTTATTGTTCTTTTTCCACATCCTCTCTGCAGGATGCAACCGCCTCCACCCACCTCTGTTCTTGTAAGGGGGTAGAGAGGGGACAGTGGCACAGGGCCAGGGGACCCAGGGCATGGTGGGGATGGAGGTGTTTGCACAGGCAGGTCCAGGGAAAGTCGTCAGCTGTGGAGGCTGGAACAGGCTTGTTGGTTTAGGAGATAAAAAGAGTGCAGAGCCCTGGCTCTGTGTTGGACACAGAGCAAGGGGCACAGGGGCTTTGGGACAAGGCTCTGCAGGGAGACGTGCCCTGGACAGCCCCTGGTCCTGTTCCACCCCTGTGCCCTTCAGCAGCCCTTGGGATAACATGATAACATCGATAACATCTTCGCCCAGTCCTGCTCCAGCCCAAGGTAAACAGCACGTGTGAGACACAGTGAGACACAGATGGGCGCAGAGGCAAATTGCCCCCTGGTAATTGTCCCTTATCGCAGCACCCTGGGGTGTGGCTGCCTGGCCAGGCCCTGCTCTTTCCCCTCTGGAAACTCCCAGAATAAATAGTGACTCCAGTCAAAACATCATTTCCCTCCCCACACCTGGGAGCAGGTAAAGCCACCACTAACTGGGGTGGCAAACCCATGGGACACGGGGTGCCAAATCCTCCTCAGCACCACAAAGGCACCCACGGACAACAATCCACAGTCTGGTGTGGGAGAGGCACAGCCAGCACAGCCAAAAACTGAGCCTGAGAGAGTCTTGTTCCAGGCCAGAGGTGCCATGTCTTGTTCCAGGCTGAGATTCCATGTCTTGTTCCAAGCCACAAATCCCAGCAAGGACACAGAGTCCTGCCCAGGAGCTCTGTGGTGCTGCTGCCCGGTGGGATAAGGGGCCACCATTCCCCCTCTCTCCCAGCATTTTTTGGGCAAACCTCCCTCCTTGGGTCCGTCTCACACCTTGCCTTCTAAGGGAGGCTGGAGGGATATATTTAGGGATTTCACACTTCACTGCCACGCAGCCGTGCTACGAAAAAGGGGCTTTTTCTTTTCTTAGAAACAAGAAGTTAAAAAAAAAACCAAACAAAACAACAAAAACCCAAACCCCTCTGGCTGAAACCACAAGACAGGATTTTTTTAGGTGGTGAGAATGTGGCTGGGCTGCCAAACTCCAGCTCAGGCGGGCTGTGAGGAGCTGCCAAGGCAGCACATCGCCGAAATGTGCCTTTATTGCTCATAAAGCATTAACCCAGGGGAACAGCAGTGCAGCTCCATGGCAACCCCAACCACGGCACAAAAACAGGGCCAGGAGCACCAAAGCCTCTGTGCCTGCAGCAGCTGCTGAGTGAATTTAGTGACCCTGCTCAGAGCCGCCCTGAGTCTCTGCTGGGCTTCAATGTGTTTTTTGAAAGGCACTGAAAAGCAGGTTTTTACCCCCGTTTTGGAGGGCAAGAGCAGGAGATGGTCACAGATTAAAGAGGTTTCCACTGTGGCACCACAGACCTGAGCTGCCATCACAGCATCCCTTGCTGCAGGGTTTTGTATGACACACAGTGTCAAAGAGAAGATGTCTGGGATGTGTCTGGGAACTTCTGTGCCTTCCCACCAGGCTGAAGAGATCCAGCCAGTCCCAGCAGACTTTAAAGTGCTGTAGAAGGTGCTGCTCAGCAGAAGAGAACACAAGTAGGTTTAGGACTTCAGATTCGTGCCTACTCCAGTTCATGGCAAGCTGACCTGGCCAGGGCTGACTCCAGCTCTCCTCCTCTTCACAGACCATGGATCTGGCCAGATGGATCTGTCTTCGCCTCCTCACCCTCCCCATCAGCCCACTTCTTAATCTGCAGCTCAACTCCACGGCATGGATTATGTCAGGAATAATCTACAGCTGAGGCTGTGCCCAATCCATCCCTCTCCCTGTGCCCAGACACCAAATCCAGGTGTATTTTTGTGTTCCAGCCAGTGAGAGCTGCAGTGTGAGGATGGTCCAGGCTCCAGTGTGGGAGAGCAGGGACAGTGGGAGAAGGTCCTTGGGGTTCTTCTCAGGCTACACCCACAAATATGAAAGAGGCCATCGCTTCCCAGAGCCCAGCGAAGCTCCCGGTCCCTGCAAACATCAATTAGGGCACAAAGAGGCCCAGATAAATCAGGGCAACACCCTGCCGGAGTTTAGATCTGGGTGGTGCCTTTTCCCAAGGTGATCCGGGCTTGGGGAGATACTCCTGGGGAGCAGGTGGACTCTGCAGGGCTGCTCTGGGCTGTTCCCAAGGATTCCTCGTGGCAAAGGTGGCTAATTGGTTTTGGTAGGGTGCTGCAGCTGGGCAGGGGGAGGCAGGGCAGGGTGTCCCACAGGGATCCACCCTGTGGGGCTTTGCAAAGCTCCTCACTATCCGTGATTTCACCTCCAACCAGGACGTTCTCCCAACCCACAGCCCGGCTGCTCCGCAGGGAACAGCGATGGACAGCTGAGGATCAGAGCACAGACAGGCTCAGGACCAGCCTCCACACGTTCCTGTCTGCCTTGCAGCCTCCAAGGAGGAAGCAGATGTGGTTTTTCTCCACCCTGCCTCTTGCAAAGTCCCGCAGAAAGTTCTGTTACTCAACAAAGTCCGGGCGGCTGGGGCTGAGCTGGAATGTGGGTTTGGAGCTGGAGCTGGCCCTGCACTGCTGGGTGTGTGCAGGCAGGGAGGGAGGAGGGAGTCCTTAAACAGGGGCTCAGTTACTCAAAAACCTGGGTTTGGATTGCACTCACAGCTCAGCTGGGTTTGGCCCCCAGGTTTCAGGTTAGAGCCCCGTCTGTTGCTCGCAGGAGCAGCACGTCAGCTCCCTCCTCGTATTTTGGCATTTCAGCAACAACCAAGGCTTTGGCAGAGGCTCTGGGGGCATTTTTCCATTCAGGAAATTAAGAGAGTCATGATTTTATCTTTGTACAGTGGAGGGGAGGAGGTGGGAGCTGGATTCCTGAGCCATTTTCAGGTCAGATCTTGGTGCCTGTCCAAGGTTTTGATCTATTGCTCAATTTCTGCTCAGGACTTTGGTCTCACTTTACAAAATCCCAAGAGCTCCGTGTGGAAGCAGGTTGGGAATGAACCAGGAACACTTAAACCTGATTGAGATAAACTTAACTTCAACACCCTGGCAACAGAGGCTGCCCTGAGGTGTGCCAGGGATGTGATGGCCCCAAGGACGCTGCAAGGGCACAGGTGACCCTGAGGACCAACCACTGGCCCAGGCTGCTCCATCCACCGCTGCATCCCAAAAAATCCTTGGAGTGATTGTCCTGCACCACTGTCTCACACTGTAATTAATGCTTGGGGGAGCCCAGCTGTACCCCAGCCCTGCCCCTCCCCACCCACCAGTAATGGCAGGGACAGTCCCACTCCCACCCCAGACAACTATGTCCCTGTCTCCACTGCGAGGTCAGCGAAGCCATCTGGGATCTCTCGGCACCTCTGGAATCTCAGCGAGCCCCAGGAGACAACCAGGGTGCCTGAGCCGTGCCAAGAACAACTGGACATCCAGCACAGTGCTGCCCACGAGGGAAAGGTTGTGCAAAGGAAACCCAAAGGGTCTGTCTGGAGGGGGGCTGAGCTGTGTCACCAGGGCAGGAGCTCCTTGGGTGCAGGAGGAACAGCATCCCCTCTGGCACAGATGCCCACCAGGCACAGCAGCCCCAAGGCAGACCTGTCCTCAGAGCAGGACTCTCCAGAGGCTCTGGCAGGAGGGATTTGCAGCCACATTCCTTCGAAAACAAAGGGTTTAGGGAAACAGTAACGGCAATAACTCACTTTTCCCTTCCTGGCTGAGGCTGTGCCGAGGGGATTACACAAGGGGCTCTGGAAAAGCCTTGCTCACAGCTGGGAGAGCACAACTGGGGGTGTGGACAGAGGCAGAGCACAGGGACAGAGGTGCCATGCGGGGACTGAACCCCTTTGTTAGAGCAGGATGTGTCCTGCTGCTTCCTCTCCCAGCCAGCCCCATCCTGTCTGGACACCCAGGGCTCTGCAGCTCACCCTGCCCTGCACAGGACACCCCAAAACCTGCAGGACTGAAGTGTCCTTAACCCACCTACCCCCAAAACCAGCCCACAAAGTCAGGGGTAATTTCTCCCCCTTCACTGAGTCCCAGGAGAGCAGAATGCCCTGCCTGGGGCTGGCCAGTGGTTCGTGAAGCAGCCAGGGGTTGAAGGAAGATGTCCCCCCAAAACTGGGACCCCAAATCACCCAGTCACAGCTCCCCAGCAGCTCCAGTACCTGGTGAGCCCCTGTCTCAGAGCTGGGACCTGCCCACGCTGTGTCTGCTCACCCTGAGCAGATTCAGGTCTGGATGTAAAATCCTGCTGGTAACCCATGATTTGGAAGCACAGCCCTTGGACACTGGGGATGGAGATGGCCCAGTGGAGCAGGGAAACACTCCCATTACCCTATTAGCTGTGGCTCCCAGGGCTCCAGGGATCTCCCCTCCCTCCTGTGCCTGCAGCTCCCCCCGAGATAACCAGTTCAGATTGGCCTCATGTACATGCCCTTGAAATCTGCAGAGGCTGGAAGAGTAAACAGACCTTAAAAGGGTCTCAAATTCCAGCCTTCCCCTCCCTTGTTCTCAGGAGTGCTCCTGAGCAGAGCAGCTTTCTCAGAGACCAGGCAACTGAAAGCCTCTTGATCACACAAAGCAGCTAATAATAACTCCCACCCCTCACCCTGCCTGCTCCAGAGCCCAAGAGGGCCCTTCCTTGGCGTCTGTCCACACTTGTCAGCCCTAAATGGCTCTTTTCCCTCTTTCTAGCAAGGCCACATTGTGCTCAGACTGTTCTGCCCCACCATTAGAAATTCCAGCTCGGAGCTGCCAGCGCTCGAGATCTTGGCACAAGTCTTCTCCTGTTTGGAGCTTTTCTTGCCCTCCTGCGAGGGGTGAGGCTTTAATTAAAGCAAGGTTGTTGCTGAGGAGAAAACTGCAAACAGGAACTGGCTCTGCAGATGTGTGTTCAGGTCTGGAGCACAGGAGGAAGCAGAGAATGAAGAATAAAACCAGAATTCCCTTTGGGATGTTGATGTGTGTTTTAGGGCGGAGAGAGGGTAGAAACCCAGTGGGATTTTAAATAGTTGAGAAGCTAATAAAAACATTAAACTCCCCGATTTTCCTGGAGTTCCCTGGGTGGACACCAGCACAGCAGAACACCTGGATGGGGAGAGGGTGTTGTAGCACCACAGGGGATGCTCAGCCTTTCCTCACACCCAGAGCTGGGTCACCCTGACACCCCCTGCTCCCAGCACAGCCACCAAGGCTCTTCTTGCCTACTGGAGTGGGCACTGATGCAATAATTCCCAACCTTCCTCTTGCTACAGCCTCAGGATCTTATTGCTGCCCTTCCCAGGGCTCAGGTGACTCTGTATCTGGTGCTGACGTTGTTTGAGCCAGGGATGGGCTCGGATTTCTTGGGATGGGGACAGGATGACTCCAGATTTAGAGCCAAGATGCAGATGAGGATGTGATTGGCCTCAGCCTGTGAGCACAGCTCAGTCTTCAGGCAGAGAAGGGACAAGGGGGCTTTGAGGAACCTGGAAAAGGGTGGAAGAAAGCAGAGAGCTGCCTTTTGCAAGGAGGGAGGAAACAAAAGAGTTCTGCAGCCAGCTTTTTCCCAGCAGGAGCAGAACAACAATGTCCACTTCAAAGGTATCACCTGAGACACACCTAAGCTGAGGTCTTTAGGGACATGTAAGTGCTTCAGAGACATGTAAGCAGGTAAATCATCTGAAGGGCCACCTTGGACTCTATAAATGCCCCTGGGTATGCTAAAAATTGGCCACAATTATTCTGTGGGGTGCTTACCTTACATAATTGCCTTAATGACATGGGGCTACCTAATTACACTTTATGCAGCTTTAACTATGCAAAGAAAGGCATCACACATGGGACAGAAGAGGTTCTGACCACACCATGACCAACGTGAGAAAACCAGCAGGTTGCTGATGGACCCACTTTGCCTCCTGCTCTCTGACCCTGCTCAGCAGGTTCCCAGATAAGATGAAAGCCCTGGGTGTGATCCCAAACACACTCCTGGATCCGGGGCTGGGATGCAGGGCCTTTGCAGCTGAGCAGCATCTCCCAGGGTTGCTGTCCTTCCTCTGGGGCTGTTCATGCCTAGGTGGGATCTGTTCTCAGGTGAACTCTCCTCCTCCCAGCACTCTAACCTTGGCAGCCTGATGTTTCCCCCTTCATTTCTTTCTCTCCAAGCAATGCCACGTAGGCACAGAGCAGAGCGTGTGCCTTATCTCCCAGCCAGCCACATGAAAGGAGGAACTGCAGCCACGTCAGAGCTGCAGGGAGGCAGGAGAGCACAGCCCTGCCGGGCAGGTAGGACGTGTGTGCCGGGGAAAGGTGCTTTGCCAGGCGTTTTGTGTCTGGCTTGGGGTTTTCCCAGGAGCTGAGGAACAGTCAGGTGGGGATTTGACTTCAGCCTGGCTTAAAGGCTTGTTGCAAACTGTTCAGATTTCCAAATACCTGTGCATATATAGAACCTGCTCTGAGTAACACGCCACTCCCAGCGTGCCCTGATTTTATTCCCCATTTTTTTTATCCCCCTTTTCCAGGCGTTTCAGAGCCCCAGGCTGAAGCTGAGGGGAAGGAATGGTTCTGCTTTGCTCTCCTTCTCCACAAACACAGCCTTCTGGAACCCCCAAAAGCGCCCCAGTTTAGGCTCTGCCCCAGGACATGAAACTCCCAAGTCTTGTGGAAGGCAAAGGACCCTTTCCCTTTCCAAAAGCGACACAGCTGCCTTAGAGAGGTTGGGAAGGGGGAGTGCCTTTGGGCAAGCAAATCCAAATATAACTCTGGGAAAGCATTCCACTCCAATTAATGATTAGCAGCGAAACGACGGGTTTTAAAAGAGAAAGGAAAATATTGTGCTGAGCTGAGAAAGAAGAGGGAGGCCTGCCAGTCCTGGAGGGTGTTTATCCTGGGCATTGTTGAAGCCCTCGGTGCTGAGTTCCTGACAGAGCCCAGCTGTTCCCAAATCTCAGCCCTCGCCTCTGCTCTCGCCTGCACCCAAAAAAGGGCCGCGTTTCCCTTCCCGGCCCTGCCTGACGTGGCTGTTCCGTGCACGTCAGCAGGACCAGCTCCTCAGCAGGAAGCTGGAAGGGTTTCTGCAAAACAAGTGACGTAGGAGCAGCCACAGAGCACAGCGAAAGCCTCCCACGAGGGCAGGGGGAGCAGGGCTGGGGAGCAGAACCACTTCCAAACAAGGATATCCCTCCATGAGCGAGGCACTGGGACAGCCTTCGGAGCCCCAGGAGCTGCAGGGGTGCTGCTGGAGGGGGGGCACAGGCTGGGTTTATGGTTTTCATAGAGATTGGCATGAGAAAAAAGGGAGAAGCACATCCAGGGTGCCAGGATAGCCGAAAGAGGGATTGAATCCAGCCAGGGAGGGAGGGATGGATCCCAATCTGAGGCATCTGGTTCTTTCCTCAGAGATAATGGGGGTTGTCGGGGTGAGGTGGATGGGAAAGCAGGTCATGTTCAATATCCCAGCTACAAGTGGGACAAGGGGGTGTTCACTTCCCTCTGGGTAAAATAAAGGGTCAGCAAGTGGAAGGGGAGCCCCTTCACAGCCCCATTCCTGCTCCATGGGGAGAAAATATGGCTGTTACAAGAAATTACAATCCAAACCCTTTTACTTCCACTTCCTCCTCTCCCCCCAAGCCCTGGCAGCCCCTCGGGGCTCTCTCTGCCCCAGGGCAGCCCCGGGAGAGTCCCCATAGGGAAAGGCAGGAATTCAGGATTAAACTCAGGGCAATGCCCCACTGCAGCCTCCCCACTCCCACGGCAGCCCAGGCAGAGCCCAGCTGGATTCCCACGCTGAATCCCAGGGCTCCCTCCCTGCAGCACAGCCCTGAGCCCGCAGTAATTGGCAGTTTCTTTGATGAATTTCACTTTTATTGCTTTCAAGTTCACCGCAGTTCTCAGCCTCAATGGGTTTTCTCCCGTGTCTACAATAGTCAGAATTATTTGCTGAATCTGCTGGGAGTGACACATAAAATCACACCCTGGTTTGAAGTAGAAGGGACCTTAAAGCTCATCAGCTTGCCCTGAGCCTCTGACAGCAGGGCTGGGACAGGAGCCTCCTCTGTCCATGAGCTCATGGAAGGAAAGGCTCTTTCTGTACCTTCCTCAGCTCCATTCCCACCTCAGGACAAGCTCCAGCACCTCAGTGTCTTTCTTGTAGTGAGGGGCCCAGAGCTGGACACAGGGTTCAAAGTGTGGGGTTTTGTGGCCCCATAAACTCTGCACCCTTAAAAGCCATAAACTGCCAACCCTCACCCTGGACCTCGAGACACACTCAAATATTCTCCATTTCTGGGTTCATTCCTGAGGCTCCTTCATTTTCATAAAGGTTTTTAGGCTTTCCCCCTCTGCTGCACCAACCTGAGGGAACGGGATATGCTGGCAAAGGGACCTTGTTCTCTTGCTGCCCCAGCAACCTTGAATGGGAAAAAGGAGATAAACCCCATCCAGCAAGATTTGGAAACCAAACTGTGGCTGGTGAAGTGTGGGCACAGAGATAATGTCTCTGCTTAGAATTAAGGCCACGTTTCAGCCTGCTCAGGAAAGCTCAGCTGGGGGGTCAGCCTGACTTCTGGGCTATTTTCAGTGTTGGAGGTTGAAGGGCACCTGGAGCTGCTGCTTCAGCAGGGAATGTTTTATTTAAAGGCTATTTGGTTGCTCCAACTTCCAGGGCCCAAAATGCTATTGAATTATTCTAAATCCTTTATTCTAGCACAGCAAGAAGGTTTGTGGGCGTGAGAGGAGCTCGTGCCCTGGGGAGGGGGTGTGAGGGTGGGTCCACATCCATCTTTAGACCCCCAAATTTTATTTTCCTGGTTCCTTTGTGGCTGCTGGAATCAGCTGCTCCCCCTCCCTGCCTGGGTTGTCTCAGCAACAGTTGCCTCAGTACTCTTGCTGTGTCCTGTAAATGTTTAATGGGAAGCTTATCTCTCTTACCTCCACAGATGGCTCAGGTTATTGAGCTTGTGAACACGGATTAATTGGAAATGGGCAGATGTTGGCTAACCAGAAAAAGAGCTTAGTAAGTAATTAGATGAGCTGGGATGGGGTTGTGGGGGCAGAGCATCCTCTGACGGGTTCAGAGGGAAAGGACAGGGCTGAGAGGATGTTCCTGTGCCCTGCTCTGAGGTGCTGGGAAGGACCAGACCTCCTGAACGCTGGACGAAACACAGGACAGTGTCCCACCATCAGTGTCCAGCCCAGGGGCAGCCACAGTTCAGGGATGGATTAGCCCCCAGCACTCCCAGCTTGTCTCAGCTCCCAATCCAGGGCAGCTGGTTCTTTCCTGGCTGATAATGGGGATTGTCAGGGTGAGAGGGATGGGGAGAACGGGTCATGTTCCACGACTGAACCTGCCACTTGAAACCCTGACTGCAGGGAGTTCAAGATCTGTGTGCTCAGGGCTGATATTTTGCTAAATAATAGATTGCATTAGTTCAGGCTGTAATGTGTGTTACCAATCTTAAGTGGATTTTTGAAGATTAAATGCTTTAATAAATCCAATTTTTAAAAGATCAGACTATGAAAAAATGTCATGGAACATAAGGACCATAAAAATAACAAAAAACCCCGAGCAGCTGAAACGAAGCTCCCGTTCCCCATGTGATATTTCCTTGGCTAAAATGATACCTGTGTGTGTTCATTCGTGCTCAGCCAGCCTTTCCTCAGCTCCCTTTGCCCACCTGCACACTCACACACATTTATGTGCAGGCAGGTGATCTGTGAATGTCTCCATGAACCCAGGAGCCTTTCCAAGGCCTCTTCTCACCTGATGACAGACCAGGAAGCAATTTAGGGACTAACCCTTGGATCCAGGACTTGGTGGGAGGATCTGAAGCCCATTCCCAGGCACACAGAGCACCCTGATCCCTGGGGTTCAGCACCACGGGGAGCTGGGAAAGGCATTGCCTCCATCCTGAGCACCGGGGAATGGTAGGCAGATGCCTGCAGTGCAGAGTCAAGGTCTATTTGGGGAACAGGATGGTCAGAAATCGAGTTTGAGTGTTTCACAACATCAGAGAAGCTTGAGATTTGTTTACAGAGCCTAATTATAGCAGTTTAGTGCCAAGAGAGAACAAGGAAAGATGAAAGATGTGCTGTGAGGGGAGAATAAACAATGGGTGATTGCAGCACTGCATCAAATCCTCATGAAAAACTCTTCGAAGTCCTTATAAAATACCCCTGGGGACAAAAGGTGAACGAGTGGCACTCCAGAAGTAGCGGGGTGGGAAATGGCTGCAGCATTTCGTAATCAGAGTGAGTCAGGGTGGTATTTCTGGGAATGTGCATGCAGGAGGCAGGAATGGTTGGTATCTGAAAATCAGCACTTCTTCAGTTCCACTCAATGAGCTGTGGAGAGAAGGGAAATCAAATGCCAGAGGAAGATGGTGTGAAGCAGAGCAGATCCAGCCGCAGGAACAAGTTGTTGGGACTGGGGAAAACAGCTTAAAAATAGAGACCTTTCAAGAAATGACCTGGTGTCCTGAGAAGCAGAGAGAGATGAGTCTCACCAGGCTGCCCTGAACAGTGTCTGCATGGAGTGCCCGAGCCAAGACTTATTAACTTTGGGAGGAGGGAATTTGGGAAGATTTAGGGTTTTTTTGCCCTGAACAAAACCAGATGCCAGATATTTGATGCCCATCCCGTGCTCCTGGACAGACCATGTTGATGGTGGAGTCCCCATCCCTGGAGGTGTCCCAGGTATTATTGGATGTGGCACTCAGAGCTCTGGGCTGGGGGACAAGGTGGGGACGGGGCACAGGTTGGACTTGATGGTCTGGGGAGTCTTTTCCAGCCTAAATATTCCATCATTCTGTGTTACATGGCAGGAAATGATGCTGGACCTTCAGCCAGGGCTTCCACAGGATGGATCTCATGGCAGCTACACCAAATGGTCTGTTTGGAGGAACAGAGGGACATTTGGACCAGGCCAGCTCCCAGATCCCTCTGGAAGCCCTCGGTGAGGCAGCTGAGCAGATGCCAGCCCTGCTGGTGTTCCAGCCACCTCCCTGCCCAGCTCCTGGTACCCCGTCAGCTCCATCAGCTCCGTGGGCTGCACAGGGAAGGACATGGGGGGTGGTTATGTGACTGGCAGGTGGGAGAGCCCCTTTTCCTGGCTCCATTTACAGGCATTGGCTTGTGGTGGCAGCAGCTTCAGCAAGTGCACCCAGACCAGGCTGGGTGGGAGCCAGGTCTGCACATATTTGGCTGCTGACACTGTGGTTGTATTTTCTTCACTCTGTCACACTCCTGGAGAGGGGACAGTTTATCCAAGAAGGTCAGTAGTCCCCAAGTACAGCCCTGTTATTAAAAGCTGTTAAGCCATTGAGAGAGTGGCAGTATCACCACAGGAGACCCAGACAGGTCTCTTTAAACAGGCTCCATGATTAAATGATGCTCCATGCATCCCTAATCAAGTTTTGGCTTATATGGTCTATTCTTTCCCCTGTGTGTCCAGCTCAGCTCCAAATATCTTTAAACTGACCCCTCAGGCCCATTTTCCTGCACTAAATACTTACTGTGCTGGTAAGGAAAGGCAGAAGAGACAGAAAATGAGCTTAAATCCTTTGTTAGACATATCTTTCACACTAAGCCAGTCATCTTGGAGATGGTCTCTGGACAATGGCCTGGAGTGACAGGACAGGGGGTAATGGCCTTAAGGTGCAGAAAAGCAGGTCTGGATTGGATATTGGGAAGAAATTCCTCCTGTGAGGGTGGAAAGGCCCTGGCACAGGTTGGCCAGAGAAGCTGTGGCTGCCCCAGCCCTGGAAATGTTCAAGTCAAGGATGGACAAGGCTTGGAGCCACCTGGGCTAGTGGAAGGTGACCCTGCCAATAATAATTTAAAGGTCCCTTCCAGCCCAAGCCACTCTGTGATTCTATGTCTTGTGCAGGTATTACAGCCCAGGAAAAACAAATTATCTTTAACCTGGTTATTTGTCTATTGCAAGGACAAAGTGCTCCATTTCTATATGATAGTGCTCAAAAATTCCTCTTCATGTCAGATCTGCATTTGCGATTAAACAAAAAGGAATAACAACTCATCTTTCCACCCTGCAAACACATTTCTTCCTGAAATGTTACCAGAAGACTCTTAGGGAATCGCTCCATCCACAGGGCTGGGAAGAGCGGGCAACATTGACCCCTGCTGATGGAGATTTTAATTGCTGGTGTTCCGAGGCACAGGATAAAGGATCCTTGTAAAGCAGAGAGATTGAACATAGTCAGGGAAAGACAAAACAGAGAGGATGGTTTCTTTTGCAGAAAGCTTTATTTATGCACTCTTATTGTGTGCAATAACATCAGAGGGGTCTCTTGGCTGGAACAGGGTTGGGATCTTCAAGGCCAGTGCCCTGAATTGTTGCTTCCCTCTTCAGGAGCCACAGGCACTTGAGGACGGGGCTGTTCTCAGGTCCTGCAGCCTGGAAAGAAAGCAGGAACCCGTTTGCCTTTGGGAAGGGATCCCATTGGAGAAGGACCCTCCTCCCTGCCCTCCCTCCTTGGCCCCACGCAGATCCGAGCCCAGGGCTCTTTGGGGCTGAGGGAAGGACACAATCCCCTGTTCCTGCTGGGACTCACCCCTGCCTTACAGACCAAGGCCCTTCTTCAGGGTGGAGATCAGGGGGTATTTGCCCTCATGGCAGAAGGTGCCAGTGAAGTCATCCAGGTCGATGGTCCAAACCATGGCGCCTCCAAAGTTGTTCTTCTTCAGCCAGTCAACCTGTTGGGTGCCAGGCAGGAATCCCCATCAGCCCCATCAGCTGCTCCTGCAGGAGGCTCCTGCCTCCCTCCCAGCTCAGCCCCACAGCCCTGCAGACCTTGAGGCTGAAGCTCTTCATGTTGTCGTAGCCGATCCACTCGTTGCCCTTGTAGGCGTAGGGAACGTCCTCGGGGGCATCCCAAGCCTGGGTGGCTCCAGAGCTCAGGAATGTGCAGATCTAGGGAAGAAGGGCACAGGGGGACAGGGCAGTAAGGGACCTGCAGCAAAGGGGCTGGGCAATGTTGCACGGGCTCAGAACTCTTTGCTGGGCACTCAGAGGATCCTTTGTGCCTGTCAGGGTGAGGGCCACACGCACCTCGTAGTAAGCCAGGAGCCCGGCCTCCCTGGTGTAGGGTCCTGCGGGTCCAGGGCCGGAGGTCGGGGCCCCAATCCCATTGTTGGATGGGTTTTGCAGGGTGAAGGTCTTGCCGTAGGTTGGGAATCCAACGAGCAGCTTCTGGGCTGGGGCACCGTTGTTCTTCCAGTAGTTCATAGCATATTCCTGGGAAACCCACCCCAGTCCAAGTCAATGCCACAGCATTTGCTGGCACAAAGGGGAGCTCAGGGACAGGGGCTCCCAAATGCACTTACAACACTGAGGGTGCTGCCGCTGCTGAACAGGGGGCTGTTCTCGCCGGTGGAGCCGTCCCAGGGGCCGTGGAAGTCGTAGGTCATCACGTGGATGTAGTCCAGGTACCTGTGGAGAGCACTGTCTGTGTCCTCCCCTGCCCAGCCCCTGTCCCAGCCCAGCCACGGCCCCTCTGCCTGCACAGCTGGATCCCCCCAGGGCTCCTGGAGCTGTCACTGCAGGGACTCCAGGAAACCAGGGAATTCCCATAAGTGATCCCTGGGGTTTTATTACTCACTTCCCGAGCTCAGCAATCTCGTAGCCAGCCTGGATGGTGGAGAGCCCTCCAGCCACAGCGGCGGTGACCATGAGACGGGGCTGGTTGCTCTGTCTGGCTTCCTGCTCAAAGGCTGCCAGCAGCTCCTGAGGGATGCCAAGGAACAGCTCTCACCTGGTGCCTCCGGGCTCAGGCTCTGCCCCTGCCCAGGGCTCTGGCCAGAGCTGTGCCCAGCAGGGGCCGTGGCCAAACCCACCTTCACCAGGACGGTGAAGAGCCCCTTGTCCTGGGCTGGGCTGCCCCTGGAGCCGGGGTATTCCCAGTCAAGGTCCAGCCCATCGAATCCGTACTGGCGCAGGAATCTCACAACGGAGTTGATGAAGGTCTGGCGGTTCTGGGGCGTGGAGACCATTGTGGTGAACCTGGGGAAGCAGAGCACGAGAGAGATGGGTCAGACTGGGGCCTCCTTCCCTTCTCCCTCCCTTCCCGGGGGGCCATTCTTGGAACAAGGTCCTTGGACCTTACTTCTCTGTGCCGAAATTCCATCCTCCAATGGCCAGCAGGGTCTTCAGGTTTCTGTTCCTGCAAAGGAAGGGACAGGAACCTGTGTTATTGCAAGAGTTTGCTGTAGCTGGTTCATGGCTGGCCGTGTCCTTTTGGTGGGAAACATGAACAGGAGATCCCCGGCACCCTGAGCCCCTGTCCCCACGCTCAGAGGAGCAGGGCTGTCCCTGCCCAGCCCTGGACTGGTCCAGAGGGTGAACAAGCCATGCCCTTGGCTCCCAGTACATACTGGTTCTTCAGGCCATTGAAGGACTTGTAGAGGGTCTCGTCGTTCCATTCATAAGTGGTGATCTCGTTGTTGTTCATCCCGGCGAAGGCGTAGATCAGGTGGCTGCACAGGTTGGGGTCGATGTTGTCAGGGGTGTATCTCCCCTCCCCAGGTCTGTACTGGGCCCAGTTGGTGAAGTAACATGTCAGCACGTAGGCAGTGCCTGCAGGGACACAGAGCAGCTCTTGGGGGGCCCGACCTGCTCTGAAGGGACACCGGGGACTGCAGGCAGAGCATCGGGACCAGACATGCTGGGAAGGGCTGGGCAGAGTTTCCTTGTGGGCTCAGCAGTCCAGGGAAAGGGCGGTAGGGTTGGTCATCCCTTGGACACTGCTGGGCTCTCCGGGACAGGAAGGGATTCATTTCCTTCCTCCTTTGTCTCAGGGAGGGGTCGGTCTCAAAGCCTCTTGTGCCCCTAAACTGGGGACTCGGGGTCTGTCCCCCAACCTGAGCCTTTGTGCTGTGCTGCCCCGGCAGGCAGAGGGAGGCAGGAGGGATCCCTGCCCGAGGGCTGGCTGGGTGGGAGGCTCTGTGTGTGTTGGCTGTGCCCCCCGTGTGCCCTGTGGGGCTGGACAGGGTTTGGAGGAGCTGTTTTAGGGAAGGAAGCACCTACCGACGTGGGCGTTGAGCAGCAGGGCCAGACCTGGGAGGGCAGAATTGAAGAAC
>JAWWEW010000073.1:3724607-3739495 GCA_035583185.1 Anabacerthia variegaticeps
GGGCAGGGGAGGACACAGACAGTGCTCTCCACAGGTACCTGGACTACATCCACGTGATGACCTACGACTTCCACGGCTCCTGGGAGAGAAACACTGGTGAGAACAGCCCCCTGTACGCAGGCCCAGCCGACACTGGTGACTACAAGTACTTCAATGTTGTAAGTGTTTGTGTGACACCGTCACATCAATGTGACTGCACCACCAAGGAGGTGCTGACAATTCATCATCCTGCTGCAAACCCGGGCAAAGGCTTCAGCAGGAATGTTTTCTTACAGGAATATGCCATGAACTATTGGAAGGACAACGGTGCCCCCGCTGAGAAGCTCCTTGTTGGATTCCCAACCTACGGAAAAAGCTTCACCCTGCAAAACCCATCTGACACCTCTGTCGGGGCACCAGCATCTGGCCCTGGACCAGCTGGACCTTACACCAGGGAGGCAGGAACTCTGGCTTACTATGAGGTACGTGTGTCTAATCACATTCCTTCCATTCCTTCCACATTTGAAGGAATGTATCGGGAAGGCAGCCATGGAGGTTTCTGGATGGCTGCCTCGGGCACAAAACTGTCCATGGAATTGCTCCAAAAAAGTTACTTATTCTCAGGGACCAGAGAAATGACAGGAAGCAAGAGAATAAAGTCAAGACAATGGGAAAGCCTGGGCTTTGCCCTTTCTGTACAATAATAACATTCCACCTCTTGATGCTTCTCCATAGATCTGCTCCCTCTTGAGCTCTGGAGCCACCCAGGCTTGGGATGAACCCCAGGATGTTCCCTACGCCTACAAGGGCAGCGAGTGGGTTGGCTATGACAACATGAAGAGCTTCAGCATTAAGGTCTGGAGGGCTGTGGGGTGAGCTGGGAGGGAGGCAGGAGCCTCCTGCAGGAGCAGCTGATGGGGCTGATGGGGATTCCTGCCTGGCACCCAACAGGTTGACTGGCTGAAGAAGAACAACTTTGGAGGCGCCATGGTTTGGGCTCTTGACATGGATGACTTCACTGGCACCTTCTGCAATGAGGGCAAATACCCCCTGATCTCCACCCTGAAGAAGGGCCTTGGTCTGCAGAACGGCGGTGAGTGCTTCGAGGGTGCGAGCAGCACCTTGCAGGGGGCCCCTCACGAAGGGAGGGGAGCGATGGCACACAGTCAGCCCAACCCAAACCCTTTGCTGCTGTGATTGCAGACTGTGTTCCTCCTGCTGAGCCCCTGCCTCCCATCACCGAGGCTCCCACCACCACCAGTGGCAGCGGCTCCGGCGGCTCCGGCGGGAGCGGGTTCTGTGCCGGCAAACCCAACGGCATCTACGCTGACCCCGAGGACAAGAGCAAGTTCTACAACTGCCTGAACGGCCAAACCTTCTCGCAGAGCTGCGAAGCCGGTCTCGTCTTCGATCCCGCCTGCTCCTGCTGCAACTGGCCATAGAGCTCCTGCTCCTCTTCCAGCCAGCAGGCCCCTCTGATCTCATTGTGCACAATAAGAATTGTTCAATAAAGCTTTCTGCAAAAGCAACAATCCCCCCTGTTGCAGCTCGTCTCTCCCTCGATGTTTTGCTGCTTCCCGATTCCCCCACGGTACTCAAAGTTGTGCTTGGGGAAGGGTTTGAATCCACAAGCTGGACTTAATTACAGCCTGGCATTTTCCAGCTTGGCATTCTTGCATTCCCAGGGAAGCAGAGAAGGAGCCAAAGGGGCAGATCAGGCTGTGCCACCAGGAGCATCACAAAGAAGGGTGGTGACATCACCAGCTCAGGCTGCATCCCCCAAGCCAGCACAGCACAGCACATTCCACAGGGCCATTATTCATCCCCAGCTTCTCCCTGTGCTGCCATCTCCCTTGGGCAGCCCCAGTCCTTTGTGCCCATAGCAACTGGAGTACACGGACAAGCTGCTGGCCAGGCAGGATGGCAGCCGGGCAGGAGCCAGGGGGTGAGAGCTGTGCGAGGTGGGGGTACCCAGGGGGGTCTGGGCAAGGGGCTTTTCTCCCCACGCAGCTCCCCACTGGCATCAGCTCCCCCAGCATCATCCCCAGGCTGGGCTGCTCATCACTCCCTGCTGAGGGAAAAACAGGGGTTTGTGGCAGGAGGGAACAGGCAGCCAAAGGGCAGATCCCCCATAGATACCCAGGGTGAGGGGGTCCCATCTGGGAGCTTTGGGGGTGGGTGGCCTCAGGCAGAGAGCAGCACACGCTTCAGGTAAAAAAGCAGCACGTGGTCAGCTGGTTTTTGTCTTGTTTCTGTTTGCCACGCTGGTGGCACGTCCCTCTCCAGGTCCCTCAGCTGTGCAGAAGAATGTCTCCTTTGGGACAACTCAGGAAAGGAAGATGTTCCCCTACTACTACGCCCCAGACAGGCTGGGGATCGAGGTGGTGGCCGTGGGGGGGAACCCTCTGGTCGGGCCAGGCTGTTACCTGGGCCAAGAGGTGAGTTGTTTAAGTGCTGTGGTCCTTTGCAGAAGACACGGGACAGGAGCAGTGGGGCCATGGCCAGCCCCACTCCTGCCCTGCAAACCCACTGCAGGATGTCTCTGCATACAGCTTGGAGAAAATTCCCCTCCTTTCCCGATGCATCAGTGCTCAGAGCTCCACAGCAGTGAGAAAATGGGGGAATTAATAGGAATAACATCAATAGGAATTAATAGGAATAACATTAATAGGAATAACATCAGTAGGAATTAATAGGAATAGGAATTAATAGGAATAACATTAATAGGAATAACATCAATAGGAATAACATTAATAGGAATAACATCAATAGGAATTACATTAATAGGAATTCCATCAATAGGAATAACATCTGCTGTCTGTGTACTTCTGCCCTGCAAGTGGTGCCTCTGAAATGTCAGTAAGACACTTCTGCTTTCAATTTGCAGACAAGCCTCAATTCCTCCCTGAGCACCAGGCCCATGAGCAGCAAGGGGTACGTGCTGGGAGCGAGGACAGCCCCGCGCTTCATGCCCAAGTATAAGGTGAGGTTTGGGGGCCTCTGGGGCTTTAACGCCCTCAGAGCAGCCACAGTGTTGAGGAGCAGGGCTGGAGCACCCAGGTGGCTGCTGCCCTGAGCTGTGGCAATGGTTTGCACAGCCAGATGTTCCTCACAGATGTTTCCCCCCCTCGCAGACAGTGACCCCTGGCCCAGGAGCCTACGATCCCTTCTGCACAGACAGCAGCAAGTGCCAGCCTGCCTATGCCCCCTTTTCCTCCAGTGCCTCACGATTCCCAAGCAAGCCTCCAGACAGGGATTTTTTCCCTGGGTAATATAACTAATTTCCTTACAATTTTCACACTAAGCAGGAGTGAAATGCTAAGACATGAATGGGTGATAGGAAAGTGAGTTCTCACTAGAGCTTCTTTACCTTCCAAAAGCTGCCCTGCTTTAGTCTTTACCTTAGCACAGTGACTACAACCTGTAGCTCCTCCATGTATCTCTGAAAAGATAATCTCACTTAAAACACAGGCTGAAGTTCTCCACACCATCTCACATCTTCCTTGTCTATAGCGCCGTCATTGCTAGTAGTGAAAAGCTGTCTTTTAGACAGCCATAGACAGGTCACTGAGGTAAATTCAGTGTTATATATGTCATGCATCAGCTCCAGAATTGTGACATTTTGTGCCTGTTTTCCTTAGACCTGGAAATTACAACCCAGAGCAGCCATCAACCAAAAAAGTCACTTGGCCAATGAAATTTGGGGCTCCAGACTGGTCTGCAGTGCCCAAGCCACCAAAGAGGATGGTAAAGAGGGAGGTGCAGCAGGTAAGGACTGGGGTGAGGGGAGAAAGGCAATTTTCTGGTCACTTTGCATCTGCCCTAAGTTTGGTCATCCTTCCCTTTCCTGCCTGGGGTGTGAGAAACGAAGTGATTTTTCTCTGAGAGGAAGATTTTTCTGTGTTTGCAAAACCAGTCACGGCCTTTCAAAAAAAAACCCCTTCTCTTAAGAAATTTCGTGTGGAAGTTTCCACCCACAGAGTGAAGTGAAGCAGAGCCTCGAGCACCCCGGGCAGCTCTGCTGAAAGCAAAAACCCACTGCAAACACAGGCTGAGCTCCTCAGCACCCTCTCACCCCCTGCCTTTGCTGGGGAGCTGCCACTGCTATTAATGGCTGGTTGTCTTTTAGATGACCATGGACAGAGAGTTCAGAAAGCACCAGGAGAGACTGGCCTACCTGAAGCTGTTCTACAGCTGAGGGGCTGTGCTGCTCCTCTGGGGACACCCACCCGCACCACCAGGCTGCCTGCATGGATAGAGTATGCTAAATAGGTTAAACCAGAATAAAATGTGAATAAAACCATTTGGGATATCTTGCCACTCATTGGGCTTGCCTGGTGTGGTGTCTGGGTGTCTCTGGGGCCAGGCAGGGCTGGTGCTGTTGTCTCGGGGTGCTGGTTTGGGCTGGGCTAGAGTTAAACTCTTCCCAGTGGCCCCAGTGGGGCTGTCCTTGGGTTTGTGCTGGACACAGGGCTGGGCCCCCACTGTGGGTTTGTCACTGGGTTTGTGTAGAGTCCTTATTATTGCTGGGCAGGGCTGGCACACAGCACATGCCTTTGCTGCCCCTCCTGCTGCCACACTGGGGAGGAATTTGGGGGTCTGGGAGGAGACACAGCCAGGACAGGTGACCCCAAGGGACATTCCAGGCCACTCAGTTTATGAAGTGTGGGGAAGAAGGAGGAAAAGGGGGTTGGAGTGATGAAGTTTCTCTCCCCCAGTCACCATGACACAGGGTGGGGCTCTGCTCTCCTGGAGCTGCTGAACACCTGCCCGTGGGAAGCAGAGAATTATTTCCTTGTTTTAATTTGCTCTCCTTATTAAACTTTTACCCCAACCCACGAGTTCTCCACCTTTTACACCCAATTCCCCCCTGATCCCACTGGTGGGGGAGTGAACGAAGGGCTGGGAGGGGCTCCATGGAAGCCCCTCACCTCAGCTCCCTCCCCAGTGGGGCTTTCCTCACCCTCTTCCCCCAAATCCAGCCCTCCCTGATGCAGGAGAGGAGCCAAATTAACCCAGCTCCAGGGCAGCTCAGCTGCTGCCCCTTCTCCTCAGGGCTGGGAGTGAACAAGGAGAGCTGGGGGTGTTTGGGGTACCCTCAGCCACATTCAGTGAGTGAATGATGGCTCTGTGCACCAAATAACACACCAGACACCTGCAAGATGCACTTTTGCATTCTGGCCTTAGTGGCATGAAGGTATTCTCAAGAATGGGCAGACATTCTCAATAGGAATATATTCTCAAGCGAGCAGCAAGCGACGTGTCGCTAATTAGAATAATTAGAATCTGGGCAGGCAAAGAAATGTAGCCTGGAACAGAAAGGTGCTGGCGTCCAGCTGGTCCTGCAAGGAGCCACTGGAACCCTGGGGATTGCTGTCAGTGTGTACAAACTCCCTCCCAGGCTCGTGTCTGGTCACAGCCCTGATGTGCTCCCAGGGGAGAACCAAGAGCAGGCAACACTCGCTCTGGGTGTAACTACAGCCCCAGCACAGCCTGGCCAACTTCCTGGCTTTGTCTGCCTGTTTCTGGAGCAAATTTCACCTGCAGCCCAGTTCCAGCTGTGAAACCAAAATATGTTCTTGCCATTTCCCACTTTCAGGCTTTGAGGGCTGTTGCAGATGTGCCCCAACAGCTGCTCACAGGCTTTTTGGGGGTCGGTTCCCTCCCTCCCAACCACACCTGCCAAAATGGGATGTACTGTCAATTCACAGCTGCCCCTGTTGGGGCAAGACCTTGGATAAGGGGATGTGACCCCCTGGAATTCCTGCTGACCTAAACCCTGGGGTTTCTGGCTGTTTGAGCCTTCACCTGTGTATTTATGGCAGACCCTGTATTCCATCTCCATCTGTCCAGGTCATCCGAGCGAGAGGAAAAGGGGTGTGAGAAGAGTAACAAAGTCAGCAGCACCCATGAGGCTTCACCACATTCCACCTGGGACTGGACAAACCTTCTACTAAAGCTTTTGCCAAACTGATGGGAGTTCAAAAGGCCCTTTGTTGTCGTTTCTGGTGAAATTCCCAATCGTCTCAGCTATCAAATGTTCCTTAAGAGAAGGGAAGAGAAGCAAAGGCAAGGACAGGATCTCCTACTCTGACCCCCCCCACTGACAACACACTCAGGCTCCATTCAGGTCCTTTTCCACTCTTAAAACTTGAAGGACTCAGCCAGTTTTGCTCTCAGGAGATAAAATTTCTTTTATTAAGAACATAAAAATTACACTTTTCATTCTACTTTTTTCCCCTCCCCAGCGAGGGATTTTCTCAGTGCGAAAAAAGCTTCATCCAAGTAAAAAAAGATAGAACTTTTGATCTGTACATACATACACAATGTCTCTGGACATTTGTCATTCTGTACAACCAAGGCACCAGCAGCAGTGACAATGGCACATGCAGAGGCTTTTGAAGAGATCTAATTTCAGATTGTTTGGCAGGAACATCTCCATTCTCACTGCAATAATTACTTCTTTTTCTCTTCCTCCTGCCTGGGTGTGGGGGAAAGAGGGAGGCCTGGCAGGATCCTTTGAACTGCATGGAGATGAACATGTGCACCTTGGGATCCTTGGGAGACTGGACCAAATCACAGGAGTCTTTTGTCAAAAAAAAATTGCCAATATTTTCCCTAAGAAAATGTTGAAGGAAAATTAAAGCAAAGCCCTCCAGAACCAGTTCCTAATTACAACACTCCCCTCATCAGTCGTTTCCACTGCTGAAATAAAAGTCTTCTGCTCTGGGGAAATAAAGGGAGGAAAAAAAGAGGAACTTCTGTTGATAAAAGCACATATTTGAGAATGGATAAAATGAAAGAAATGTGATCACTAGCACGGCCTTGCAGCCTGCAATCAATGCAGCTTTTTTCCAGATTCCAAGTTCCAAAACAACGGGGGAAGGCGTGAACTCTCAAAGGACTTGTGCTGTGTTGAAACCAACAATAGATGTGAGAAACAGCCCGGGGCAGCCGTGAAATGGTGCCAGTCATTCTGCAGGAAAACCAGCTCAAAGCAGGACAGGGTAAACACCACACTTAAGAGCTTTCAAGTCCGAAGTGCAGCTGCAGCCAGCAAAGTGAGAATCAAATGGCATCTTAGCTCTGTATTTACACTTCACTCCTTACTGACACATCAGACACCTTGAGTTTATGAAAGAGAAGTCTGTTTGCTTTCACCTGCCAAGAACGCAAAGAAAGGAACTCCCTGGGACTTTTCTGTCTCTGTTAACACACATTCCTCAGAATTAAGGCCTGGCAGGGTTGATGGCAGAAGTTTCCTCTCCTGCCTGCCAGGCAGCCACGCACCAGTGATGCCTTTGTGTTCTGCAGAGCCTGCTGGGCAGCAGGAAAACCCTGGTGTGCCCCAGCTCCAGTCCTTGTGTGCCCCAGCTCTTCCAAGAGTAGATCCTGCCCACAGTGGAACCAAAGCAAAGTGATCCCTTCATCCCATCCCATCGAGCTCGGCCATTCCAAGTCAGCAGGAGAGCAAAGGGGAAGAGGGAGCACTGGAAACCAGGAGGAGAGTGGAGCTCACTCTGCAGAGAGATCATTCCTGGGCCACTCAGCTGGATTGCCTCTCCTGAACCCTCTGGCTTTGTGTTTCTCTGAGCAGCCACAGAACCTCCAGCCCCACCTCACTTCTTCCTGCGGATTTTGGGCTTTTTCACTGGCCGGAGGTAGGGATTGTCTATCACATTCTCCTCCCCGTTCCTGCTGCCTGCCAGGGAGCTGTTCTGCTGTAGCACTGAGGCATTTTCCTTCTCCGTTCCTGAATCATCCTGGAAGAAAAAAAAAACCCCAAACCCAAACAACCAGAGTTATGCAAAATAAGGCTTAGAAGTCCTTCTGCCCAGAGAAGCTGTGGCTGCCCCACCCCTGGAAGCGTCCAAGGCCAGGCTGGATGGGGCTTGGAGCAACTTGGGCTAGTGGAAGGTGCCCTTGCCCAGGGACAAGCTGGAATAAGATGATTTTAAGCTCCCTCCCACCCCAAACCTGTCTGAGATTCCTTAATTCTAAGTTCCTAACACATAACCTGTGGGCAGGAGAGACAATCAACAGCCAAGATAAGGAGCAGCACACAAGGAGCTGCATTAAGGGTGAGACCCCCTGATTTCTACCACAAGACCCCTCGGGGAACAACGTGGGATCTGAGAGGAACCCTCTGCCCCTGGCACTGAAATGCAGGTTGCACTGAGAGCTCCTGCAGGTTGCACTGAAGGCTCCTGCTCCAGCCTCGCTCTGCACCCTGCACAAAGCCAGAGAACCGTGACCATGTTTGGGCACTGACACGTGGTGAGACACAGCCCACGGGGCCGGTTCCCACGGTCTGTGCCCAGGTGCCAGGAGGCAGAGGCAGGTTCCCAAAGCCCAGGGCAGTGGGGCCCAGGGGCTGCCCTGCTGGGGGGGCTGTACCGTGCTCATGTGCAGGGGGAGGTTCTCGGTGTCCGTCTGCTCGTCCTGCTCCGAGGAATCCGTCTCTTCCATCTGCTGCATCTCCAGCTCCGAGGGCAGCAGAGCTGTCAGGTAGGGCACAGTGAAAGGCCTGGCAGCAATCACTGCAGTCAGGGAGAGGGACACAGTCAGAGAGCTGGGAGAAACCCCCTCACCTCAAAAATCAGGAAGGACAAAGTTGCACAGAGATCCAACACTGGGTTTAAACACACACCACCTTTTCCTGCTGCTCCCAGGAGCAGGAATGAAATATGCCGTGCCTAAAAGATGGCACTCCCTAATTTCTTATTTTTTGAAGCTCTTTATGCTTCCAGCATTATTTCAGCACAAAAAAATCCTTCCTGTCCTCCACAATTCTCTCACAGGCTGAAGCATCCCGTTAACACTGACACCTGAGCCAGCAGTGAGCCTTGGGAAGGTGGGAATTCTCATCACTGCTTTGCAGTCAGAGAAGCAGGAGACCCTCCACTGCCACAAAAACATCAGAGCAAAGAAATTAGTTGTTCAAAGGTTACAGGGAGTGGGGTCAGGACTGGCATGAGCTTTGATTTTACCCCCCCTCAGCCTTCTCCACCAGCAAAAAACAGTGAGCCACAGTGAGGGGAGAAACCTCCTTTTGGTTTTCATCCCCATTTTGAATACAAAACTCATTTCCTTCAAGGAATAACAGTGTGATTACTCCGATCTCAGCCCCTGCAGCAGCAAGAACCCCAGTGGGGGGAACACTCGGGGACAGAGGGGCCATTCAGGGCACAGAGAGCCCCAGAAACTCACGTGGGAAGGTGCTGACATCGTCCTTGAAGAGGCTCTGGGTCTCCCCTGTCTTGGCCATGAAGCGGGTGAGGGCCCTTTCCACATCCCGCCGCTGGGAGGCTGCCTTTTCCCGCAGCACCTGGTAGTCGGACACGGGCTCCCGGTACGTCTGGGGGAGGGAGGAGGGGAGGGGAACAGCTCACCTTCCAAACACTGCAGGGATGGAAGAGCTACGGGCAAGCTCTCAACTCCAGCACTCACAGGTTTTGGGAAGGCCAGAGATACCCATCAGCCAGGAATCCAGGGATTCTGGCTGATTTCTGGGCAGCAAGGGATGTGCACAACCCAAGCAATATATATATATACACATATATATATATATAAACCAGCACCAGCTTTGCAGTAAAAACACACCACTCCTGGTGTTGTGCATTTCAAACAGCCCCCAGAGAGCACAGAAATGTTGTTTTCACTCACTGGTGTCTTGATGTAAGTGTGAGGATCTGGGAACTCCGGGAAGTGGCCGGGAATGTGGGAGGGATGAGGCTTGTTCTGTCCCGCTGTCAGGGCCTTGGGAGTCACGGGCTGGTTTGTCACAGGAGCTACAGAGGGCAAAAAGCACAGGAATCAGGGGGGTTCCTCCTGCCCAGGGCCAGGCACACAGTGCTGGTGCTGAGCTGTGAGCCACATCCCCAGGCCCTGTCCAAGCACAGCCCAGGGCTTGTGTTTGGCATCCCAGAAGGGAACAGGGATCACTTGGCCCCTCCCTCCTACACAAGGAGAGCAAAACCATCCTGAGGATTCTCATGGGCAAGGAGGACACTGGTGTGAAGTGACTGTTCCTTCACCTATCCCAGTGTCACTACCAAACTGCACTCCCAGGAGCTCTGGGATGTGTGATCCATCAGAAAGCAGGAGCTCCCTGGGTGCCAGCAGGGAGGAATGCCCAATTATTCCCAGCTCCCTGGGCAACAGGAGGGATTTCCCACGTACGGGCAGTGATGACCATCCTCTGGGAGCGCTTGGCATACGCAGGGAGGGTTTCAACATTGAACCCTGAAACACAAAAGAGGAAACAGGAATCACCCCCAGAGTTTATCCTGCCACAAATCCCTTCTCTTAGGCTTCTCCAGGATTTTCCCAAGGGCTCCCAATGACAGGAGAAGGAAAACCACGTGCTCTGTGTATCCACACTGCCCAAGGCTCAGGACAGGGAGCACCACACAAACCCCAGAGACAGAGGGGTTGGTTTCCTACCAACACAGCACATCCAAAGCTGCCATGAGCAGGAACAGCCAACTACTCACCCATTTCCACCAGAGTAACCACGATATCCGAGAGTGTGGGCTGGGTCCTGGCTGTGTGCTCGCAGTAGGACTTGGCACTCCTTCCAATTTCCGAGATATCTGGGGGGACAGAACCACCACACACTTGATTCTCACAGTGCCCACATTTGTATCAGCCCAAGCCCAGCTTCAGGGATGGGAATTTTTAACAAATTTAGCAAGGGATGAGTGATAGCTCCTGGCTGTAGCCTGGGTGTTTGAAATTAAAGCAGGCAGACACTAAAGATTAAGGAGTCAGATGTTTTCCCCAAATGTAAAATACAACTCTGCACCATGAGCATGAAGAAATTATACAGAACTTGATCATTTCCTGATTTCAGAACAAGAAGGTTCTCAGCACATCACCCAGAAAGGGGTAATATGTTTGTGGCTTGTTCTCTTGGCACTCTCTCAAGGTATTAAAGAACCCTATATATATGGAGGGAGATATAAATATGGGTATATGTGACAGCAAACCCCCTGGCTGAGCCTGTGAGCCCACAGCTCCGGGCTGGAGCGTGCCAGGGAGCAGAGGCTGGGCAGGAACCCCGGGGTGGGTCACTCACAGCTCTGGATCATCTCGGTGAGTGTCTCCACGGCCGCCTTCTCGGCGCTCTCGAAGCCAGCCTCGGTGAGCAGGGAGCTCACCACGACCTGCAGCGTCCGGCGCCGTGCCAGGTGGTAGTTGTCGGCAGGGGTGCCAGCCTGCTTGCTGCCTGCCCGCTGCCACACCGGGAACACCAGGGAGGGAGAGTTAGGGGGGTTGGCATGGCCAGGAGGGGGGCATGGCACGGGGAGGGGCAGGGAATGGGAATGGGGAGGGGCATGAGAAGGGAATGGGAAGGGGTAGGGAATGGGAAGGGGAATGGGAATGGGAAGGGGAATGGGAATGGGAAGGGGCAGGGAAAGGGAATGGGAAGGGGCAGGAGCAGGGGATGGGAAGGGGCAGGGAAAGGGAATGGGAAGGGGCAGGGAAAGGGAAGGGTCAGGGAAAGGGAATGGGAAGGGTCAGGAGCAGGGAATGGGGACACGGGTGGGCTGAAGGACTCAAGGCCAGGGGCCAGCCCTGCCTGTCCCCCCTGCACACATGAACATACACACAAGTACACCTGCAGGGACACACTCACACATGTGTGCAGGGACACACTCACACATATACATATATACACGTATGTATATACATACATGCATGCACACATACACACGTGTACATACATACACATAAATATATACATACATACACCTATATATATGCACGGACACATAGAGACACACAGGTCCATACACATACATCCACACACACACACATACATACATATACACTTTCGGGAGCGCGGCCCCTTTAAGAGCCCACCCACCCACCCCGCGCGCCGCCCCTCGCCGGCCAATCAGAGCGCCCCAACCTGCGCCAGCCAAACCCCGCCCCCCTGCGGCCTTTCAGCCAATCAGCGCCCCCCTCCCTCCCGCCGCCGCCCGCGGCCCGGCCTGCCCTTCCGCCGCTCCCCGGGGGCACCGAGGGCACCGAGCACCGCCACCCGGCCCGGGCCCGCCGGGGGACCCGCCACACCGCCCGCGACCCGCGGGGACGAGCCGCCCGTACCGTGCCGGAGCCCCCGGATGCCGCGTCGGCCATCTTGGAGCCATGTGGGATTGTGCGCATGCGCCAGGTGAGCGGCGCGGGGGGCGCGGGGCATTGTGGGAGTTGTAGTGCGGGGAGGGGGGGGGCACGTGGGGAGCGGCAACAGCTGGATCCGCCCTCCTGCACATCTGGATCACACACACACAGAGCTGGGTACCCACCCTGCACATCTGGATATCTCTCTCTCACACACACCCCTGGATCCGCCCCCTACACAGCTGGATCTCACACACACACCTGGGTACCCACCCTGCACATCTGGATCTCACACACACACACCTGGGTTTCCCCCTGCACATCTGGATACACACACACCTGGATCCGGGCCCCTGCACATCTGGATCTCACACACACATCTGGGTACCCACCCTGCACATCTGGATCTCACGCGCACACACCTGGATTCCCCCCTGCACATCTGGATCTCACACACACATACCTGGGTCCCTCCCTGCACATCTGGATCACACATACACACACCCCTGGATCTCCCCATGCACACCTGGATTGCCCCATCCAGTCCATCCCCTCTGCCAAGGAGGGGCACCTGGAGCAGGTGACACAGCGGCTTATCCAGGTGGGGTTTATAATGGGGATATTTGGGTGTTACAGTGCCCAGGTGGAGGTTATAATGTCCAGGTGGGGTTATTGTGTCCAGGTGGGGTTATTGTGTCCAGGTGGGGTTATTGTGTCCAGGTGGAGGTTATAATGTCCATGTGGAGGTTATAATGTCCAGGTGGGGTTATAATGTCCAGGTGTTTGTTATTGTGTCCAGGTGAGGTTTATAATGTCCAGGTGGGGGTTATAATGTCCAGGTGAGGTTTATAATGTCCAGGTGGGGTTTATAATGTTCAGGTGGGGTCCATAGCAAAGACAGTTCATCTCCAGAGCACAAACAGTGGAGTATTTTGCCAAGCCAGCAATGCCTGCACAGACACACATCAGCGTCTCGATTTACTGCAATGACAAGGCTTGTTAACTGCAGGGTGTCCTTGAGCCAGGGCTGGAACTGGTGCCCGTGCCACTGAGCAGCTCTCCTTGCCTGCTGGTTAGGCTTGAAAGCACACAAAGATCTTACAGCAAACAACACCTTGACTTGACCTCATCTTGTCATAGCCCACATTTTAGAGCAAGCCCAGCCCTTGCCCCTGCAGGGTGAGCAGGAACACAAACCTCCTGCCAGGGCACCACGTTCCCCTTTGGGAACCACTTCGTAAAGCCCCTCTGTAACCATGGGAGCAGCGAGGGCTTCCTGTTGTAGGTACTGTGTGTTCTGAGCTGCACCTCGGTGTGACCACCCTGTGTGCTCACAGGTCTGTGATCAAAGCTTCGCTCTGCCCTAAGTGTTTCAGAAAGACAGCACAGGAAACCACCCCCCTCCAGCTCCCAGCCCTCTCTTCCTGTTTCAGCACATGTGTGGGAGAGCAAGAACACTGTGAGAACCAATTGCTGCACGTGAGACACGGGGGGAAAACAGTGATGTAAACAACAGCTGCCACGCTGGGAATTAAAGGGCTTCAGTGCACTGGGGCTGCATGGCAGCACAGCTCCCACAGCCTGCATGAGCAGCCAAATCCCTTCAAAGGCAGGGAAATGAGGAGAAAGGGGCAGGTTGGATTGTTCCAGGCAAAGGCACCTGCTGAAGCAAAGGCAACTCGTTGATCAGCAAAGGTAGGAGGAGAAGTGGTTTCAGAGGCTGCCAATGTGCTGTGGAGGGAAATCTCTGGCTTTCTGAGCTCAGGGGTACCAGCTGTGGGCAGGGCTGGTGGGGCAGGGTTGTGCCAGGGATGGTCGAAGTGCCCTGGCATGGCTGTGTCAGAGGGCTGGGGGTCTTGCTGTGGGAATTGCCAGGCTGTTCTGCCAGGCTGTGATGCCTTCTTGTCCCCTCAGAGGGGATGTGTTTCTGTGCCAGGGCTGGGGGTGCAGGAGGGGCAGGGTCAGCCCAGCACGAAGGGATGGAGAGCTGAGTTCAGAGACACAAACACACAATCCCAGCATGGTTTGGGTGGGAAGAGACCTTGAAGATGTCCAGTCCCACCCCCTGCAGGGACACCTTCTACTATTCCAGGTTGCTCCAAGCCCTGTCCAACCTGGCCTTGGACACTCCCAGGGATGGGGCAGCCACAGCTTCTCTGCCCAACCTGTGCTGGCACTCTGAGCCCTCGTGGCTTCCAGTTGAAGAACTCAAGGTGCTTTCAGAACTCATAAAAAGCAGCACCTTACACTCAAATATATTTGTTGGTGGCTCAGTGCCCTTGGAAAGCTCTTCCCAGAGTGGTGCTGTTCGTGTTGGACTCAGCACAAGCAGAGAATGCCCAGCCTGGCAGGAATCCAGCCCTAAAATGATGGTCCACCATCCCTCTGTGGTGTGGGTGTGGCACCGTTCCCCTGTGCTCAGCTCTCCTCCAGCTGATGGGGTGGCAATAGGAAACTCCCCTAATAGCCCAGTGACAGCGATTTAAGGGGTTTTACCTGTCTCTCAAGCACCAGCTGCTCTAAAGTGGCTTTTGGCAGCCACTAAAGGAGAGCAGCCAACTGGGGCAAGGGGAGCAGCATAAAGGAGCATTTCAGTGCCCTGATGGGGCCAGGAATGTTACTGGGAACAGCAGAGGTACCTGGAGTGTTGTGTCTAGTTCTGGCCCCTCGTGGCAAGAGAGACACTGAGGGGCTGGAGTGTGTCCAGGGAAGGGAAGGGAGCTGGGAAGGGTCTGGAGCAGCAGGAGGGGCTGAGGGAGCTGGGGGGGCTCAGCCTGGAG
>JAWWEW010000073.1:3739595-3757714 GCA_035583185.1 Anabacerthia variegaticeps
TGGCAGCGCCACCCTCGCCCCCACGTGCTGCCCTCCCGCCGGCGCGCCCCTGGCCCCGCCCACAGGGGGCGTGGCCTCCGCCCGCTGGGCTCTCTCAGCCCGCTCATTGGCCGGGGTTGGTGCTGGCCCCGCCCCTCAGCGCTCGGGTCTCGGCCGTCCCGGCTCCTGATTGGCTGAGGGGGGCTCTGGCCCCGCCCCCCGGCGCGCCGGGCTCCGCGGGTCCGCCCCGGGAGCGCCGCCAGTGCCGGCGGGTCCGTGCGGCGGCCGCGTCCGTCTGTCCCGGCTGTTCCGTCTGTCCCTCCGGCCCCGCGTCCGTCTGTCCTGTCTGTCCCTGCTCCTCCGGCCCCGCGTCCGTCTGTCCCTCCAGCCCCGTGTCCCTCTGTTCTGTCTGTCCCTGTCCGGCCCCGCGTCCCTCCGGCCCCGCGTCCGTCTGTCCCGTGTCTGTCTGTCCCTGCTCCTCCGGCCCCGTGTCCGTCTGTCCTGTCTGTCCCTGCCCTGTGTCTGTGTGTCCCCTCTGTCCCTGCCCCTCCGGCCTCGTGTCCGTCTGTCCCTGTCCCGTGTCCGTCTGTCCCGTCTGTCCCTGCCCCGTGTCCGTCTGTCCCGTCTGTCCCTGCCCGTCCCTGCCTCTCCCGCCCCGTGTCCGTCCGTCCCTGCCCCGTGTCCGTCTGTCCGTGCCCCTCGGCCCATGGAGCTGCTGTGTGTCGAGTCCGTGTCCCGCGTGCCCCGCGCCGGGCGCGACCCGCACCTCCTGGGGGACCGGCGTGTGCTGCAGAACCTGCTGAGCCTGGAGGAGCGCTACAGCCCCCGCCTGTCCTACTTCCAGTGCGTGCAGCGCCACATCCAGCCCTACATGCGGAAGATGCTGGCCTTCTGGATGCTGGAGGTACGGCCCGGGGGGCTGCGGGGTCGGGGGGCACTGCGGGGACACGGCAGGGCGGGGGGCGCAGGGCTCAGGTGAGGGGGGATAGCTCAGGTGATGGGACACGGCTCAGGTGAGGGGGACATGGCTCAGGTGATGGGGACACAACTCAGGTAGAGAGGACATGGCTCAGGTGAAGGGACATGGCTCAGGTAGAGGGGAGGGATGGCTCAGGTGATGGTGGATG
The DNA here is from genome assembly GCA_035583185.1 of Anabacerthia variegaticeps. NCBI lineage: Eukaryota > Metazoa > Chordata > Aves > Passeriformes > Furnariidae > Anabacerthia > Anabacerthia variegaticeps. The sequence continues at coordinate 3,740,702 of JAWWEW010000073.1, forward strand.
TGGCTCAGGTGATGGTGGATGTGGCTCAGGTGAGGGGACACAGCTCAGGTGAGGGGGCCACATGTGGAGGGTCGGGGCTAAAAACAGGTGGTCACCCCACGCAGGAGGAGCAGGACCCCCCCCAGACCCACAGCTCACCCCACCTGGGTGCTGAGTGACCCCACCGGGGTGCTGAGCGACCCCCAAAAGCCCCGGGCAGGGCTGGGCTGTGCCCCCCTGGCAGGGCAGAGAGAGCTGGGCTTGGGGCTGCGAGTGCCTGGTGAAAGGGAAATAATAACGCTCCTATTTACTTCCCCAAATGAAAGATGAGTGTGGCTCTGTGCAGGATGGGGGTCTCACGGGCTCTGCAGGAGGAGGACACAGGGAAGGGTCTCTCTGCAGAGCACAGAGGAGGTCGGGATGGAGCTCCATCCAAAGAAATAAGGAACATTTGCTTTCTAAAGGGCTTTTTCCCCCCACCTTCCCCTATCATTCCGTGTCTGCAATCCCGTTTCTGAGGAGGGTGTGAGAGAAGTGCTGCTTTGGGACCCGTGAAGCCCTAAAGGCAGGGAGAAGGGGGTGACACTTGGCAGTTGTCACACCCCTGCCGGTGTCCCCAGCCCGGGGCAGTCGGGGCTGGGAGGAGGATGGTGTTTGCTGCAGAGTGAGGAGAAACCGCAATATTTTTATGGTCGTGTTGAAAGAAGGAAGTTAAATATGACAAGTGTTTTGATGCTGTTGGGAGATAAGGGCAGAGGGCTGAAATTTGGAGCTGCTGGATTCTGTGGCTGAGGGAGGAGGGCACTCAGACCCAGCATTGATTTGGGTGCTGCCATTGATTCTTCTTGTGTGTCTGGGGCACTCGGGGTGGAATTGCCAGCAGTGGATCCTCCTCTGTTGAGTCTCCAGCTGGAGTTGTGCTGGAACTGCTCATTTTCTCCAGAGATCCCCAGTCCCCACAGGGCAGGAGGTGGCAGCTCTGCTGGCCAGCTGGCTGGAGACATCCCCAGCAGGGGAGATCACAAACGGGGCCAAATCCAGCAATTTTGGTCTTACTTGTGCACTCTGTGTAACTGCATCTGAGTCCTGCTGCTGCCCCCGGGAAGATGAAGTCTGGAGGCCCTGGGGAAGCTCCTTGCTGGTGCCACCCCAGGGATGTCATCAGGGTTGACACTTGGAGCTCTTTCGCTCCAGAGCCCTGCTAGGTGTGAAACACCAGTGGGACCAGAGGCTTTGAAGCTTTGGTGCAGGCAGGGGCTGGGGAGTCCTGTGCTGGGAAAAACTGCCTTTTATTTTGTGTCTCTGTCGCTGGTTCTGCCAGGTGTGTGAGGAGCAGAAGTGTGAGGAAGAGGTTTTCCCCCTGGCCATGAATTACGTGGATCGTTACCTCTCGTCGGTGCCCGTGCAGAAAAATCACCTGCAGCTGCTGGGGGCTGTGTGCATGCTCCTGGCCTCCAAACTGAGGGAAACCATGCCCCTGACCGTGGAGAAACTCTGCATTTACACAGACAACTCCATCACACCTCAGCAGCTCCTGGTAATCACCCTCCTGCCGCCTCTCCCCTCCTGCAGCCCACTGCTTGGCATCTTCCCCCCGTTCCCTCAGCTCCCTCTGCATTCCTTCCAGCCTCCTCTCCTCCTTGTCCTGCTGGCTGTGATGCCATCCTTCCTCTCCTGGGAAGCAGAATTGTCCCCTCCAGGTTCCAGAGGAAGTTCCCTGTGTCTCCCGTGCTCGTTGCCGGCCCTGGGCTGTCCCCCTGAGCTGTCCCCCTGCCCGCTCAGGCAGAAGTTCAGTGCTGAGGCTTTGAAAGGCACGGTGTTTTCGTGTCTGATAAAAGCTCAGAGATCCAACCCTCTGAGTTCAACTTCACCAGTGCAGGAGGAAACTGGAGAACCCCTTTTCTTGGGGCCTCCCGTGCTGGTGGCTCAGAGCCCTGGGGAGGAAACGGTCACCTCGAGTGAGAAACATCCCTGGAGACTGTTTGCCCCCGAGAATTTCTCAGGGTTACTCATCTCCTTGTTCAGTATCTCTGGTTTTTTTTGGGCTGGGGTGGGTGGGGTGATTTTGAGTGTGATTTGTCCCCACGGTGGGGAGCGAACCCACAAAGCTTTCAGGTGTGACTCGAGGGCAGTTCTGGTAACTGAGGAGCTCTGGTATGAACCTGGTTTTTTCCAAGTGCCAGGGAAAGGCTGGGGAAAATCCCCTCACCTCCATGACCCTGTCCCTGTAGCCATTTGGGGGGGTGGTTGCCTCAATTAGCACTGGTGGGTGATTACCATGAATCGTGGGGAGGGGTGGGAATGCACAGAGGAAACACTTGTTGCTTCCCTGGGTGCTGAGTCCTGTCAACATCCCCAGGACCAGGAGAGAGTCACAGCCAGGTGTAGTGACTCCTGGAGCCCAGGGAGTGTGTCTGGGTGGACACCCCGGGCATGCATCCCAGGGATCCCAGTGGTATTTCAGTCTGATCCCTTGGTGATTTCTCAGGGAGGATTTGCTGTTTGCAGTTGGATCCTGAGCCCCGTTTGCAGCAGGCTCCTCCCAAGGGGCACTGGAGAGGTGCAGGGGGGGAGTGGGCAAAGCATGTGCAGCATCTCTGGAGACTTTCCTTTGCTCTCAAACTCCAATTCCTCCCTGCTCAGAGTCTTTTTTATTTCTTCCCCTGAGGTTTGGCAGCAGGAAGCTGTGGCCAAGCAGCACCACAATGTTCATCTTCCCTTCTCCCTCCTTCTGGCACTGGGGTGGAGCTGGAGGAGGAAAGCACTGTCTGATGCCTGTTCTTCACTTCTGATCCTGCAGGTCTCAGTCCTGGGGTTCTCCTTGGCTGTAATTTTTTCCCCCTGGGATCCTGGGTTGCACAGATGCCAGGCTGGCTGGCACAGACCTTTTGGATCTCTCTGCTTCAGAATCAATGTGGAATTGAGGGGGGTGAAAATGGCTTCATTTGGGGGGTCAAAAGTCCTTTTCTGGGCTAGCCAGAGATAGCTTTTTCAGGCCAATAGGATCCCTCTCCCACTCAGCAGTGCAGGGGTTTGTTCCTGGCCATCAAAGGGCTGAGCAGAGGCATCAGGAACCAGCCTGGCCCTTTCAGAGGGGACCTGAGGCACTGGCAGGTCTCTGGGCAGGAGCTGCTCCACAGCCCATCATCTGGGGGTCAATTCCCCCTGCCCACCACAAGGCTGGACTGCCACAGACCCTGCTCCAGTGTCCCACTGTCCTCACAGGGAAGGGGGTGTGCAGGGAACATCTGAGGACACGTGAAGGCTTCGGGACCGGGCGGAGTTGAGCTGGATTACAACACCGGGAGCTGCTGTTTCCCCCTCTGTGCTAATCAGGGGATGTTGCTGCTCTTTCACAATCTTCCAGGGTGGGAAGGGGAAGAGGAAGGGGAGCTTCTTCATCAAGGTTTGGACAATGGTGCATCCTGGCCTCTTCCCATGGATCGCTGCCAGCTCGGCTTGCAGGGCTCCCCCACCCCTCAGGGGGAGCTGGCTCTCCTTCCCAGCAGGTTTCCTTCTCCTGCTGGGTGCTTGGCACCAGCTCAGGGCCCTGGAAAGGACACACTTGAGACAAAATCTTGATGAAGTTATTCTGGGGAGAAGGAAATGATGCAACGAGGGACTTGTCCATTTGGAGGAAGTTGGATTTCCGTCAGGGGTGTTATCTAACCTGCCTTTCTTTTTCTCTCTTTTTTTTTTTCTTTTCTCTCTTTTAATAAAGATTTTTCTGGCCTGTGCAAGAGGGTGTTCAGCTGCTTGGGGAGAGCAGTTGTGAGTCACCTCCATCTGCCTGGTTTGCTCCTAATACATTGGCTTATCTTGGAAATCTTCAGCCTAAAGGTCAGTTTTGCCAACAGCCAGAAATTTCCTGGCAAAGACTAAGGAGGATGGAGCCTCCAGGTAGATGGTGAAGGGGGCAGCAGTGGCCCTGAAGGCCATGAAGAGGGAGAATAAGAGAAGTAAAAGCTGAGTAGAGAGGGATGTTCACTTGTGGCTTTCCAGAAGACACACTGGTGTTTCCCTGCTTTCCCTTCCTCTTGTGGCACAGATGTGACCATTTCTCCCTCTGGAGTGGGGACCTTTGCCTTGACATCCAGACTTGAACTGTGCCCAGGGCACGGAAACAGACGTTTGCCCCCATTTCTCACTTGCAAATGGGCTTTGGTGGCTGCTCATTTCTGTAGCTGCTCTGCGGGGTGGGTGACCAACCTCTCCACCCTCTCTGTGAGTCACCTCGGGAGCACCAAGTGTGTCACCAGGTCTGTGACAGTGTCAGATGGTCCCTTCTCAACTGCAGGGACAACACCCTGTGCAGTTCCCTTCCCTCCTGCAGGCAGAGCTGCTGCAGAGGGGAGTGGGCTCTGCTCCCAGATGGATTTCCAGGCTCCTGCAGGCACAGAGGGTGTGTGGGTGTTGTGAGGACAGAGCTTGGTGTGCAGTGTGGCTGTCACTACATGGCAGGAGGAGCTGCTGTGACTGTCACATCCCAGACGGGGTTTGCAGAGCTGGGAATGGAGTCCAACAGTCTCTGCCTGTCATTGAGGTCTGGCTGGGGGTGCAGAGGCTGTTTGCCTGCAGCAGGACTCTGCTCACCTGGGCAGGGGAGGCAGTGGCAATTCTGCTTTCCTGCCTTCTTTTTTGTTTCTGTGGTTTGAGATGGAGCTGGGAGGGATCAGACTTGCTGAGGGGAAGTTCTGCTGTGTGATTTCCACCCCTAGAGATGCTGGCCAGGCACAGAGAGCTCTGCCCTGGGGGTCTTGCAGAAGGGGATCTGCTGCCTTCCCAGTGCTGGGATGCTCAGTGGGCAGTGCTGGCAGCTTCCAGCCCTTCCACGAGGGGAGTGAACTCTGCAGGCTGGAGAAACAAAGGCACATTTTCCACTTTCTTCCTCTCTTTCATTGCCCAGGCAGGGACTGATTCAATGAGGTGCAAAACAAAATGCCAGGAAAAGGATGTTTGCTCCATCAGCGGCGCTGCTGTCGCAAACCTGCCTGTCCTGTCTCTCGCCGCTTTTGTTCTGCTCCTTCCACAGATCAAGTGATTCAGAGGTTCTGACATGGATCCCAGGGCGGGCAGTCCCCAGGGTTAGCAGGAGAGAGGCAGGAGCAGGGGGGTTTGGCAGGAGAGAGGCTTCCCTGAGCTAAATCCTGTGAGCTGGTGACAGTCCTTGGCGCCGGGCGCCTTCAGCTGCCATCCCTGGAGCCGGCGGGGCCCTGGGCTCGGGGCTCGTGGAACAGCGAGGGCTTTGAGACCATCATGGTGATGAACCTGGGCCTGGAAGGAGCTGCTGCTGGGCCTTGCAGAGGGACAGGCTGTCCCAGGTCAGTCCGTGTCCCAGGTGAGGTCTCGTGGCGGGGCTGCAGCTGGATCTGGATCCTCTCCTTGGGACAATATCCCAGCAGGGATATTATCCCTGTCACAGCAGTGAGGACGTTGTGTGTCAGTGACAGTGACATGTTGTGTCACAGCTCTGGGAGGAAAGGCAGGAGCAGGAGCCTGCAGTGATGCTGGGCTGTGTCCCCTCTGCTCTGAGCTCCCCTCTCAGATTCAGAGATCCCTTTTGGATCTGCCTTGTGAGGAGGGATCTCCAGGTCCTCCTCCTGACCTTCTCCCTGGGTCTGGGCTGTGCTTCCAGCTCGGGGCAGTGACTGCCACAGGTGCCAGCCGTGTCCTGTGCCCCTTCCCAAGAGGCTGGGTGGGATGCAGGAGGGAGCAGCCAGCTTTGCCAACCCTCTGGAGCCCTTGGAGGGCCCAGGTGAGTGACAGGGAGGGACGTGGCACAGAGCTTTCCATCCCCAGTGGCTCTTCCCTGTGTCACTTTGCTGTGTGGCTGCAGTTTCACCAGTGTCCAGCAACCACTTTGATCCCTGTGGGTCCCTTCTGTGTTTCCTTCTTTTCCCAAGCCTGATCTCTCCCCTCTGCTCCAATCCCACCTTGAACCAGGCACTCTCTGACCTATGCTGTGATCCTCTGGAGCCCTTTGCAAGGTTTATTCTTGCTTTTATCCCGGGAATTTGGCTTAAAACTGCAGCAGGCCTGGCAGGCTGGCCATCCATATGGGAGGTGGGAGCCTGTGGAGGCGAGGAATGGCTTCCTGGGTGGAAAAGTGCAGGCTGTGAAGTGGCAACTGGCATGTTGGGTCTCGGGGGGTGGTTTGGAGCAGGTTGAGCAATGCTGCTCATTTAGGCAACTCAGAGCTGGTTTGTTGTGTAAGGGGAAAGAGATGGTTTAACAAAAGAAGAGAAAATGAAGATCTGACCTCAGGAAAAGAAATCTCACTTCTTCAAATCCATCTGTTCTGGGGCCCTTTGGCACCTCTGAGCAGCTCTGACTGTGTAATCCTAAACTGCTGGGAAAGGAATGGATGTTCTGCTGGGCAGGATGAGGCCCTGCAATGGGGACACCTCACACAAATCCCAGTCCAGCCTGGCCTTTCTGACACATCTGGACCTCACTGCCAAACCCTGAGTTGCTGCTGGTCCTGAGAATGAGAGAAAATGGGACTGGAGATCATCATTGTGGCTTGGGGGAGCTGGGACTGGCAGAGGGTGTGGGCTGCCTGTGGCATTGCTGCTGGGGTGGGAAGGGAAATGATCCTGGGAAGACACAGCTCTCTCCTCTTCTCTTCTGAGAGCCAGTGGCACAGCCACACCCAGTGCCCCGCGAGTTGGATTCAGCTGCTGCTCCAGTCACATCACAGAGACCTCAGCACTGATGGCAGAGCAGGGAATGGAGTGCAGGGGTCCCAAATTCTGTGCTGGGGCTCCCCTTGTGCACACCTTGGCTAGGGGCTGCCCTGGGAGCTGCAGGGTGATGGCTCTGCCAAAGGCTGATCCTGCACGCTGTGTCCTTGTGCAGGGCTGGTGCCAGGGCTGGTGCTCAGGGCTGGCAGAGCCTGGAGAGGCTCAGCAGGGGCCAGGAGCTTCAGCTCCAACCCATGCAGGGCACCCAGCCTTCCCACCATCTGTCCCCAGCTCGCAGCCAGCACAGGCTGGGTGGTGGAGATACCACAGAAGTCCCTGTTGGATGCTTGGAGGGAGCACCTCAAGTGGGATGGAGATGTTGGCAGCCACTGGGACACAGCAGTGCCCATTGGTTGTGTGCTGGTGGGAGTTGGTGTGGCTGTTCAGTGCCTCTTCCTCTGGGAAGCTGCTGGGGATGCTCTGCTGAGCACAACTGGAGGCTGTCTTGGTGGAGAAGAGGTGGGATGAGTTGAGGTTCTGTCAAAAGGCTGCATTCCCAGCCTAGGACCTGCATTCCCTTTGCTGCAGTGGTGTTCCCCGAGGCTGGGCTGTTCCTGGGAGCCTGGACATTGGGCTCTCCTCTTGGGAGTGGAGGAGGGATGTGGGAATGCTGTGCCTGCTGCTCCTTGCCCTGGTTTTCCCTCAGAGGGCTGTTGCAGCAGGGAGGAGTGTCAATGGCTAATCCCACTGCTCCCTGGAAAAAAGAAACCAGATTTATTGCTTCCTCCTCTGAGCTGTTCTCCTGGCCCTGCAGCAGCTCAGGGCTGGAGTTGTGCCACAGTCACCGCGTGGGGACAGCCCCTCTTTCCTTCCCTGTCCCATGGGTTGTGCTGAGCTGTCCCTCCCCGGTGCTGCCCTGGATTCTCCTGAGTGCTCCAGCCTGGCCTGGCCCTGCTCCCTGACATCCTGTCTGTCCTCTCTCTGCAGCACTGGGAGCTTCTAGTCCTGGAGAAGCTAAAGTGGGACCTGGTCTCAGTGATAGCCAACGATTTCCTGCCCCACATCCTCCATCGGCTCCCTCTGCCTGCGGACAAGGTGGAGCTGGTGAAGAAACACGCCCAGACCTTCATTGCCCTGTGTGCCACAGGTGGGTGCTGGGTCTCCCCTGCCTTTCTTGGGGGGCTGAGTGCCTGTCTTTATTCTAATAGAGCCATTCAAGGTGGGGGAATGGTGCCTGAGAGATGCCAGGGGAGCAGAGCCATGTGCCAGCCCCTTGCTGTGCCTGCAGGAGGGTGTCTGGGGCTGAGCCTGAGCTTTCCTCAGCCTCTCCCTCAGTCTCCAGAGCCACCTCATCCCAGCCTTGTGCAGTCATTGCTCTGTGAAGCTGCTGCTCAGCCTGTTTTCCTTCACCCCTATTTCTCCCAGCTGAGCTGCAGAGGCCCCTCTGTCAGCCCCTCTCAAGTTTTCCAGGGAAATCATCCCAAACCCCACGTGCACCCTCACTAAGAGCCTCTCTCTGCCCCTGTGCTGGCTCCAGACTACACCTTCGTGATGTACCCCCCGTCCATGGTCGCCACGGGCAGCATTGGAGCCGCCATCCACGGGCTGAGCATCTCCCTGAGCGGCTTCGGCGGCGAGGCCATCACGGAGCTGCTGGCCGGGACCACGGGCACCGAGGTGGTGAGTGGGCACAGGGAGTGCCTGGGAACCCTCCCTCTTCTGCTGCTCCTTCTCAGGGGGAGAACTTCTTTCCACGGAGGACAGCAGGGCACTGGGACAGGGAGGGTGTGGAGTCCCCATCTCTGGAGATATTCCAAACCCACCTGGACACACACACATTCCTGTGTCACCTGCTCCAGGTGACCCTGCCTTGGCAGGGGGGTTGGACTGGGTGGACTCCAGAGGGCCTTCCAAGCCCAGCTATTCTGTGATTCTTTGAAGTTGGGCTGTCAGTAATGGTGCTGACCTTGGTTTGAGGAGAGCCAGGGCATGAGGGAGCATCCCAAAACAGCCGCCCTGTGGCCACAGTGGCTCCTGCCTGGGCAGGGCAGGGTGGGCTGGGGAGCCTTTGAAATGCCACACAAAGGGCAGTGTCTGTTCCCTGCAGGGGCAGGTGTTGGCAGGATCGGGTTGACAGGGTGGGATGGGGCAGAGGGAGAATCGGGCTCGGCATCTGCTCCCCTCCACTGGTGTCTGGTTGCAGGTGCCCAGGATTGGGTGGGAGGGGGTTGGGGGGGGGGGGGGCCACGGAGCCTTTTAGACTTTGGGGACATCGGGATGGTGGGGGGAGGCATCTGCCAGCCCCTCCACTGCCCTTGGAGCAGGGAAGGGGGATCTTGTCAAGCTCCTCAGGTCGCTCCTGCTGCAGCAATCGGGAGCTTTTCCTCTGCCAGGGCCCCTTTGATGTCCCCTCCTGCCCAGCAGCCGGAGCAGGGTCGGTTTCAGTCCCCTGACAGGGGTGGGGGGGCTGCCCCGAGCCTTTGTCCGGGCAGGAGGATGGGCAGGAGGCTCCCGATCCGTTTGCAGGGATGGAATTTGTTTGTTTGCCGGAGCCTTTTTAAAGAGAATCGCTGCAGCCACCTGCTCACAAGCTGCTGCAGGGATGGGGCAGGGGCTGCAACCTGCTCCAGGTCGGGGCTGCTGGGGGCAACAGGTGGGAAGCAGGAGGGCTCCACTGAGGGAGGGAGCCGAAATGGAGCCCAGCACAGCCCTGCCACCCTCCAGTCCCTCCCCAGGGCATCTGCTGTGCCCCCAGCCTGCCCAGGTTCAGCTGCTGCACAAACAGCCCTGCCCAGGCAGGACCACAGCATCTCCTGCAGGACCCTGGGATGTGTCCACAGCGTTGCAGGGCTCCTGGGAGAGCACCTGGCCTTGGCCTCACGTGTCTGTGGTGTGGTGCTTCTCCCTGAGCCTTGTGGTGTCCCTGGGCTGTGGCTCAGTTTCCCCTCTGGCTCCAGCTTGGGGAGTGATCCCCTTCCTGCAGCTGCCCAGGCTCAGAGGGCAGTGCTGGGGGTGGTGGGGCAGGGCTGGGCCCCCTCCATGGCCAGCAGCAGCCTGGCTGTGTGGCCAGGCTGGCTTTGGGGTCTCTGCCAACATTGCTGATGGAGAGCCTGGAGCTGGGTGGCCGTGGTGACACAGAGAAACTGGGGATGAACTGGCTGTGGTGACAGAGAAACTGGGGATGAACTGGCTGTGGTGACAGAGAACCTAGGGATGGACTGGCTGTGGTGACAGAGAACCCAGGGATGGGTGGCTGTGGTGACAGAGAACATAGGGATGGATGGCTGTGGTGACACAGAGATTGGGGATGGACTGGCTGTGGTGACAGAGAACATAGGGATGGACTGGCTGTGGTGACAGAGAACCCAGGGATGGATGGCTGTGGTGACACAGAACCTAGGGATGAGTGGCTGTGGTGACAGAGAACCCAGGGATGGATGGCTGTGGTGACACAGAGATTGGGGATGGACTGGCTGTGATGACAGAGAACCTGGGGTGGGGTGGCCGTGGGGACCCAGAGCCCAGGGTGGGGTGGCCGTGGGGACCCAGAGCCCAGGGATGGGTGGCCGTGGGGACCCAGAGCCCAGGGTGGGGTGGCTCCTGTCCCTGTCCCTGGTGCTCCCAGGGGCGGGTGGCTGTGCAGGCAGGAGGCTGCGCTGACGGGAAGCGTGTGGAAGGGGACCTGGGTGTAGGGGAGCTGGGTGTAGCTATTTTCGCTCGCCACATCCTCTGTCAGTTTCTAAGAACCGGTGGCGGATTCCTGGTAAGAGATTTGGGGGTGTGACAATATCCCCGAGGTGCGAGCTGCCCCCGAGCTCCCCACGCTGGGCTCTGCTGACACCTTGGAGCGTCCGGGGGCTCCGCTGTCCCTGGGGGAGTTTCCTCCTCTGGTTACAGCTCGTGTGGGGGCAAAAACAGAGCAGGGTTTGTGTTTATGACGAGTGGTGGTGCCACTCACAGCCCCCTGTGCCTTCCTGGGAGCGGGGCCGGCGTGTCCCCCAGCACTGGGGTCCCTGGGAGGGTTGCACAGGGGGACACAGAGGACCTTGTGAGAAGCTGCGTGGCCACAGCATCGTCCTCCCAGCGTGGAGGGGCTGTGGTGGTTGTGGGAACACATGGGTGGCTTTGGGGTCAGGGAGGTCCCTGCCTTGGAGACCCTCGAAGTGAGGCAGAGCCCACCAGGCAGAGCATCCAGTGGGATATTCCTGTGCTGGGCTCCACTGCAGGACCACCCCGAGCTCTGGGAGAGGTCTGTGGGCTCTGGGTGCTGCAGGCACTCATGGATCTGGGAAGTTTGGGTTGTAAAGGCCAATTCCAGCCTGCTCTGCCCTTGCCATGATGCTGAAATCACACTCTGCTTCCAGCTGTGAGCCTGGGTGCTTTGGGAAGTTCTCATGGCACAATGTCTATTCCTGGAGAATGTGGTCGAGCAGGGAGGGTGGGAGAGGACACCCAGAGTGTGGGGCTTTGCCTGGGGAGGGGCCCAAGCACAGATAAGCTGGAGATTCCCCTCAGTGGGGAAAAGCTCCTGTTGTATTTAGATGCTCTGTGGGGTCAGAGATGCAGCCCAGCAGCTGCTCGGAGCCATTCCTAAAGCTCCCACCTCTGGGGAGCAAAGAACTGAAGCCTCTTGTCTCTCTCCCTGTCCCCAGGACTGCCTGAAGGCCTGTCAGGAGCAGATCGAGGCCGCCTTAGCCGAGAGCCTGAAGCAGGCATCCCAACCCCAGCAGGAGTTCAGCGCCAAGACGGCGGCGTACGGGGGCAGCCAGCCCACCAGCACCCCCACGGACGTCACCGACGTCAACCTGTGACCAGCCCCCCTCCCCACCAGCTGCTCCTCGCCCTGGACACCCCCAGCTCGCTGCATCCCACCCACCCAGCCCACTCTTGCCGGGGATCCCTCCCACCCGCTGGGATGTGGAGCAGGATCCGCGCTCGGAGCTGCTCGGCAGCTGCTCCACGTGGCTTGGGGTGAAGCGACTGGTTTTGTGGTGTCAGGGCACAAGAATGCTGGGGAGGGGCAGCAGGACCCCAGAAGAAGTTGGAATTGTTTCTCTGTTGGTGTTTCCCTGGCTCTCAGGGGTGTTTACGGTGACTTCCAGCCCTGTGGGGGCCATAAATCCTGGACAGCGAGCCCTGACCCTGCTCACAAAACCCTCCCAGCCCCCAACTCCTCCCTGAGCTGGGGAGTTGTGGGGCCGTGGGAGGGACCTGCACGTCCCAGAGGAGGAGATGCCCACCAAGTCCCCTCCTGGGCACAGGGGCTCTGGACCCACAGGGGTCCCTTCGGAAGGAGGGGGCAGCTGCTTGGTGGCCCCTCGGTCCCCATTGCTTCGTGCCAGGTTCCTGCAGCTCCGGGGGGAGTTGTGCAGCTGCTTCTGCTTGGAGGGGAACTGTGGGGCTTGTTTGGTGTTGTTGCTGTTGGGTTTGGGACTTTGGGGACGTGCTCCCCGTCTGTGTGGACAGCAGGAGGGTCCTGGCCTTGGGAGGGGGCACCGTCCCCTCGGATTTCCGCTGGCCCACAGAGGCTGCTTAATTTATTGTTAACTGCTGGGAAATAGGGAGGGAGGAGACTTGGCATTCCTTGGTGTGGGGCCCGGGTGCCACTCTCCTCTCCTTCCGAAAAAGTGCCTTCCCCCCTCGCCCCTTCCCTGCCTCCCTGGGCAATGGGAGACTCTCACTTGGAAGCTGGTTGGTCCTTTGGTAGCTTAGGCATCAGACTAGGATTTAAGGAATACCTTTGAATGTGCTGCTATAGTCTGGGATGCATCTCCACCCTCCCAGGGCAGGGAGCTCGGCTCACACTCAGGAGGGGCTGTGTTGTGTATCCAGGTGGGTCTGAGCTGGATCCTGTGAGGGTGGAAAACTTGCCGCGCACTTGAGTTGGAAAAGCAATTCCTGCGTTTTTTTATATTGTTGTTGTTGTTATCCTGTTAGTTTTTTACAAAAAGTGTTTTTTAAAAAAATAATGCTGCTTTTCTATGAGAGAACCATTACAGAGTGGAATTGTATTACCCAGGAGAAGCCAGAGACTCCGCAGGACTGGGAGGCAGATGCTGCTGCTGGGGGACCTCTGGACATGTGGCTGTTGTCCTCCTGTGGCAGATGTGGAAAAGGAGGTGGAAATCTTCCCTTTGGATGCCACTAGATACAAAAATCAGGTGGAAAAAGGTGGGGCTGCTGCTCCTCCCTGAGCCTGCCTTGTCCAGAGGTGCCCCAGAGCTGCTGCCTCCTGCAAGCAGGAGGGCTGGGACAGAGCCTGGCTATGCAAAAGGAAATGTTTTTTATATATATAAATGAATTTTTTAATTTAAAAGTAAACTGGTTTGGTGTTCACTTGCAAGAGTCCCGCTGCTGGGAGAGCCAGAGAACCCCGTGATGTTGCAATAAAGTATTTCAAAGAAGACTGAGTGGCTCGAGGGTTTCCCTGTGCGATTCCCAGGGCAGAGCTGGGATCCCTGTCCCTTGGTGGGGCTGGGCTGGACCCCATCACCTGGGGGATCCCTCGGGGGGCTCCAGCCTTGTGTTTCCCAGGCTGGAATGGGGAGTGGGCAGGCAGGACACGCCCAGCCCCACTGAGAGGTTCCCAGGTAAGTGCAGCCTCCTGGACATGGGAGGAAAGTCCCCCCTGGGTTTTCCAGTAGAAGTGGCACGTGGACAGGTGCCACAAGCTGGGCGGGCACAAGGCCTCAATGGCCAGGTGAGGACAGTGGCCCCTTGGCTTCACCAGCCTTGCCAAAAGGAGGTAGATAAAGCCTGTGGGGTTGTTTTTGGGAAAATCCATGGGGCAGGGAGAGGGCCAGCATTCCAGAGGCTGGTGGGGCAGGGCCAGTCCAGGATCCTGTGGGGCAGAACCAACCCTGACTGACCAACATGGCTCTGGTTTTATTTTCCAGTACAGGAACAAACCAAACTCTCCCAGTGCTGGTGGCACCAGAATCCTGGGTGGGACAGGGGCTGCCTTGTCCCTGTGACTGAGGCAGCTCAGTCCAGCTCTGTGGGCACAGTCTACTTCCAGTGACCACTCCAAACAGCAGGATCCAGGATGGATGCTCCTGACCAGGCTCCCACTGCATCCAGCAGCATCCCGGGGGCAGGTCAGGCTGCAGCTTTCCCCTGTCCCTGCTCACTCCATGGCCACGGGCTCCTGCCCCTCCACATCCCGCGTCCTGGAGTTCATGAGCTCCCTGCGGATCTCGGGCGAGATCTGTGGGTGGCTGTGGAACTTGAGCAGCTCGAGCAGAGCCTCCTTCTGCTCCGAGGACAGGTCCTCCTTGTAGCGCTGGGCGAAGGCCAGGAAGCTCTGGTGCCACAGCACGGGCAGGGCCCGCTGCTCCGTGCGGAAGGCCAGGAAGTGGAACACCAGGGCATCGACCACGCGGAAGGGCAGGGCGTATTTCTTGTCGATGAGCAGGCGCAGGAAGATGCTGTTGGCACCGCTGTACTGCATCTCTGCCAGCTTCAGCATGGCTGCACTGTGGGCACGGGGGCAGAAGGTCAGGGGGGACGGGGGCACAGGGTTTGGAAGGGGCTGGAGCCACAGGGACCGAGGAATGGGCAAGAGGTCAGGGGTGCTGGACCCATGTTGGTGGGGAGAGGGGCATGGAAGTCAGCGTGGCTGGAGCCATGGGGACTGAGGAATGGGCACGGGGGGCAGAGGGGTTGGAGCTGTGGGGACTGAGGAATGGGCACGAGAGGCAGAGGGGCTGGAGCTGTGGGGACTGAGGAAGGGGCAGTGGGGCTGGAGGGAGGACAGGTCACAGCCCAAGGTACCAGGCTGGAGTCATAGGGACAGAAGGGGAAGCACCAAGGTGATGGGGAGTCACCTTGGGACCCTGAGGACCAAGGCAGGGGCATAGGGGTCAGAAGGGAACAGGCAGGAGCCACAGGGATGGAGGAGGAAGCACAGGGGTCAGGGGGGCCAGGCAGGAGGCATAGGGACCAAGGAGGGGGTGAGGGTGGGCTGGGCTGGAGCCAGGGGACACCAGGCACCCAGACACAAAACTGAACCTTTGATCTCAACCCTGGAGCTGAGTGATCCCCCACCATCTCCAAAGGGCCAGAGAGACTGAGGGATAGATCTAAGGCTCTTCCCAGGGTCCCTGAAGGAGAAGCTGTGCCCCTCCCACCCCTGCAGTTCCTCACCTGGAGTGCAGGACGGGGATGGAGCACTTGGTGAGGATGCTGCCGACGATGACGGCCTCCCGCAGCGTGCACGTGCCCGACTCACAGAGGGGGATGAGGATCCCTGCGGAGGGGAGAGTCAGGAAAACCCCCCATGAACCCAGACAAACCCCAGCTGAGACCCTGCAGGACCTCCTACCCTTGAACCAGGCTGCTGGCTTGAACAGGGCCTTCTTCAGAGCCATGTACAGGTGGAAGTTGAGCCGCTTGTACTCAGCGATGTCATCCCGGATCCGCGGCAGCAGCACCAGGTTGTAGAACCTCTGAGCCATCCTCTCCTTCAGGTTGGATGAAAATATCCTGGGAACACCAAGGCACGGAGGGAAGGGTGAGAAAAGGAGGCCAAGCAGGGGCAGTTGGTGTTTTTTAAATCTGATTCCAGTGATGGAAAGCAAGATATCCCAGTGGGCAGCTGCCAGGGATGACCCTACCTGGTGGCCTGGTACATGGCAGCAGCTGTCCACGCCTCTGGCTCGGTGATGTAGAGGATCTGCTCCCAGTTGGATAAGGCAGGAATGATTTTAAATGCCTTGGGGAGCTTCCCACTCCTGTATTTGGACAGCACCTTCAAAGACATGGATACAGGCCATGAGTGGGGGCACTGAGAGCAGGGCTGTGGACTCAGGGAGGTGGCTGTGGGTTCAGCTGCTCCATCCTCACCTCCCTGACACCCCTGTAGACCTCCAGCACACGGGGGTCCAGCTGGGGCATGGGGCAGCCCGAGAGCTCCGACAGCGCCGTCTCCACCTCCGTCTGCTTCTCCGTGATCTTCTCCATGATAATGTCAGCCAGGGTACGCCTGGGGCAGGCACAGGATGGGGTGAACAGGGGCCAGGGGGCTGATGGGGTGGGTTGGGGGCTGTGTGGGACTGACATAGGATGGGGGCTGTGGGGGGCTGAGAGGGGACAGGGTGAATTTGGGGCTGACAGGGGGTGAGTCGGGGTGTGACACGGGACACGGATGAGTCAGGGAAGCAGCCCCTGCCCCGGCCGTTCCTCACCTCAGCGGTGGGTTCTTGTTCATGAACATCTCGATGGCCTTCTCGTCCTCGGGGTCCACCTCCACCTCCCCGCCGTACTCCCCGCCCCGTCCCGCCGCCGCCGCCTTTTCCAGCGAGGGCCATTCCTCATCATCATCCTCCGAGTCCGAGCGGGGACCTGCGGGGAGCGCCGGGGGCTCAGCCTGGGGGTCCTGGAGGGCTCCAGGGGGTCTTGAGGGGGGTTCCCGGGGGTCTTGGGAGGGGTCCCGGGGACTCACCCAGCCCCGCACACCCTCGGTGGTCCCAGAGGGTTGCCGGGGGTCCCAGGATGTTCCCAGGGGTCCCAGGGGAGGTTCCCGGGGTCTCAGGGGGTTCCCGGGGGTCTCACCCAGTTCTGCACACCCTCAGGGGATTCCCGGGGATCTTGAGGGGGTCCCGGGGTTTTTCCGAGGGTCTCACTCAGGCCTGCACCCCGTCGGGGTCCCGGAGAGGTTCCCTGGGATTCCAGGAGGCTCCCGGGGGTCCTAAGGGGGTTCACCCAGCCCTGCACACCCTCGGGGGGTTCTCGGGGGTCCCAGGGTGTTCCCGGTAGTCCCAGAGGGTTCCAGGAGGTCCCGGGGGATTCCCGGGGGTCCCAGGGTGTTCCCAAGGTGTTCCCGGTGTTCCCTGGTCTCTCACCCAGCCCCGCTCCGTGCCGCCGGGGCTCTGCGGGCACGCCGGGGCCGTGCTCTGCCTCCAGCTCCTGCTGCTGCCGCCGGGCCTGCTCCAGGATGCGCCGGGACAGCCGCGCGTCCACGAACCCCTCCCCGCCGCCATCCTCCTCCTCCTCCTGCTCCTGCTTCCCTCGCTTCCCCCGCACCCGCGGGGCCGCGTCCTGCAGGATCTGCTCGGCCAGGGGCAGCGCCGGGCCGGGCCCGGGGCCGGGGCCGGGACCCCTGGCCCGCCGGGCCTTGGGCATGGCGGGGGCACGGGAGCGGCACGTGGGACGATGGCCACGCCCCTTCCGGTCTGGGGCCCGCCCCTTCCGGCCCCGGCGCCATGGGCGTCACCTGGTGAGCCCGGGAGGCGCCGGGGGGCGCCGGGGGGGGGGGAGTGACACGGGGACATGGGGAGGGGGTCCTGTGGTGGTGGAAACATCCTGGGGACATGGGGAGGGGTCGTGGTGGAGGTGGGGAATACGGGGAGGG
>JAWWEW010000073.1:3762799-3810684 GCA_035583185.1 Anabacerthia variegaticeps
TAATTCCCCCCTCTGGCACCGACCCCTTGCTCCACAGCCCCCTCTCCCCTCCCCAGGATCGACCACCCCCCTCCAAACCCCTTCCCAAACCCCCCTGCCCTCCCTGGGACCCTGGGGGGGGTGCTGGGGGTCGTGGCTTTGCTGGGAGGGGGGAGAAAAGAAGTTAAAAAAATCCCCTTAGACCCCCGTGCTGTGCTTGGACGGGATGGGCTGGGAGGGCAGGAGAAGGGGGAAAGTCGGTGCGGGTTGGTATTTATTACAAACAAGCCACACAAAAAAAAGCCGTGGGCTTGTGTCTCCCACGGAGGGAAAGAACAGAAGTTAATCCAGGGGGGGCTGGGGGCACCCTGGGTTTGGGTTTGTTGGTAGGGAGTGCCCACCCCGGGAGCAAAACTGCTTCAAAATCCCTTTTTCAGCCTCCAAGGGGGTCCCAGCAGTGACTCCCCCCTGGCCACGAGGGCTCCCAGAGCCCGGGGAATGACGGGCAAGGGATAACTGAGCCCCTACAAATGGGGGTCAGTGCTGGAAAAGCTGCTAATTTTAGGAAAGTCGCCCATTAATCGCGTTAGGGGCGGTCGGATGCAGGGAACGAGCCTGATCCGTGTGCCAGGACAGCTCCGGGTCTCCAGCGGGAGAACAGAGTGGTGAAAGCATCCCGTTATCCCCAAATGTCGAAGTGGGAGGGTGGGAAGCGTCTCCACTTTGCAGAGTTGCTCCTGTACTTTTAGTCAGGGAGAGAGATGCTGTGAGCGCTTCGGAGCTCGTCTGGTGTGAAATGATGCAAAAGCTGGTCCTTTCACTCGCTGCTGCCTCGGGGAAGATGCTCGTGGAACCCCGGGAAAGAGGCGGTGGGAGCTGCTGATTCCTCATTCCAGGAAAGCTTTGACTTCGGCGGGAGCTTCTCCGGGAGGAAAATCGATTGGCAAGGCAGAAAATGGGAAGCAGATTAAAGGGGGTGATAAGGAGAGGGGGCTGGAAGCAAAAAGAAGGTTTTAGGGAGGGGGCTGAGAGATGAGCTGCTGCTGTAGCTGGGGAATGAAGGGACACGGGAATGAGGAGCAGGTAGATGGGTGGAATTGGGAATTAAAAGCTCCGTGTCAGTGTGAACAGCGTGAATTAGACTTGGATTAAACAAGTGTCCCTGTGAACTGTCTGGAGCTGCACCGTATCGAATTCCCACTGAATTTCGGCTGCTCTGCCTTGGGCAGCTGCACTCGGGGGTTGCTGTGGTTTATCCAGTGTCAGAGAGGTTGGATGATGTTTAAAAAGGAGAGAGCAACAAAAGCATTTGGTGTTTTATTTGGTGTTTTTAATTGCTTTGAAAAGGAGCTGGTGCAAATATTTGGAAATGATGTGCCAAGCGTGAGCAGCATTTGATGTCTCTGGGCTTTCAGCACGAGGCTGCAAACCATAAATGTGTGTTTATTCCTCCCCTGATCCTTCTCCCTATGAATATGAGCTGACTCCAAGTGCAAAGGGTGTTTTGAAGTTGGCAGATTTTCCAGTCTGGAATAATTCTTGGGCTCGAGCAAGTTTGGGTTTGTTACAGAGAATTTTGCTTGTTCACGAGCGGGGCTGGACAATAGTCACATATGCAACAGTTTAGGGGCTGTTAGAGCCAGGAAGCCAAAACTGAGGATTTATTTAGCTGTTGTGTGTCCAAGGATTGTTAGTGAGGAATCTCCTGCTGCAATTCCTGCAGAGATTCCGGCTGCATGTGGTACAAAGCCCTGGGGTTGACAGGAGGCCTGTGAGGATGGAGGGGCTGTGGATCAGCCTCGTGTGCTGCGGGACGAGAGGGGCTGGGGGTGTTTGGACTGGGAAGGGAATGGCGAGGGATGTGTCCGTGGTGTGTTGTGCTGCTGATCTCTGGGATGCTGCTGGGGGACACAAAAGGCATGTTTAGGGTCTCTCTGTCTCTGCTCTGCCTTTCTTGCTGCAGTGGATTCATGGCTGGTTTTAAACCCAGCTCTGTCCACATCGCACCCTGCAGGTTCTTTTCTTCAGTGCTAAAACACTTGTTAATCATTATTTTTAAGTAGTTCTGTTTTGTCTCAGAACAAGTGACAAGAAGCACTTTCTCAGCAGCAAAAGTGGTTTATTCAGTATAAATTACCGAAAATGTTTTAAGATCCTGTTTTTGTTGGCCTTTTCCCCTTTCGTTACCTGTTTTTGTACTGAAATATCTTAGGCCTTCTGATGAAACTCCCAAAGTGAAATTTAGTGTTTTCTCAGCCCCTAGAAGACATCAGGGGATTGATTTCGAACACTTAACAAATGGAAATACTCCAAAATTCTGTTCTGTAAGGTCTGTGTGCATTCCTTCACGTGAGTTTTTTTGCTTTGGGGAAGTGTGAAAGTGTTTCTGAAGTTGATGTCAGCTCTGAGACAAAACAAAACTAAGAGGTTTGGTTTAAAATGGTTGTAAATGAACAGATAGATTGTTTGAACACTTTGCCAAGACCTGGGAGCAGCAGTGGAGGTGGAAGGAGGGGATGGGAAGATGGTGTCACTGAGCTGCGTGGTGGGATGTGCTCCCAGAGATCCCCCCAGTCCTTTATTTTATGCAGGAATCCTCTCCAGTGAATGAGAAGTTTCTCACTTTGTTTAACAACCTCTGTGGTTTTCATCTTGAATATTTCATCAAGGCTCGGTTTTGTTGTTGGGTATTTTCCCTTTGGGGAGATGTTCCTGTCTCAGCAGCCTGTTGTTAATGGCTCGGTGGGTAAACACTTCACCTTTCCCAAACACTTCACCGAGGGCTGTTGGATAGAAAAAAGCCCCCCTTCAATGCCAGTGAAAGGAAGATCCTCGTTAGTGTGAAACCCTTAACAAGTCATTGCTCTGGAGGGTACTGAGCAAATCCAAATCGTTTAACAAGGAACCGTTTTAAAATCTGATTTATAGATGAGAATATCCCAGTTTTTGGTTGATGTCTCTGTGTGTACAAACCCTGACACTTTTCACTTTGGTTTTATGAGATTTCAGCTCAGAGATGGCTCATGAGCCAGGGAATTACAACCCCAGCACCCAAGGAAACAAAACAGATTAAAGGGGTAGTGAGAGGACAGGAGGTAAAAGCAGAGGTGAGATGCTGCCCTTTGCCAGTGTCTTAGGGAAATAATTTCTAAGTGAACAAAAGCTGATTATTTGTGTGTTTGCAGTAATTTATATCCTGGTGTGCTGAGAAAAAATCAGATTAAAGTGCACTGTTCAAATACACTGTTCTGCTGCCTTTGAAAGGAAAAAAAATCCCTTTTTGCAACAGTGTGAAGAAGTGAGTGTCTGTAGTAGGCAGGAGACAGGCAAAAAAAATAAGTTGGCTGTGCTGTGCTAAGTGTTGTTAACAAGCTTTCTGCTTCAAATGTGGCAGTGAGTGCACCTGAACTATTACACCTTCCATACATGACAAAAATCAGTTGAAATGCCTCAGAAAATGGCAAATTGTTGGGACAAACCTTGAGATTTTTGAAAGCATGCTCACTAGGTAGGTTCCTCTAATTAGGTAATTATAAAGTAATTCACTGAGAAGTCTGGCCTTTTAAGAGCTTTGCTGAGAAAGTAGAAAATACCTGAAAACCAGGAGCTTTTCTTGTTCCTCCCCATGGGGCTCCCACTTGCTTTCTTGTCTCGCTGCTTGGCTCTGTAATTCAGCTGCATTTTCAAATGGAGACAGAGAGCTGGAATCCTGGGATGTGACAGCTCCCCGTTACTCTGAGTGCGTCTGAGCTGTGTCTTGTGTAACGTGTCACTCATGACAAATGCACTATTTAAAGGAAAAATTCTGACTAAGGAGGTGTGTTTCTGTGTTTTGTAACTGCTGACTGAAATGCAGGAGGGAAAAACACATCCCCAGGCACAGGAATCCCTACAGAAGGCTGGAATTGCTAAATAATGTGCCCCAGCTTGGACTTTAAAAGCAAATAATAGTTTAGGGTGTGGTATAGATCAGGAAAACTTTCACCCTCTACCCAAGTGCACTGAGAAAGGAGCTCTTCCCCCCCCTCTGGGTACAGCCAGTGAGGGCTTTTGAAAGACCCAATTTACTGGAGCAAAGCTTTAGTGCATTTCTGTGCTTTTCAGGCTTTTCAGCCCAACCATGGAAGATCAAGTCAAGAGTTATGGGCCACAGCTGTGTCCCTCCATTGAGATGTTCTATGGGAGATCAGCTGAGCTGATTAAGAAATGGTGACCACGGCTCTTTCCCTTATTCCCTGTGAAAGGCAAATCCATCCCCTCCATGGAGGAGCACTGCCTTGGGACCATATTTTCCCATTCACTTGCAGTGGGCGGCTTAGATTTGATTAAGAAATACTGTCCTCTAATTACATTCTGCCCCTTCTCTCTCAGGCTTTGAAAAGCCTCTGAAGACAATCCGAGGGTTTGAAGTTGGAATACAAGTGGTGTGGAAGGAGGGCCTGGGAGGGGACGTGATGAAGTGATAAGTGGATTTTAGCTGGAAATACTAAAAGAGTGGCCTAAGGAGGGCACTCAGAGCTGGTTTGTGGTTCTGCACTGCTGGGGCTTTGTTCCCTTTTCCCTGGGAGGGATCAGTGTCTGAGCCTGACCATTCCAGTAAGTTCCTGACAAACGTGCTTTCCTGTTCTTCAAACGGCAGAGCTGTTTTATATTAAATCACGGAATGCTTTGGGATGGAGGGACCTTAAAGTTCATCCCATCCCACCCCCTGTCCTGGGCAGGGACACCTTCCCCTAGCCCAGGTTGCTCCAAGCCCTGTCCAACCTGGCCTTGGACACTTCCAGGGATCCAGGGGCAGCCACAGCTTTACTGGGCACCACAAACATGAAAATCACGTTTTAATTTTAAGGGCAAACATGCTAGACTTAGAGTGGTATTAATTATGCTGAAAAAATTCCATGTGCTGTTCTTTAAAAAAAAAAAAAGTTAAATCAGCTGTTTATTCACTGGAGTTGTGAGAAAGAGCCCTTAGCTTGGATTTAATGATGTTTAATCATTCTTTCAGAAACACAAAGGAGGTACTAAAAGCTGTTCAGCTGAGCTATAAAGAACTAATAGCTATAACTCAGATTCAAAAGTGATTTAGTTCCAGAGGTAAATCCATAATCCGACCAGTCATGAGTTAATCTGTCGTCAGACTAAGACTAGAAGCAAATCTATTTAACTAAGAATAGTTAATTCACCTGAATCAGAGCAAGGCTGAAGATCCTTCTCACAAGAGTTTATTTTGAGAAAATATAATATTCATGACAGGGAGTGAAAATAGTGGCTTTCAAAGGGAGAAAATCTGCTTCAGGATTTGCACTGCTCTTTTTGTGTACTTTTTGGGATGGTTGGACCTGCTTGTGGGAATGAATCAGTGAATAAGGAAGAAAATATCCTGTTTGTCATCAAATTGGAAGTGTTTAGGAAGAGTTCTTTGTGACATCAAACCCAAATTCACCTCTCCCTCCATGCTTTCCTTGTCCTGTTGTTTCGTCTCAAGACAAATTGAAGGGATGAACTCTAACCTCTTAGTAGGATAATTTATTAAAATAACAGATGCTCCAGAATGGGGCCTGGCTTGATCTGCAGTTCTTAAAGCAGCTTAACAACCTGAGGGTTCACAAAGCGGGTTCCCGGTTCCGACCTCGTGCCGTGGCACCAACGTGTAGTGGAGAGGACAAAGGCACCACTCAGAGCCTGCCTGTAATTCATAAAAAAGGATTTCAGCCAGAACAGGATTCAAAATATGCAAATTAGGAATAATTCCATCAGGAGGGGGGGGGAAAGGTGCGTTTGAGCAAGTGAAATTCTCCCTTTTGTACCAAAAAATAGAGGGGCAAACCTCGTGTGAGGCTGGGAAGGTTGGGAGTGAAAACACAGCCTTAGTTTTATTGCTGCCACTTCAGGTCCCTGTTTGCACACTGAGGAAGAGGAGGGTTTGCTGGATAAATTTGCTTTTCCCAGCACAAAACAGGCCCATCAGTTGAGCAGGGGAAGAGGATGTGTAAATCCCTCTAATTTATTGACAAGAAGACAGAGAAGCCCTTGGTTGAGCCCCATGGTCTGAGTGTGGGGTGTCAGAGATTTACTATTTCCAGAGCTGGGGATGTGGGAATGCTTATGGATATTATACCAATAAATACCATGGAGCATCTTGGGCTGATGTCTGGGGTTTGTGGGTCAGACAAAATAACAAAGTCCTGGCTGCATTTGGATAAACTGGTTAGTGTGTTTCACTCCATCAACCAGTTTATAAATTTATTTATAAAACCCATAGAAAATCTTCTGCTGTTCTGTCTCACTCATTTGGGGTTAAAAAAACCCCTAATAATTGATTGGCAAGTGAAGGAATAGAAAATGATGGAGAGGTGTGTCAAAACCCTTCATTATTTTTGTCTTGTTGTAATCGCTGTTCCTCAAACATATCGGAGGCACCTTCCCTGCTTAAACCACAGCCTGTGGAATATTGCACTTCTATTTAATGCTCTTTGCCTGTTCATTATGGCTGTGAAGATAATAAGGCACAGCCTGCTGGGGTTGTCTGGTGCTTTATTGCTCTGGAGATGGCTCTGACATGTTCGTTTGACTGATGGCTCTCGGCGCTGCATCAGCTGCGATTTGGGGTGGGTTTGTTAATAGTCTGCTGGAGATTTTGCCAAGATGGATATGAATTAAAATGCGGGAGGAAGAACAGCAGAGGACTACCCAGAACTTAGCAAGTCTTCACTCTGTGCCGTAATCCCTCTTTGTGTCTGTCACAAAGGGATCCTGGAAGAGGCTGTTATTCCGCTGCCGAATCCCAGGGCTGCTCATTGATCCCTGCGGCAGAGCCAGGACCCCAATGCGCTGGAGCTGCAAAACTTCACCTCGTCCCTTGGGCCACGAAGGGCTTTGGGTTTGTTTGCTTCAATTTCCCCGTGTTTTCATACAGAATTAATCAGGTTTGGAAATGCTGGGGGGACGGAGCGAGGGGCTCCGGGTCAAAATGTAACCGGCTCTGCCCTTGCAGTCACAGAGTCACCAAATGGTTTAGGCTGGGAAAGACCTTTATGATCATCAAGCCAAAAATTCTGTTGGATTTTGTTGGTGTTATTGTGAAGGTGGGTGGGAATCGATGGGATTTTCCCTATCAAAAGGCTGAGTGTGTGATTTTTAATATTTTTAATGTATAATCTCTGAACTGTTGCTGTGAACTCAACTCCGAATGTGTTGTTTTCGTGACAACTGGTGGTAAATGGGATATACTGAATGTGAAAATAATGGTTAAAGAGCATGGGCAAAAGAAAAAATGCTTTCTTCAGTCTGGAAAAATGTAGGGTTTTGTGTGGTTGGCTGTGATTAAAAGCACTGATAAGGCAGGGAAAGTGGGAAGGCAGGAGAAAGGCTGTTGATCTCTGTTCCTGCTTTGTCAGGCCAGGCTGGGATAGGTCGGGGCTGGTTTGGTTTAACCTGCACCTCATTCATTATTTGTTCACCTGGGCACAGCCCTGACTGTGCCTGGAGCAGGAGCACTGGCCTGGGCAGGGGCAAGTGTGAAGGGAAGCAAAGCCCTGGGTTTTGGTGTGAGTCCTGGCAGTTTTGGGCTGGGGAGGAGTGAAAGAGTGAATTTCCAATGGATTCGGAGGCTGTGCCACTAATTTTGTGCCTGTTAAAGCTCCGTTCCTGCCTGCTCTGGCTGAGCTGCTTCAGGAGGAATGTTTGGGGGCAAACAGGTAGGAAAGTTTAGGACACTCTTAGGTGTCACTGTCACAGCTATGGAAATAGAATTCTTTGGCAGTTCCTGGATCCTGTCAAGTTGGTTGCTGGGCTCATAAAGTGAAATTACAGCTTTCTATCGGGCAGTCGGTGTCTGCTTCCAGCCTGTTCTAATTCTGTTCTTTTTCCTGTTTGAGTCTGATAATTCAAATTGTATGTGTTTGCTATAATTGCTTCAGGCTTCTCCAGATGGAAAAGCCAGGGAGTTGCTGCGCTGATTCCTTGCCTTTTGAGCTGGTTCACGAGCACTGGAGGAAACACTGGGAATTGGTTTAATGTCCAGAGAGGGCTCTGTGGACAGGGTGTGCAGATCGTGTTTCTCAGCTTATTGACACTGCAAAAAGCCAACCCAAAAATAAAACCTTGAAGCCTATGGAAAGAAAGGGGAGGAGGGAGTTTCTGTGTTGTAATAAATGAAGAGATATTAACTTCTAGAAAGACATGAACTGAGATGTAAATACCATTTTAATAATGCTTTTTAACACCCAGGGTAGTTAAACAGTAATTCCCACACTTTCTGGGACCTGTAGCACGTGGATCTTGTTTGTTTGTTTGTTTTACAGTGACTAAATAATATATAGTCAATATTGCTCATGGAAATTGATTCTTAAAGCTAAAGTCAAGGGATGAAAATTCAAAATACAGGTAGTTGGGGCTTCACCTGAGGTTTTAGTCAATTATTTTTATTCATCTCTTAGATGAGAGACAGTGTGAGTTTGGCTTAATAAGAATATTCTTATTTCATCTTTAAAATACTTCAACTTTAAAAAACTTCCAAGTTTAAACTTGTGTGGTAGTGTAACCACAGAACAGCCCGTGCCTTTGTGAACCGAAGGATTTCACCTTCCCTCTGCCTTTCCATGATTGTTTTCAAACCCTCCATTCTTAGGGAATGCTGAACTGGCTCTTGTTTAATGGGATCTTCATTGGGAAGGAATGTGGATAGAAGACACATGTGCAGAGATTTGTTGGCCTGTGTGATAGTTGGAATTACGGCTCTTGGAGGAC
This sequence comes from Anabacerthia variegaticeps, assembly GCA_035583185.1. NCBI lineage: Eukaryota > Metazoa > Chordata > Aves > Passeriformes > Furnariidae > Anabacerthia > Anabacerthia variegaticeps. The sequence continues at coordinate 3,771,527 of JAWWEW010000073.1, forward strand.
ACGGCAGTGCCAAGTCTTTTGTTGGAGTCATGAATTTATTCAAACCAAAGCAGAGGAGTTTGGTGGCTTTTCTGACTTCTTGGAGTTTACCAGAAAGCAGAATGTGTGTGTGTGTGTGTGTGTGTGTCTGCAGGAGGGCTCTTCTGGGTAGTGCAGCTAAACCAGTTCACCAGGAACAGTAAGTGATAACAGCAAAAAAGGCCAGGGTAAGGTTATTTCATCCATTGCAGGCACCGTGACTCTCTTTAAGAATGGGGAATATTCCTCTAAGGACAGAGAATGGGGGAAGTGATGACACTCATTTGTGGGTGCAGCAATATTATAGGAGTTCTGCTTGAAGAAGTGACATTGCCAGAGTCTTTGGGAAGTGAGGAAGAATTCAGGAGGAATTTTCTCACAGAAGGGTGGTCAGGCCTTGGCAGGGGCTGCCCAGGGAGGGTTGGAGTGCCCATCCCTGGAGGTGCCCAAGGCAGGACTGGCCGTGGCACTCAGTGCTCTGGGCTGGGGGACAACATGGGCATTGGGCACAGGGTGGACTTGATGGTCTGGAAAGGATTTTCCAACCTCAGTGGTCCTGGGATTCTGTAAATACAGGATTTTGCTGTGAGTATGTCCTTAGAAGTGAAACATGAATGTTCAAGCTGGAGGTTTTTCCCCCATCTCCTGTGCAGCTCAGATTACATGTTTTCATTAGACATCTGGTTCAATAATTGGTTCCTCTCAAACGGGGAGGTTAAAACAATCACAGGAATAAAGTTTCGGAGTCATCGTGTGCAATTTCAGAGATCTCTTCTCTCTGATATCACCATGTTTGCATTTTTGGTATCTGCAGCAGGCTGGAAATTCCAGAGTTCCACATGAAAATGGTTTATTGGGGGGGGAGAGTGGAAAGTACTTGGGTTTTTGCATCTAAGATTTTTAAACCTATTTCATTGTGTCATAGAATCACAGGATGGTTTGTGTTGGAGGGACCTTAAAGCCCATCTCATCCCAGCCCCTGCCATGGGGAGGGTCACCTTCCACTAGCCCAGGGTGCTCCAAGCCCCGTCCAACCTGGCCTTGGACACTTCCAGGGATGGGGCAGCCACAGCTTCTCTGGCCACCCTGTGCCAGGGCCTGCCCACCCTCAGAGGGAGGAATTCCTTCCCAGTATCCCACCTAACCCTCCACTCTTTCAGTTTGAACCCATTCCCCTTGTCCTGTCAGTACAGTTTGACAAAATGCTGTATATTCATTATGTAGTTTTGATGGAAACCAGGAATATCCCAGGGTATTTTTTTCTACAGTGTTTTAAAACAAAATGAGAAGTTTGAGAGAAGTCCAGTGTGCTTTATTTAATGTGGCACTAATTCCCACTGGGCTGGTGAAATGCTGCTGTGTTTCACTTCTGCCATTCCCAGGAGAGGGAGGAAGGAATGAATGAAAGAATCATTCAGTCTGAGCTTCCCACCTGTCCTGAAAGATGATTTCCAGGAGTTTGTGCCAGTACTGAAGACTCTTATTTGCTCTGGAATCAAGTCTTGGACAAATAAAAGATGCATCATTCCAAGGCCAAACATCCAGCACCTCTCCTGATCCCTGAGCTGTTCTTTTTGCTTCCTCCAGATTGATTTAGAAACAGAAAGTAGCTGGTGTCAACAGATCCCTACAGATGTCTTTAATCAGGTTCCAAATGTGTAACAATGGGACAAAGAAACATAATGAAATCATGTGGTTTATTTTAACACTCTTTTGGGGTCAGGAGCCAAATTGTTTCTGCTGCGTTTGGTTCTTGCTGTTAGAGGTTCTTGCCATGAGTTTTTCCAGGACTGCGAGCTGTGCAAGGAAAGAAAGTAGGGTTTGACCCCATGTTTAAGTGATTTTCAATGTGAGAAATAGCCAAATTGTCTCTAGAATATTATTGGCTAAACTGTTGTCCTTATTTTCCTTTTATTCCCTCTTACTTTGTTTCAGTTGTACTCGTCTTTAGTGCATTGCAGTGTAGCTCCTCCTGCTGCTGGTGCCTCTTCTCTGTGCAGAGCAATCAAGTGGTTCCTCCTCCCTCTTTTCCTTCCCCCAGGCCTTATCTGGGAAAGATCTAAGTAGGTGAGAAAGAAGGAGCTTATAGGGATTCTTTAAAATAACATCTCCCTTCACGGAAAAAAATTGTAAGCCCAAGAATTACATGTGATAAACTATAATTGCAAAGAGCAGAGCTCTGTGTGTTTGTTTCCAAGGCTTTTAAAATCCAGGGTGTTCATTCTCCACCATTAAACCCTCCTGTTGCTCACGGTTTGTCACACCAACCACAGCAATTTGTGTTCAGGCCCTGCAGTCTCTGAAGCAGCTCCAGCCCTGTGATCTTGGCCAGGTTTGTTTTCCCCCTTGTTTACAGGTTCTGACTCACCGTTGTGTTCTCTTTTAATCCCAGCCCTGCCATTCCTCCTGGGAGCCTGTTCTTTCCAGGAGGTTGTGGCAAACTGTTTGTGTACCTGTGGAAGAGAGGGGGGAACTTCTGTTCTTAGTCATGTGCGAGTGTTTCAGTGGTTTATTTTGCTGTCTGGTGGGGGGGGGATGCAGGGCTGGACCTGCAGCCGCTCCAGCTGCCTCTGGTTCATGTGAGAGCCAGTTTTAATCCTGTTTTTTTTTCTTGGAAGGCCTCAAAAACACCAGTCAGTAATAGAAATCTTTAAGGTGAAGATGAACTCTGCAGTGTGGTGGGAGGAGAAGCCCTGCTCGGAGGAAAACATCTCATTCAAGTGGTTTGGGGTTAAATAAACACCGTTTCTTTCTGACTTTCAGAGCAGCCCAATGGACAGGGAATTAGGGCTTGGATTTGCAAGGGGATTATCCATAGATACCTAAAGAGAACCAGGTGGGGAATATCACATACAGCATCAAAGATGCTTTTGTGCTGAGAATTACTGAATTAAGGTGTAACAAAGCTGCTTTGTCAACTGACCGACCATGTTCAGAATCTCTTTCCCTTTCCAAGCAGGAAATCTCCTGGCCCACACAGGAAAAGCAAAAGCAGTTGACAAAAGGCTGGTGATTTATCTCCTGACAGGCTCCTGCATTGTCAAACACGATTCCTTCATGCTCTGGATCTGGTGTGGGATTGATTTCCTGGTAGCCTGTTACCCAGTTGGAACCAGCACCATCGGTTCTTCTGCCTTGGAAACTGGGGATAAATTCAGTGTTTTTTGAAAATACTCTGTCCTGAGACCTTGCAGGGCTGGTGAGCAACTGGCTGTTTGATTATTCTCTAGCAAATTGTGCCTGTAAGGCCCATTTTTTGTTCCTCAGAACATGCTGGTGAGACTCAAGGGTTAAATTCCCCACACTGTCGCATATGGCAGTGAGCAGAATCACAGATGTTGATGATACAACATAATTAGTATTCTTTTATGTAAATGAAGGCTGTCAATGTTACCATAGTGTCTATACTCTCTCAAGCTGGAATCTCTGCCACTTGGTCTCACCAAGGCTAGACAGGATCATTGCACAATTTTTTACCCAGACCTGAGGAGAAAAATGAAGGAAGAGGGGGAAAAGGTCAGGGAGGAAGGTGGGCAAGGGAGGAAGGTGGAAAGGGAGGAAGGTGGAAAGGGAGGAAGGTGGAAAGGGATGTTTCCAACTTGGAAAGAGGAGACCAAATCAGTCCTTTGTTTAGCGTAGGATTTCCAAAAGTGCCTTTCCAGGTCCTGGGATCTGGGAGGGAATGAGCCCAGCCCAAAGGAGAGGTGGGAAGGTTTCTGAGCTGCTTTGAATAAACAACTCAAATGGTTCTTTAGGAGGTGCGGGTCCCTCCGAGGAGGCGGGGGCTGAAGTGGCCACTTGAGCTTTAATCTGGAGTGGAGGAGAGTGAAAGAACTGAAGAGCTTTGATTTTTTCCTTAAGAGATTCCATCTTTAACAGCAATATCACTGAAAAAGGCAGTGATTAAAGCAAACTTGCATAATTTAGGACCACTAAAAATCTCTTTTCTTAGCCTGGCCAGGTCTCTGCTCACCCGTCCAGGTGAGGGCTCAATACCTGTCCCAAAGCTTTGGCCACGTGTGCTGTGGCCTTGGTTGTGTTAAACTTTGCCCCTCATAAAATGATTTTTTCACCAAATATTCTGTGTGCCAGGTCCCACACTCTGTGCCATCTGTAAGCACTTAGTGCCTGGGATTGCTGTCCCCTGTCACTACTCTGTGTGTGTTCAGTGCTGTAGTCGTAGCTGTGGAAGCAACTTAGTTCAGTCTCTCCTGGATTATTCCAACAGATACCTTTTTACAGTCTCTTCTACCTTCTGGCAGGTTATTTCCCATTTTTCTCTCCTCTCTAGTTCTTATTGTGTTGCAGTTCACACTTGACGACTCTTCATTACTTCCTTTTAATTGTTTGAAAAATCACCTAGAAATGAAATTAATTCAGCACAGCTTTTTTTTTAATCTTTCCCCCATCTCCTCCCCCCTCTTCCACTGAGTGATCGAAGCAGCCAAAATCCCAGTGATCACAGGAGGGGCACGTTTTTCCTCACTTTTTTTAACTCCCATTTTTCCTCTGCCATATGTTGGGTCATCCACTACAAAAGACTCACGATGAAGAGGCTCCATGTGATCAGCAGATTTACAGCTTGCCCGAAAATGAAAGCAGAAAAATGAAATTCCAGAGTGCCTCTTGCGTGTGACGTGTCTGAACATCTGAGAATTTGGGTTCCTGGGTGTGATCAGGCTTTGGCTCACAGATAATTCAGCTTTCTGTAATAAACGTGCTCTGCACTGATGGGGTTAATGGTGCTCCAAACCAGCCCTGCCTGGGTTTGTTGCTGTGCATCACCAGAATATTCTCTCTCCAGGGCTTTGAAGATGGGGCTGCCTCACAGTGAAGACTTAACTGGTAATTAAATTCTCCAAGAGCCGCCAAGACTCCCTTGGAACATGGGGCTGTTCCGTGCCCGCGATGCTGCGTCGCGGAGGAAAGGATGTGTAACCACAACTTCGTGAGTAGCGTGTGTGGGTCTGACCTGCTTCCCTTGGGGGCACTGGAGTGAAGAACCCACAGCACTGGCACACCAGGGTTGGGCTCTTTGCAGGGCTGAGTGTCTTTTCTCAAACCTACAGACACAGGACACAGAGCGAACGCTCTTTGCAGCTCCTCGTGTCCCTGCTCAGGTTTCCCTGCAGTCCCAGAAGTCACTCAGTAAATCAGTTGCTTTCTCTGTGTGTGTTGTCTCGTGCACACACACAGATGTTCCTTTAGGTTTCCCCTATGTGGTGTTACATGTTGAATTCTTTCCCGTGCTGATTTTTCTCAACGTGGGAATGTTTGGGAGGCTGTGGGAAATCAGAGAATTCGGGGGCAGAATGTAAGTCCTGAGGACAAACACTCTGGTTACGACCATTATGTGATATTTTTGTGGCTTCTGCCTGAAGTTGGGAACCTCAGTCTGGTTCCTGATGACATGCATTCCAATTCCAAATTCCTTTTGGGTGTATCAATTTCAAGGGGGCAGCTAAAGAGCAAACGTATGTGTGGACTGAATGAATCTTTCTCTCCATGGACACTCTTTGAGTTGGATCAGCCTTAGGAGACAGATAGAGCTTTATTCTCTAGACCTTGTCCATCCAATGTCTTTCACTGGTGGTAAAACCTGCTTTTAAAACAACCATGCACAGAAATAGTGTTGTTGTTTGAGGGGTTGACAAGGCACAACAGTGGTGTTTTCATAGGTGTGGTGCAAAAGAAGGGCAGTGGTCACGGCCCCAAACCTGCCAGAGCTCAAGGAGTGTTTGGACAACACTCTCAGGCACCGGGTGGTGTTTTGGGTTGTCCTGTGCAAGGCCAGGAGTTGGACTTTGATCCTTGTGGGTCCCCTCCAGCTCAGTATATTCCACAATGAGAAGGAATTCTACATAAGTGTCATGGCTCTAACATCCCTTCCTTTCTGTCTGTCGCCTCCCAAGGTCGGAGCAGCGAAGCCTCCTGTGAGACATGGATAGATGCAAACATGTGGGGCGGCTACGACTCGCCCAGGACCACTCGATCCTGAACCCCCAGAAGTGGCACTGCGTGGACTGCCAGACCACGGAGTCGCTCTGGGCCTGCCTCAAGTGCTCCCACGTGGCGTGCGGGAGGTACATCGAGGAGCACGCGCTGAAGCACTTCGAGGAGACCCGGCACCCGCTGGCCATGGAGGTGCACGACCTCTACGTGTTCTGTTACCTCTGCGAGGATTACGTGCTGAACGACAACCCCGAGGGCGACCTCAAGCTGCTGAGGAGCTCCCTGTCGGCCATCAAAGGGCAGAGGCTCGACCCCTCGGGGCGTGGGGGGAGGACCCTGCGCTCCATGGCCCTGGGGGACGACACGTGCGGCCGCCGCAGGAGCCCCCAGGGGCAGTCCCAGATGCTCACGGCGCTCTGGCACCGGCGCCAGGCCCTGCTGGCGAGGGCGCTGCGGACCTGGTTCGACAGGACCTCTCGGGGGCAGCTGAAGCTGAAGCAGAAGAAGCAAATGGAGGAGCTGGAGAAGAAGAAGGAGGCGGCGCGGCAGCGGCGGCAGGAGATGAAGAGGCAGCTCCTGGAGGAGCTGGCGAACACTCCTCCCAGGAAGAGCGCGAGGCTGTTGTCTCACGTGCACAGAGAGAACTTGATTCCAAGGAAATTCAGGGAGGTGGCCGCCTCCCCTACCTCAAGGCAGGTGCAGAGCAGCAGGTTCAAGCAGTTCTACTCCATCCGGCGTCAGCCCCTGATGACTCCCGGGGTCACGGGGCTGAGGAACCTGGGCAACACGTGTTACATGAACTCCATTCTGCAAGTGCTGAGTCACCTCCAGAAGTTCAGAGAATGTTTTTTGACACTTGATCTCTGTGAAACAGAAGAACTCTTGGCTAAAACTGTGAACGGGAGGGCCAGGATCCCTGGCAAACTGGCAAATGGGGCTGCTGCTAATGAGTCAGGGAAGACTGACAAAGTGGGATCATCTGGCACGCAGAGCTCGCCAGCTGGCTTGAATGGGAGCTCCTCCATCAGCCGGAGTTTAGAACTGATCCAGCCCAAGGAGCCGAGCTCAAAGCACATCTCCCTCTGCCACGAACTGCACACCCTCTTCAGAGTGATGTGGTCTGGCAAGTGGGCCCTCGTGTCCCCCTTTGCCATGCTGCACTCCGTGTGGAGCCTGATCCCGGCCTTCCGGGGCTACGATCAGCAGGACGCTCAGGAATTTCTCTGCGAGCTGCTGGATAAGGTCCAGCAGGAGCTGGAGTCGGAAGGAACGAAGCGCAGGATCCTCATCCCCTTCTCGCAGAGGAAGCTCACCAAGCAGGTCCTCAAGGTGGTCAACACCATTTTCCATGGGCAGTTGCTCAGTCAGGTATGGGCCTGGTCTGGCACAGGGATCAGCTGGAGGTGTTCACAGCAGGGAGCAAAGGCTCTGTGTGTTGACAACCCCCAGATATGTGAGGAGTGGCTTAGGAGCAACTCCTGAGAAAGAAATCCCTTGGGTTGCCATGCAGGTGTCAGCATTTCCATACTTGTCACATGTATTATTAATACACTTGACTTCTGTCACTTCAGGGTGAAATCTGCACAAGTACAGGAGTTCTGACCCCTTAGATTTAAGTTTTGCTGTGATTTTAAAGTGTTTTTTCATTTGTTTTGCCCCTTTTTGGTGTTGCTTCCGTGCCTAGGAAGAATATGACGAGGGTCACAGAGAGCATTTGGTGCTCTAAAAAAACAAGCTCTCTGTGACAACTTTTTTGCCAGCATATGAAAGTCATATTGAGACACTGAATGTGCCAACTGTGAATGGGTGTTTCCCCTGTAAAAGTGTTTATCTGAGGTAGGAAGTAAATCCCAGAAAGGTGATTGAAGAAGTTTTAAACTATTTTCATTCAGACTGGACATAAGAAGTGTTTCTCTTGACTCACAGATGTTTGCCTGTGGAATTGTCCTGCCTTTTGGGCACAAACGTGCCCTGCAGGTGTGACTGTCACTGCCAGCGTGCAGGTGCAGAACAGTATGTGTGTCTTTGTTCCATCCCCAGGTCACCTGCATAACGTGCAACTACAAATCCAACACGGTGGAGCCCTTCTGGGACCTTTCCCTGGAATTCCCCGAGCGCTACCACTCCCTGGAGAAGGGCATAGTCCCTGTGCAGCAGGCAGAGTGCCTGCTCACCGAGATGCTGGCCAAGTTCACCGAGACCGAGGCGCTGGAAGGGCGCATCTACGCCTGCGACCAGTGCAACAGTGAGTGGGCTCTGGAGACACCACGGTGTCTGAGGGACACACTTTGTGTGGCTGGAGACACGTCTTGTGGCCTGGATGTGTGGCAGGGCTGTGTTCTTCCCTGCTGCCCCTGCTGGTTTGGTTCCTCCTGTTGGGAGATGCTCCTGGAGGCTCTAGCACAGCCTCTAGATGTGTCATTTTTTTGGATGTGACATGTCATTTTTCTCTCCTCTCTGCTTCTCAGCAGCACAGTTCACTACAGGTTTAATACAGGCCTGTTCAGAACTGCTCTCACTTGTGTTGGAGGGGACTTCAAGAATTTTTGTGGTGAGAGGGGGTTGGATTTAGAGGCTTTACTCATCTCTGTGTGACAGGAAAGCTTTTCTAACGCATCATCTCTACGCTGCTTGTTCTTGACTGAATCCTTGAACCAGGAATCAGAGTTCTCAGGGTGTATAAGCGTGCCAGGTGAGAGTCCCATCCCTCTGTGGGTGTTTGTTAGGAAACACTGACCTGGCATTAACCAGGGAGGCTCAGGTAATGTGTTATTACCTGTGAGGTGATGCACACATTTTGCTGTGCTCAGCTAGAAGATGACTTTGCTTTCCTGCAGCAGCTCTGAGTGAAAGGTCATTATATCCCTGAAAACCATTTTAGCCTGTGTATTACCATTCAGCTCAGCTACTCTGATAAGCTGGGTTTGGATTCTTTTTCATACAGGTATTTATGGCAAACGTTCATTCCCATGGGAGAAAAATGCCAATGATTTGACTTGCATTGCAACTAAGCAGCTGGAGTAGCAAATACTTGTAGAGATCTGTTCTCTATCAACTGGCAAATCTGTTACCAAACATCTTCTCAGAGTGTTGGGAAATAATCCTTGACTGGATGTTCTTGGAGCAAAGCCAAATATGATTTGAATGGATTCTGATTCACAAATAAGGTTCACAAATTGTCGATGCGGATGAGTTCAGCTTCATCTTAACTCAGTTTGCTTTGATTCTCTGTGAAAGCTGAATTTTAATGGTTACTTCAGAATTAAGTGGCTCAGGAAGCATTAACCAGCTGGAAGGAGTCAGGGAAAGGCACCAGCCCGAGTCCAGGTGCCAGGAATGATCTGGGCAGTGCGTGTCAGGCGTGCTGGAGGAGGAGGCACCCATCTGTTCTGAACTGGTGCACTGAGGTGCAGAAATCTAATTAGCAGGTACATTTCTTACTGGAAGCTCTGACAGCCACCTGTCTTCCTCCTGAGACACTCATATGTTCAGTGCCCTGGAAAGAGGAATCATTGGGAAGAGGAACTGTTCTCCCTCTTCTCCAGCTGTGGTTCAGGGGCTGTTTGCTGTTGGTGGAACTTTGCTGGAAGCGTTTTCCGACTTGTATTATGTCCTTGAACTGTTGCAGGCTGCTACAAGCCTTATTCTAGTGCTGCAAGAAGCTCAGAGTAGCAGACAGAATAAAATATCAGGTCCTACTGTTTGTGTGCTGGAGTTCCCCTGTGGAAACTGCTGCAGCCCCAGATGGCTTTGGCCTTGGCTTTGTCTTAATCTTCCTGTGTATTTCTCAGGGCCAAACATCAGCCCGAGCAGCTTGAAGGTGACGACTGATTGTGTGATTATGAGCATCCCAAAAGGGGGAGTTTTGATCCTAGAGAAGTTCCCGTGAAGGAATTCATAAATATTTACTTGTGTGTCCATCTCAAGTGCATGTGAGCTTGACTGCTGCTGGAATAAAGAGGTCATCATGTGCTGTTTTTCCCTTCTGAGAATTAAACCAATCCTAACCATCTTTGCCTTGATTTTTTGGGGTTTTTTTTGCCAGGCAAACGGCGAAAGTCTTCTCCTAAACCTCTTGTTCTGAGTGAAGCTAAAAAGCAGTTGCTGATCTACAGACTACCTCAGGTCCTCCGGCTGCACCTTAAACGCTTCAGGTGAGTGGGGCACCCTGTGGTGTCAGCAAAGAGACTGGCTCTGGGTTTTGGGAAGAACTGTGGGCCCATAACTTCCCTCCCTTCCTGCTCTCTTACCCCTCAGGTGTGTGAAACCCTCTCCCATTGCAACCAAGGGCCTGTTTGTAGCGTGTTTGCTGCCACACCCCCAGGGAAATATTTTGTAAATATCAGTCCTGATTTCCTTGAGTGGTCCTCGAGGCTGGGTTTGCAGACAGCTTGGAAGGATGTCTGGGAGGTGATGAGTCGATGACTTGAGTGAAAGATTTGTTGAAGGTGGAAGGCTGTGAGAGTTCAATGCCAATATCACGTGTTCACCTGTTGAATAAGCAGCAGAAAAAGCTCAAAATGTCATGAAAAGTTTCTGAAATGCTTAGACCGGTTGTGGGAGGGTTGTATCATGTGTTTACCTGTTGTATAAGCAGCAGAAAAAGCTCAAAATAGTATGAAAAGATTCTGAAATGCTTAGGCAGGGTATGGGGGGGGTTGTATAGACAGAACTGAGGGTTTTAAAGGCTGTTTGGCTGTGGCAATCACAGCAATATCCCAGCTAATGCCATCAGCGACAGAGGGGGCTGTGTGGGGAAGGTGGCTGTGGGAGATTGTCGAGTGAAAAGAGGGGAAACATTTCGTGGTGCCCTCTGGAGCCTGGCACAGGGCTGTGGAGCAGGGGCTGCCTGTGCATCCCCCCAGGCCGGAGCAGATCCCGAGTCTCTGGTCCCTTGTGTTTGCAGGTGGTCTGAGCGCAATCACCGCGAGAAGATCGGGGTCCATGTCCTCTTTGAGCAGGTATTAAACATGGAACCTTACTGCTGCAGGGACTCTCTCTCCTCTCTTGACAAAGAGACCCTTGTCTATGACCTCTCGGCTGTGGTGATGCATCACGGGAAGGGGTTTGGCTCAGGACACTACACAGCATATTGCTACAACACAGAGGGAGGTGCGTGTGCCTGGGGACGGGGAACCCAACCCCACCAACTGCTCTTTTATTCCACAGCCATGGCTTGATGGGCAGAGCTCCTCGGGCCGAGCTCAGCTCTGTTTGTTTCCCCCGATGCGTTTCCAGTGGCGTGTTTTATTGGTGATTCCTTGTCGCACAAAGCCCCCGCTGCGGCTCCGTGGCCCCTGGGGATCCTTTTCTTGCCTGCTGTGAGCAGCATGAATGCTCCATTTTCTCAGGCAGAGTCACTCCGTGGAGCTGCTCCAGCTGGGTGTCTTTGCTCAGTATCCTTGGGATGAGGAGATAAACAGAAAGTGTTTTGAAACTGGACAGGAACTATTCATGAATAACATCCGCAGGGGGTGGTGAAGCTCCAGCAGCTGAATTAGTATTGACTCTGCCTCCTGGCTGGAGAAAAGGGGACAAATTGGCCATCTCCAGGGAATTTTTGTCTGCCTAATTGAGCTTTTGGGATATTATGTAGCACTGATTAAATTAAGATTTCGTATTTCTAATGCACACCAAAAGGAAAAAAAAAAAGATCAAAATGTTTTCCAGATAAGAAACTCCAAAGCATCTGTGGAGGAAAGGACAGAGATGCCTTTTCTCCTGCACTGTGGATGTTTCCTATGAACAGTTTCAGAATGCATTCAGAAGGAATTCTGCCTCCCTTCCTGATGTCCTCTCTCTGCCTTTGCTCCCCAGGGTTTTGGGTCCACTGCAATGACTCCAAACTGAATGTATGTAGCGTGGAGGAGGTGTGCAAGACCCAGGCCTACATCCTCTTTTACACTCAAAGAACAGTGCAGGACGAAGCAGGAATCTCAGAAAAACAACTCCAAGCTCAGGTGCCACCCAAAAACAGTGACAAGGACAGAAGACTGACATTCCCATGATGGGGAGCCCTGTCACTCAATCAACACTCTCAGCTCTTTTTGGAACCACTGGTGTTCACATCTTCCTTCTGTGTGGGGAAAAACACTCACTGCAGGAATGGGATCAAAGCAGCATCTTTGCCACCCCAGGTCTGGAAAAGCCCACCGGGCTGGGCAGTTCTGACACGTCAGGTTGTTGTCAGAGTCTTGGTTTCAGAGAGTCTTGTTGCTGAATTAGGCTCACAGAAGGGAAATTAGAAAGTTTGATGCTGTATTTCATCTCCTATCAAAAGAATTGCGTGAGGCCTGGAACAAATGAGCACAACCAGGAAAGAGGAGCATCCACCTGGGTTCAAAACCCTTCAGTCCCTCATAATCCTGATCCAGCTCCAACAGGAACAGGTACAGTACCCTCCCCTTCAATGGCCTTTCACACTGCCAGGTGAATCACAGTCACCAGGTAGTGGCTGGAAGGAACTGACTGCCCCAGGAGCTGTTCTTGCTGGAGAAATGTTTAAATTCTTCTTGATTCTTGCCCCAGGGCTCAGCTGTCCCTGTGGCACCAATTTCTCTGCCATCAGCTGGGGGCAGAGCCCTGGCTGAAGCTTTGCCAGCAGCTCTGTGTGTCAGTGCCACTGGGGCTGTGTCACACTCTGTGGTAAATTCTCTGGGCTGAACTCAACTGGCAGCTAAACTCACTCAGAATGTGATTTTAATAGAGTTCTGCTCTGGAGAAATTGTGTTTAAACACAAAAAACCCCCCTGTAATAAACCAGGAATGTATCTGTGTGCCAGATCTGTTTAGAGTGGCAGCAAAAACAAAGCCTGTGCTCCAGGTTTCTGCTGGAGTGGCATCACTGTCCCCAGCATTGCAAAGTCTGGGGCTTGCACAGCTGTGGCAGCAGAAGTTGGTGGTGTGGAGGCACCTCACAGTGGCAAACTCACACCTTATTACAAATGTGGCTTGTTTTCCTCAGGGGATGCCACAGGGTGGGAGGCAGAGCTGGGTTCTGTCACTGCCTCTGCAGTGGGGATAGTCTTTAACTGTGGTTGTGACACCAGCCCAGGCCAAGGGGAGGTGGCCCTGGATCCAGGCAGTGCCCACAATTCACCCTGTGAGTTCTTGGATCCTGCTGGGCCATCAAGGGAAGGAATGTAGTTCAATCTCAAATTCCACGTGGAGTTGGAAAGGCTACAAAAATGTCTGTATCTGAAATCATCCTGATTTTAGAATTCTGTGAGAAACACAGAGCCTTAGTGGACTATTTATAGTCACTTCTCAGCCTACAGTTGCACCTCAGGTTTGTTTTTGTAATTTGGGGTCTGGCTGTTCACATTTCATGTTTTAATCTGATTATGAAACTGCAAAAATCCACGATGTCTTTCAATGTTGGGCATTTTTTTAATTGTTAAAAGGTGAAATAATCTAAAATACGAGGTTCTTCAAGAAAAGTGGTTCTGTTTTCAGGTAGGGAAGTTCTCCAAGTGTGTTTCTCCTCTTCCCTCTTCTCCCTTTATCCTTGGCAGTGTTTGCCCATCAGACACAGATGTTGTTGAGGGAGGGCTGAAGAGGGAGGTCTCCCAAATCCCACTGCCACTCCTGGGGCTTTTACCCCCCTGTCCTTGGGCAAACTGAGCACAGCGAGAAGAAACTTGGATTGTGTCAGAGCACAACATCACACGAGGTCTCCTCTGCCCTTAAAGTGTCCCATTTCCCATGTTCTGACCAACGTCCTGCTTTTTGAGCCTAACAGAATGTCTTTTGGACAGTTATCATTTTGAGATCACATACTCTTATTTTTTGGAGACACTTTGCAATGGTCCTGATGAAAAAGGTGTGGGTTTGGTTCTCTAAATGTAGCAAGGGCTGGAAGGATTTATGAATGTCTTTGTATTTACTGGGTGGGGAGTTTTTGGTGCTACCAGTAAATAAAATTAATAACAATGCAAAACTGCAAAACTGGCCAAATTGAGATCAAGTAACAGTAAATGTGACTGCAGGGGAAGCTGAGTTGGGCTCAGCCTGGGAGAAGTTGACATTTCTGAAAGAATCAGAAGTGCTTGTGATTGTCAGATGGATTTGTTCTAGAGCAAAACATGCTTTGTGAGGCAGAGAAATTTCAAATTCAAGGCAAAATAGTGCTTAGAATTGTCTTTTTCATCTGAGGGCTGGAAGGGAGGCCTGATATTTTCCCCATGCCTGTGTCCTTCCAGGCCTGCCTGCCCTGTAAGAGGATTCTGTATGGTTTGCTCTGCTCCCAGCTGGCCTTTTGGTTCCCCTCCCTGCATCCCAAAGCCATGCTGGCCCTTTTTTTGGATAAAAATCCCATAGAAAGGCAAATCTGCTGCAGCATCAGTTGTTTTGCAGTGAGCTCGGGCTCTGTGCCATCAGTGCTCATCTTTTGACTGAGTGTTTGGCATTAATATTGGAATTGAGGTGGAATTGCAGTTGTCGGGGGGGTCAGAGGGAGCTGGAAGTGTTCCCATAGCTGGATTTTGGAGGATTTGAGGTGACATCTCCAGTCAGAAGTGGCCTCTCCAAGTGACCTCACCTGAGCTGGGGAGCTCCTGCAGTCAGGAGAAGGATTGCCCTGATAGGGAAGGAATGAACTGAACTTCAATAAACTTGCCTTTGCCACCACTGTGAGGTTCCTGCAATATTTAGCTTTTCTTTGGAAGCGACAGCATATGGCACTTTGGATGCTGCTTGGTCTAGAGTTGGCTGCTGCAGGCTTGGGGGGAGCAGGGCCCAAGGCTCCCTCTGTGTGGGCACTGTTTTAGAGTGCCCTGTTTGCCAGGAATTGTGGTGGGAGTCACCTCCTCCATCAGGAAGGTGAAAATACTGCTCGGAATTGCAGCGAAGCCACTGAGGTGTGTCTGACAACAGGCAGCCTGCACAGCAAACCTGTCCCTTCTTAGCAGTGTGGCTTCAAGTTCTGCCCCTGCCCTCATGCAGATTTAGAGTTAATTCCAGTTTTAGGCTCTGTCAGAATTAACTGTTAGAATTAATACCAGTTTTACAGGTAGGTGAGGTGACTTAACTCCTGTGAAGGGTTCAGCAGTCACAGCTGTGAGTGCAAACCACAATATAAATCCCTTTATTTTGGTACATCTGGGGGTAAATCTGCTGCTCCCTGTGCTGGGATTCCTATGCTGGCCACTCAGTCTGGCAGCAGGAGTCATTTGCCTTGGGAGATGCTCAGAGCAAGTGTGAAGTTGGTGGCACCTCACGAGTTGTTTTATGAGGAGTAGGAAATCAGGCTTGGGAGATGCAGCCTTTGGGATGGAACTGTTCCCAGGGTGTCCTTACCCGTCTGACCTGTGAGTAAATTGGATTTCCTTAACTCTGGTTTTGAGAAGGAAGAATCTCCACATATCCATGGCCAGGTGTGATCCAGCATCTGCTGTGGCAGTTGGAAACCACTTTATTGTAGGTAACTTTGTTCCACTAGCAAGTTAGTTACATAAATTTGCCTTTATCATCCCTTTTCCTGTCTGTATTCCCAAGTTAAACTATGCATGCCCTGAAGAACAGTTTCTCTGCAAAGCACTGAAAAAAATCCCATTTCTTTACCCCAGAACAAGTCTCTGGTCTGACTTTGAAGTTGTCCATGTGAGGCAGCAGGTGGGAAAACACACATGAAATGGTGGGTGCCAGACATTCCCAGCTGGCAGTGCCAGTCCTGCTGACCTGGGGATTCCCAGACATTTTTGGAGTGCAGGAATGAAATTGGAAATGGTAAAAGCATGAAGTGTGCCCTGTGGACTCACTGTCAGCAGGGGTTTTGCTTGTAGAAGGCAGATATTGATTGTAACATTCCCAGACCCAAAAATCCCTAATTTCATCCCAGTGGGAGCTGGTGAAACCCCTGGCTGCTGCCAGAGGAGCCAGGTGGGCTCCAGGGCAGGTCAGTGGTGGTGCAGGAGGAGAACCACAGGAGCAGCACACAGAACAGTTTGACTGCCAGCACAGTTTTGTGAACTGATTTTGTACAATTCCTTAGATTTGGTGCCTTGTATCCAACAGTATTTTGCGTGGGACAGAAACATGGGGAAGTAAGTCAGGAATGGAGCAGCAGATCTGGGGGTTTCACAGGTACCAGCAGCACTGACAGTCTCACATTCCCTCTGGGTGTGGATGAGGTTCCCAGGCAAGCCCAGAAGCTGCTCTTCCAGTGCTCCATCTCTGAAATCCCTGTATTTGTAATAATACAATAACTGTTCAAAAGTGGATTAAATTTTCTGGGTTTAATATCTTTTTATGCCATCTAGGCCCCTCCAGCCAGGCCAGTCAGCTGAAATCTGCCAGAGCAAGGAGTGAAAACTCCACTGGGGTTTTTGGGAGAGTGAGAATCACCTCTGTCCAAAACCTGATACTAATTCTTGGTTTGGAAATGAAAAAACTCCCAGTTCCCCCTGTCCTGGCATTTGCACAGCTCCCCTCTTGGCCTGGCAGGTACTTCCACCCATGAGCAACAGGGGCTGGTGGGAATGGCTGAATAAATTTCAACTGCAATAGGTGTTGGAAGTGTCCCTTCTCCAAGGAACAGTCAAACCCCAGCCCTGGACACTGGGAAGGTCCCAGCCCTCAAGGCTGCCTTTGTGTGTGTTTAATCCCTTCAGCAGGTCTGAGATCAGATAGGGCAGATTTAGGCTCAGAATGTATTGCCTGTGGGAGTATAAAACCCTCATTCAGTGGGGTTTTGGTGTCTGTTACATCAATATTGCCCCCCTGTTTGTTGCAGCTGGATTGTGGAGCATCCCACCAAGCTTCTAAATCCATAAAACCACCTTTAAATAATCAAAATCCACGTGAGTTACCTGCACAACTAGTGATTATCACCTGCTTTTCAGGGGATGCCTTTAGGCTGCTCACAGCCTCAAACCACAGCTTTCTGTCCATCTAATGAGCAACTGACAGGGCAGGAACAAGGATAAGTTTATTTTCAGTAAAACCTTTCCCTACAGATCTGCCTTCCCATAAAAGAAACTTAAACAGCTTCTCCAGTGCTGCAGGATGGGCAGGATGTTTCCACTTCTGGAACCTTTCCCGTTGACCTGAGTAAGAGCAGAGTTAAAGCTGATCTTCAGCACTTTAAAACAGTTAATCCTACTCTCAGTTAAGGTTCCTGGCAGGGAGCTCTTGGCAGAGGCTGCACAGGAGGGCAGTTTTCCCTCAGTATGGAATCCCCTGGCAGCCCTTGTGAAAACAGGAGGGAGATGCTTGTTTGGGTGAGGAGCCAAACTGGAGCTTGGGTGAATTCCTTGGATTTTTCAGTGGATTTAAGTCAGAACAGCCCTGAGTTTCTGCTCCAAGTTCATTCCTGACATCACTAATGAGCTGAGCTGACATGTACCAGGCTGGGAGCATCCTCCTCAAGGACACTGCCAGGCAGCAGCAAGTGAGGAGAGAATCCAATTAATCAATTAATTAATTAAGGGCTATAGAGATGATGAAGGCTTTAGAGAGGAAGCCATGGGAGGGGTGGCTGAGGGCACTGGGCTTGTTCAGCTGGAGGAGACTGAGGGGACACCTCAGGGGGCTGCAGGTTCCTCACAATTCCAGCTCCAATCTCTGGTCTGGTGGCAGTGACAGGACCCAGGGAGTGGCTGGGGCTGTGCCAGGGCAGGGTTAGGATGGGGATGAGGGAAAGGTTCTTCTTCCCCCAGAGGGTGGTGGGCACTGACCAGGCTCCCCAGGGCAGTGGGCACAGCCCCAAGGCTGCCAGAGCTCCAGGAGGGTTTGGACAATGGGACAGGGACAGGGTGGGATTGTTGGGGTGTCTGTGCAGGGCCAGGGGTTGGACTGGATGGTCCTTGTGGGTCCTTCCAGCTCAGGATATTCCATGATTCCTGACTGTTCCTGGCAGTCTGTCCAGCTTTTCTTTCAGTCAGGCTTGTTCTCAAGATCCCCAGTTCACCCCAGCAGCCTCCACGGGCACAGCCTGGCCCCTGTCTGACCCCAGGCTGGGGGGGATTAGTGTAGTAAATCAAAACTGAGATTAACTATAAAGGGACTGAAATGTTCTAATTAATCCCCTTTTCCTGCAGAAACTGTTTCTGCATAACTTGGATTATCCTGACTTCAAAAGAATTTTGGTTCTTTGCAGGATGTTCAAACACCAGCTTTGAAAACAGCATTTTTAAGGATTTTAATGGGGAGTGGAGTGAGGGTTTTTTGGGAGGGGAGCAGGTGAGGGGCAGTTCTGTCCCTAAACGTGGGAGCAGCTGCTCCAGGAGAATGTCCTAAACTAAAACCCTGTGAAACTGTCCAAAGAATGTGAAGCCATGCTGAATCCCACTGCCACGGCACTCAGGGCTGGGAGCACCTCCAGGAGCTGGTGTGTAACCCGTGAGTAAATCACAGTTGCTGGTGTGTAACCCGTGAGTAAATCACAGTTGCTGGTGTGTAACCCGTGAGTAAATCACAGCCACAGCTCCCCCCAGGTGCTCCCGCCGTCCCCCAACAGCTGGACTGTAACAGCCTCAGCCCAGGGCACTCCAAGCTATGCAACACCAAACGGCTTCTCCTCCCACACAGCCGTCATTCCTTTACAGCCCCAGCTTTACCCCACGCAGGCGTTTCCCAGGAAACCTGATGGTTGGAGTTTCCCTCGGGCTCGGCCCAGTTTCATTTCCCTTTGCCGAAGCCGCTGAGGGGTCCCGGGTGCAGCCCAGGGCTAGGCCCGGCCCTTTGTCTCTCGGGTGTGAAATATAAATCATGTTTTTATGATTTTTTTGTAAATCTTTACTCTTTTTACACCTTGTTTTTTGTAAACTGAAGTTTCTTATTAAAAAGAGAAAAAGAAATTCCAGTGAGTTACGTCGCTGTTCCATACACTTTAATAAACATCTGGGTGGGGGTACAGAAGGAAATTCCACAAACATCCTTGAGAAAACCATTCTTCTTGTGCCTTGAGGAATGAATTTGAAATAAATTCTTCCTCTCAGCCTTAAATCTTTCCCCCTTGTCACTGCCTGGAGCAGGAGAGGAGGGCCTGAGAGCAGCAGCTCTGCAGAGGAGGAGAACAATGTCCTTCCAGGAATGCAGCGAAGCCATCGCGGCCAAACACGGCTCCGGTCCTGGTGGGAGGGCGAGCTCTGCTCCCTGCAGCTCCAGGAGTTCCTGGGACAGGGATTCAGCACTGTGAGGGGACATTGCTTCTGGCACAAGGCAGCTTAAAAACAGCTCTACAACCCAAGGGAGTGGCTGGGGCTGTGCCAGGGCAGGGTTAGGATGGGGATCAGGGAAAGGTTCTTCCCCCAGAGGGTGGTGGGCACTGACCAGGCTCCCCAGGGCAGTGGGCACAGCCCCAGGGCTGCCAGAGCTCCAGGAGAGTTTGGATGAGGCTCTCAGGGCCAGGGTGGGATTGCTGGGGTGTCTGTGCAGGGCCAGGGGTTGGACTGGATGATTTCTGTGGGTCCCTTCCCACTTGGGGCATTCCATGATTCCAAGCCCAGCTGCTCCCACCCTCCCAGAGCCCCCTTCCTTCCTCCCTCCCTCCCTCCCTCCCCCGGCTCTCACCGGCACTACGGGACGGGCTGTGGGGCCATCAGGTCGATGTCCGTGAGGTTCCGGGCGACCCAGACGCCGGCAGCAAACAGCCCCAGGTTCACCAGCAGGTTCCTGCAATCCCAGAATCACTTCAGCTGCAAAAGCCCTCCCAGCCCACAGAGCCCACCCTGTGCCCGATGCCCACTCTGTCCCCCAGCCCAGAGCTCTGAGTGCCACGGCCAGTCCTGCCTTGGGCACCTCCAGGGCTGGAGAATCCAACCCTCCCTGGAGCCCCTTCCAAGGCCTGACCACTGTGTGGGGTCAGCACAGGAGACACAGACACCAACTTTAAGGAACCCCTCGTGGGAACTGGGGAATCCTACAGCGTGTCCACCCAAAGGTGAGGTCTCCATCTCCCCTGTGAGAGGGTCCAGCTTTTATATTGTTGAATAAACAAGTTCATGCAACTTCTAGTGTGGAAAAACATCTGGTTTCCTTCTCCTCCTGGGTTCCATCCAGAGCCTGGCTGGGGCTCAGGGGAAAACCAAGGGAGTCAACCTTGACCATCTCCTGCCAGACAAGGCCAGACATCTCATCCCACAGCCTTGACCAGCCTCGGGACACAAAGAGACAAATATCTTCCTTCACTAACGATCTTACATATTTCATTAATGAGCAGACAGAGATAAACACGGCTCTTGGCTGGAAGGTTCATCGAGAGGTCAGCCTTGGCTCAGGGCCTGCTGTTCAGGCCTCAGAACTTCAGCCACCCTTGCCATGAAGAACTTTCCTCAATATCCAACAGAAAGCTCCCCTGAGGCCCTTCCCTCTGCTCGTGTCCCTGTGCCCTGGAGCAGACCCGACCTGCCCAGCTCCCCCTCCTGCCAGGGAATCCTGCAGAGCCAGAAGGTCCCCCCTGAGCCTCCTTTTGTCCAGGCTGAGCCCCCCAGGTCCCTCAGCCCCTTCCCAGCTCCGCTCCCTTCCCTGGACACGCTCCAGCCCCTCCATGTCCCTCCCAGAACGGGACACGGGAACTGAGCTCCCAGCACAGGGGACGAGCCCTGCCCTGCCCCTGCTGGACACGGAATTCCCGGGATGGGGCAGGAGGCGAGACCGGCAGGGCGGGCTCCTGATCCCGAACCCGGACCTGTTTCCAGTCCCTATCCCGATCCCGATCCCAGTCCTGATCCCAGTCTTTATCCTGACCCCAGTCCCGATCCCAATCCCAGTCCTGATCCTGATCCCAGGCCTGACCCCAATCCCAGTCCTGATCCCAGGCCTGACCCCAATCCCAGTCCTGACCCCAATCCCAGCCCTGATCCCAGTCCTTATCCCCATCCCAGTCCCGATCCCGATCCCGGGCTTGATCCCAGTCCCTATCCCGGTCTCAGTCCTTATTCCGATCCCAGTCCCGACCCCAATCCCGGACCTGATCCCAATGCCAATTCCAGTCCCAATCCCTCCCCCCTCCGCTGTCCCACTCCCCCCGCACCTTCGGAAATCGTTCCTGTCGGTGGCGAAGCGGAATGCGCTGCGGATCCAGGCGCGGATCCCCCCGCTCGGGGCCGGCCCTGTCCCCGCCGTCCCCCCCGAGGTCCCCCCCGGCGCCGCCATCGCTGCCGCCCGCCCGCGCAGACTGATGACGTCACTGACTCACGCCGCGTGACGTCACTGCCGGCGCTGGGCGCCACGTGGGGCGGGTGGCGGGAATGGGGATGGGGTTGGGACTGGGAATGGGATGGGGAATAGGATGGAAATTGGGACTGGGAATGGGATGGGGATGGGAATGGGGAAATAGGAATGAGATGGGGATGGGGAATGGGATTGGGGATGGGGAATGGGAAATGGGAATGGGGAAATGTGAATGGGGATGGGAATTGGGAATGGGATGGGGATGGGAATAGGGAATGGAATCGGATGGGGAATGGGAATGGGGATGGGGAATGGGATGGAATGGGGATGGGAATGGGGATGGGATTGGGAATGGGGATGGGAAAATGTGAATGGGCATGGGGAAATGGGATGGGGATGGGAATGGGATTGGGGATGGGATTGGGGATGGAATGGGGATGGGAATGGGGATGGGACCCCTGGAGCAATTGGGGTCCCTGGGAGCAGTGAGGATCCCTGGGAACAGTAAGGATTGCTGGAATTGGGGTCCCCTGGAGCAGTTGGGGTCCCCAGAACACCCCGCTCCGGTGCTGCACCCATCGCCTCTGCATTGGGGCCCCCCCATTTCCGTTCTCTGGGGTTTGGGGGCTCCACAACCCACCCCCATCAGGGTGGTTACAGCCCCCCAAGCTGGGGGAACTGGAGCGGAGCCGGGGTGTTTGCTGGGCAAACTGGGAGCGCAGGAACAGAGGGAGGTGGAGCGGAGCCCTCCTGCTCTGTGCTCTGTGCCTGGGAAAAGCTGGGACAGACCTGCCAAGGGAACCTGGCCAGGCAGAGGTTCAGGCTGAGCCCCAAACCCAAGGGTTGCACGTTTTTGGGGTGTTCTCTGTGTCACCCGCTCCACGGGTGAGGGGTCATGGGGATTTTTGTTGTTTCCAAGCAGCTCCGATGGTCCAGTAACTCCTCGGGGCTGTTTCTGTGGCTGCACTCTTCAAACACAGCACTCCTAACAACTCAGTACATTTTGTTTCGCAATTTTCCGTCTTTTAATTGCAGCTCCTGCTTCGGTGTGATCAAACCCCGGTTATTCTAGCAGAGTTTTTCCAACAGTCCTGCCTCGCTGTCCCTCCAGGCTGCAGCCACGTTTGTCCCGACTGCTGTGTTGCCTTCCCAGATCCCCACGAGCTAATTGACCTACCCGGCTAGTTAATTGATTGATAGTTATTAGGGACTATCATTATCAGTGTGTTACCTGCCCGGTGGGAGCAGCCCGCTCCGACGGGGCTGTCCCTGGAAGGGACCTGGACTCCTGGAAGGCTTTGACTCCACCTCAGACTTTGGGTTTATCCCGCTCTCGCTGACATTTTTGGGATCAGCGAGCTTCCCGGAGCCTCCCTTCTCCCCTTATCTCCTCCCACGCTCCTGCAAGGTCAAAACCCTGTCTTGGCTTCCACGTGGATTGAGGAATTCGCTTTGCCGGGCGGACCAGTCCGGACCAGTTCGTTATCAGAGGGTTCCCAGCCAGCCCCCCCGCTCCTGCCCCGAGCAGGGGACGCTGCGAAACCCCCCGGGGGTGGGCGGCGTGTCCAGCCCTGCCAGCCACACACGTGCCCGGCGCTGAGGAGCGTCCCGGTGTCATTCCCGGGGGGACACACGAGGCAGGAGAGGCTGCGGGGCTGGGCGGCGGTGCCCAGTGCCCGGCTGGACGGGGAGGGGGTGAGTTGGGTGGGCAGCGCCTTTGGGAGACCCTCTGAGCCCCGTCCCCGGCGCTGCCCGACGGGGCGGCGATGCTGCGAGCGGGTCCCCAAGGCGGCTGCAGCGGCAGGAGGTGACGGGCACGTCGGGAAGGGGAGAGGACACGTCGGGAAGTGACGGACAGAGGCAGCTCCAGCAGCCCCCGGACCCCGCAGCCCCCAGGATCCCGCATCTCCCCGGACCCCGCAGCCCCCCGGCATGGCAGCGCCGCCAAAGGTGGGTGCGATGGGACGGACCCCCGTCCTGCCAGGGCTCTCCAGACCCGCTCATCCTCCTCCTTCCCCCTCCCCGACCCCGCAACCCCGAGGGGGGGGTCCGATCCCCCGAATATCCCAGCCCCGGGCACCGTGTGGGTGATGCAGGTGATGCTGGGGCTGGGTGGTGGGGGCGGAGGGGAAGGTTGGGATCGATCCCTTGCGGATGTCCCATGCCCTGGAGGTGCAGGACCCTCCTCCTGCAGGGATGCTCCATGCTGGGGGGGCGCAGGGACCCCCTTTGTGCCCCTTGGGGTGCAGGACCCTCCTCTTGCAGGGATGCTCCATGCTCGGGGGGGCACAGGGACCCCCTTTGTGCCCCCTGGAGGTGCAAGACCCCCTTTTCAAGGTGGGACCGGGGCAGACCCAGCGCAGTTTGGAGGGTCTTTCGTCCCACTCCGCTTTGGCCGGGGGATCCCAGGTTCCCGCAGGGGATTTGGCTGTCCCTGGGGATCAGGGAGGGGTCTGCGCCCCCTCGTTAAGCAGTGTTTGTTCTTGGGAGTGGGATGGGATGGGGAGAGGAGGGGGAACTCCAGCAGGGAGGGACAGGAGGGCTCCCCAGGAGGGATCGGCCGGATATTGGAGTGGAAAGAGAGGGGAAGGGAGACCCCAGGGAACGGGGAGGGGTTTGGGGATGCAGGGTTGGGGTGTAGGGGCTCAGGGTTGGGGTATAGGGGTGCAGGATTGGGATGCAGGGGATCAGGGTTGGGCTGTAGGGGGTCAGGATTGGGATGTGGGGGTGCAGGATTGGGATGTAGGGGGTCAGGGTTGGGCTGTAGGGGTGCAGGATTGGGGTGCAGGGATTCAGGGCGCTCCATCCCACCCTCCTCCCTACTTCAGTGCTGCTTTGCAGGACCCGAGACTGCTGTGCCAGGTTAAACCACGATTTAGGGACAAAAGTTTGTTTTTCTCGTTCCCTTCGGTGCTCCAGGTTTGGGGTGGGAGCATCCCCCAATCTCTGACCCCACAGCCCGGCGGGGAGGGAGCTACAAAGGCAGCCCTGGGGAGCCTCCCTCGTCCCTGGAGAGAGCCCAGGCTGCCCCATGGGAGCAGTGTGGGGCAGGGATGGAGCCTGGAGTGGAGCTGGCACCCCACAACAGTGCCAGGCTGGTGGGGGGCTTGTCCAAGCCCTGCACCCTGACACAGGGCAGGGATCCCATGGGATAACTCGGGGTGATGCCAGGCGTGCTGTGACCCCTGGGGTTGGCACCAGGTGATGAAATGCTGGGAGCAAGCAGAGCCTCGGGCTGGCAAAGGGGTGCCAAGGCACTGCCAGGTCTGGGTGAGCAGTGGGACCGTGTGGCCCCAGCTCAGCTGTGCCCTGTCGCTCGAGGTGATGCCAGTGTGGCTCTGGGGGTGTCCCAAGGGCCAGTGTGGCTCTGGAGGTGTCCCAAGTGCCATGGGGTTCTGGAGGTGTCCCAAGTGCCAGTGTGGCTCTGGAGGTGTCCCAGTGCTCCAGGAGCACCTCGGGTGGCACCTGGCACTGGCAGCGTGGCCGAGCCGGCAGTGACGTCCTGTGGGACGTGCTCACCCTCGCCTCTCCCTTCCAGCAGATCCTGCACCTCCGGGGGCCCCTCTCTGCCCTGGGACGGGGGCCAGCACAGCCCTGGGCAGGATGTTCCCCCCGTCGGGCAGCAGGAGGGGCTTCCCTGGGGAGGTAGGTGGGTCTGGGGCTCTCCTGGGGCTGCCAGGGCTGGTGGGAGCAGAGGAGCCTTGTGGGGCAGGGATGGGTGCCCGCTGCTCCATCCCCCGGGATGCTGAGGAGCCAGGAGAGCATCACTGCACTTTGGGGAAGAACTGGGAATAATCTGGGCCCTCGGCCAGGAGAGGAGGGCAGGGGTGTCCTGCCTCCCCATCGCTGCTCAGCACCCAGCTGGGGGGCAGTGGGGGTCTCAGCACTGTGGTCTCTCTGCAGCACGGCCCCTGGTGGGATGGACCCGAGGACGCCTGGGATGAGCCGCCCTGGGAGCAGCAGCACAGGAGGCACCGGGGCAGGTGGTTCCGGGTAAGGGGCAGGGCTGGGGGGAGATGTGTCATGGGCAGAGTGGGAGCTGCAGGCAGAGTTTATCAGGGAGACCCTCCCAGGGAGCCCCCAGGCACAGAAAGGACCCCCTGGCTTCATAAACTCCTTCCCCAAGAGCAGTCTGGACACACATGGATCCAGTCCCAAACTTGGTCAGAAGGTTTGTGTCTAGGGGATTATACAGATGTAATGGAGCCTTTGCACGACTTTCTCCCACAGGGGTAAGAATGGCAAAACAAATGCATTTACTAGGTAAAATAAATAATTTATTTCAATTGATGGTAATGATTAGACTAAAGGACCTTAATTGGTTACCTACTATACGTTATAGATGGTTATAACCGTTGCTATAGCACACTGTTTATTGAATCAATAGTTTCCAAGTTAAATTAATAATTATTAAGGAGAGATTGATGTTACTCACCAGACCAATGCAAATCTCTTTGGCTCAGCCTCAAGGAGGGACCTTGAGGGGTGTCCCTGCTCCAGGGAGGAATCCATACACACTCCTAGGAGGGTTCTGCTGAAAATCCCACTGTTAAAAAGTGGGGTTGAGCTTTTATAGCAGGAAACCATGGAGTGTCAGTGAGGCATTGCTGGGGGAGCCCTGCCAGCTCAGCACAACTCTGTTTATCCTTAAATAAGTTATTGCTGCAATCTGGTTCCTCTCGGGAAACATCTGTCCCCCCACATCCCCTCCAGTGCCAGGAAACCCAGGGTTTCACATCCTCGTGGTGTTTATTTCTGGGATCTTTGAGTCAGGCTGCCCCCAGCATTCCTCAACACCTCCAGCAGCATGACCCCCTGCCCCCCCCTGCCTTCACCGCTGGTAATTCTTGCAATTAGGTGAAATTTGAGCTGTTTCACCCTAATTGCATCCCACTCCAAGCATGTGTCAGGGTTCACCTATAAATCCAGGGTAGCCAAAACCAGGGGCTCCCCTGGGAGCAGGAGAGGCAGGAAGAGCTGAGGGTCACAGTGGGGAGTGGGAGCAGCAGGAACACCAGAACATCCCAGTGAGCTGCTGCCCTCACCTGTGGCCATTCCCCACTGTAGCCTGGTCCCAGGTCTCGCAGACCCTTCCCGGGCCCTGATGGTGTCTCTTGGAACGAGGAGGAAGACAGGATGTGGGCACCTCCTGCCTATCCCCCGCCGTCCTGCGATGACAGAGGGGACATCCAGAGAGCCCAGGATGACTTTGTAGAGGGCTGGCACCCGGTGAGGAGGAGGTGGGCTGTGGGGGTGGCAGGTTTGTGAGTGCCCCCACCATGCCACCGTCCTCATGGGCACCCCTTCTCCATGGCAGCGTGGTCCCAGGGGTCCCAGACCCTTTCCTGGCCCTGACTACATCCCTTGGAATGAGGAGGAGGACAGGATATGGGCACCCCCCTACTATCCCCCTCCACCCTGGAGTTACAGAGAAGACATCCAAGGACCCGAGGAGGACTTCACAGAGGACTGGTTCCCGGTGAGGGCTGGTGGGTTGGGGGGTGGTGGCAGCTGCAGGACTGCGGGTGGGGAGTAGGTAAAATGGGGCAGGGGCCACTCACTGCCCTGGTGACAAGGGCAGTGCGTGGGGATGGGATTCCCTGTCCCATTCCCTGCCTGAACCCACCCCCTTCCCTTCCCTGCAGGAGCTGCAGCCTGAATTCCCCGAGGAGGAGCAGCACCAACCCTGGCCCCCCTCCAGCCCACCAGGGTGGGTGCCGTGCCCGGGGTGGGGGGCTCTGGGGTGGCACTGGGGCCAGGCACTGCCTGGGGGCACAGCCACAGGGTGACACTCCTGGGACTGCTCCGGGTGGGGGGGTTGCACTGGAGACCCTTTCCTATAATGCCCTGCCCTGGGGCTGCCTTTGCTCGTGCAGGAGAGGCCGAGGGTTCTGGGGTGGCTGCCCACCCTGGGACTGCTACCCCCGAGGGGGCAGACGCTGCCGCCGCCCCCGCAGGAGCCACCGAGAGCTGACCGTGGTGCCACGGGCGTGGTGCCCCAGACCCTCCCGAGGTTTGTGCTGACCCTCTGCCCGCTCCTCGGTGCTCTCCAGCCTCTCCCTGGGCACAGCCAGGAGCTGCTCCTGTTGTTTCCCGCTCTGCAGGGCACAAACCACCCTCCAAGCCCTCTCCTTCCCTCTCCAAGACGAGCCAGCCAGCGGCCAAGGCAGAGCAGCAGCCCCCTGAGCCTCCCCAGCCACTTATGGCCCTCCAAGTTGCTGCAGAGAGGCCGGAGCAGACTCAGGTTGTGGGGTTTTCCCTGTCCCCCATCCCAGCTCCCAGCAGTGACCCAAGCTGTGCTGGGTCTGAGCCCTGTGTGGTGCTGTGGTTTCCTCCAGGACCTGCCAGAGGGGAGTGGGGAGGTCCCAAAGCCCCCCGAGGCAGCTGGGACCCCTCCAAAGAGCCCGGGTCCCAATTCCTGTGCCGAGGAGCCGGAGCAGGTGGCACCAGGGACACTGGTAGGAGATTCCCCTGCTCCCAGGGCAGCCAGGGGTGTTGCACCCCCACAGCTGCCTGGCTCTTGGGCCACTGTAATATCTCTTTCTTCCAGCCCTTTCACTCTCCACCTTGCTGACTCTTTGCCAGGCATGGAATTTTCCTGGACCCTTCTCTGGGGCTGCAAAGCCCCGTGGTTTCCTCGGGGTTTGAGCACCCTGGTGTTCCTGTCCCCCAGCTCCTCTCCCAGGACAGACACGTGTCCCAGCCTCACACTATTGCCTGTCCCCAGGTTGAACCAGGAGCTGGGCAGACACCTGTGGGCAGCCAGGACCAGGATCCCAGTGCTTTGGGAACAGGGCCATCCCCACTGGAGGAGAACTCTGCTGAGACAGGGGAGAACCTCGAGGTATGGGATTCACAGGGAGCAGCACAGGGCTCCCCAGTTCCTCCCCACCAGCACTATGCAGCTTCCCCTATGGATAGTTTTAATTCCCACCCAAAATCAGTGCCTGGGGGGAGGCACTATCCCCTTTCCAGACCCGTTTTCCCCTCGCCATCGTCTCTGCAACACTCCTGTAACCCTTTGCACAGGTAGAGCCATGCAGTCCAGCTGTCCCCAAGGCTGGCACAGGTGATGGCTCACACTCCTACAGCCCAGCAGCCCCTCTGGACCCCACTGAGAGGGAATACCTGGCATCCAGCTCCTCTGGAGGGGTGGGTGCTGAGCTCAGCCCACATTCCTGGGGACAGCAGCGTTTGCCAAGTGGAGCTGGAGAAGCTGAGGCAGAAGCTGCCCGTGATGGGGTGGATCTCAATGCATGGGACAGCTCTGTGGTGTGTCCCCTCCTCCTGTGAGAGCCCCTCGAGGCCACTGGTGCAGGTGGGGGTGTGCTGGCAGCACTGACTCCCCCTCCTGCACAGCCCCTGCCTTCCTCCCCCAGCCACACTCTCTCCCACAGCTTCTCAGGAACCTTCATCCACCTGAGAACCCTCAGGTGCCACCAGGACCTCCAGCAGAACCTGCTGCACAGCCCAGCCAGGCTTGTCCTGATCCCTGCACCACACCAAGCACCTCTCCGGGGCCCCAGCACCCTCCTGGCTCCGGTGAGACAAACCCGGTACGGGGTCCAGGTGCCCCCCGTGGGTCCCCACATGGGGCTGGTCCCGAGGGCATGGGGACACTGCCATAGCAGGAGCAGTGGAGTGGGATGGCTCTGGCCTGCAGCATTCCAGGCTGGGGTTAAAGTGCTGCTTTGTCTGGAGGCAGAGCCCGTGTCGGCCCCTGTGCCGGAGATGCCAATAAATGGGAGGCGGCTGGAGAAAGGCCAACAAAATAAGTGGAGGCTTGGGAGCCTGAACGACCCTGGGACTGGAGCTTTAGGGAAGCCGAGGAGAGCACTCCAGAGCAGCTTAATTACTGCCTAATGGGGAGAGAAATCTGCTGGAAGCTCTCCATGCTGGGGCTGGGGCAGAGGGGGAGTGGGGGCAGCTCTGGCACCTATGGAAGGGTGGGAAACCAGCACCCCATGGAGCCAAGGTCCCAGCAGGTCCCCTCATAGGGTGACCAGTCCCTGGCTGGTGATCGGTACCGGCAGCCCCAGTTTGGCCCAGTCCCTCTGCCTGCCAAAGTGTCCAAGCCTTCCCTGCCTTTCCCACTGCCCAGGGTGCAGGTGGACAGCACCAGCTCTGCTCCACACTCCCAGCACCCTCCCCATCCAGCACGGATCTCCGCTCCGCCGCCATCCTCGCCAGGAAGGAGGAGATCGAGCTGGTGAGTGCTGGTGGCCCTTGGCCGAAGGGGGCTGGGGGTCTGGGACCAGCTGCAGGGCAGGGGCACTCAGCCCAGGACCTTCTGAAGCGATGCTGGGTGATGGGATGTGAATTTGGTGTTTTGGCAGGCACTGAGAAACCCTTCCTGGTGGTGGTGGTTGTAGGGGAAGCTGCTCAGAGGGGGTTTGCAGGGGCTCAGATGCTGCCAGGGGGGTTGTGGACCAAACAGTGGAGGGTGAGATATCCCTAAGGGGTGCTGTGTGCTGCTGGTTTTGGGGTGCTGACCCCATGCCCCGGCCCTCTAGTCGTACCAGCAGTTCAGCCTGACCATCGCCGTGGTGGCCACGATGCTGCTGCAGAAGGAGCCCTCCATGGAGGCGGCCCTGGGGCTGGCACTCAGGGCCAACCTGCGCCAGGGCTGGATCCATCACCTCCAGGAGCTGGAGGATTTCATCGACAGCTACGACTCAGCCACCCCCAGCCACTGAGGAGACACCCCTGTCCTGCCAGCCGGGCTGGGGGTGATGGGGGGCTGTGCCAGGGCACTGCTGTGCTCAGGATGGTGCTGAGCCTGCGGGTCAGGATGCTATGGACGTGTTTGCAGTCCCACCATGTCTCCTGGACAAGGAGGGAGGAGGGGGCATGCTTTGTTTTAGCCCTGCTCAAACCTTTGTGTGTGGCAGAAGGAGGAGCTGGTGGTACTGGGTGGTGGTGGGAGGGAGACAGCAGCCTCTCTCCTCCATCCAGGCTCCTCACTCCATTCCTGATTCCCAGGGATGTGCCCACAAACCCCAGTTGTTCTTGGGTTTAAACCTAAAAATAAACCCTGTTCTTGTTGTATCCCTCGCTCTGCCATCATTCTGATCCCGCTCTGCTGGGTTGGTGAGGGAGGGGTCCCACAGTGAAGCCACCATGGGGGTTCCCCAGCTGTGGCAGAGGGCAGAGGTCACCCCTGGGGATCACACTGCTCTGGTGGCACGGTTGGTGTCACAATGGGTGGGGAGGAACATGACCCTTCTGCATTCAGATTTCAGCCAAACTTTATTAGAGCTTCGTCAGCAGCAGCAGCAGCAGAGCTGCCCCTCTGGTCCCTCCCCACGGTGCCACCAGAGGTGGAGAGCACGCTCCAGTGGTGCTCATCCTGCAAGGAGGAGTCCCAGGGAAGGACCCTGCCCTGGCCCAGGGTTCTGGTGCAGGCAGCTGCCCTTGTCTGGAGCACTGGCCGCTCTCCCTGGAGCTGCCGCCGTGTCTGAGATGCTGGAGCCCTGGTGAGCTCTGCTCCCTACCTGCTTTACCTGTTCCTAATTGTGGGAGAGGCCGGCAGGAATTGCAGGCTGTGCTTTGCCAGCAGCTGCCGGGGGGGAAGGATCCCAGTGGCTTCTCCCACCAGCCCTGGGCCGCGTCCAAAACGCACTTGGAACATGTTGAGACCGCAGTGGGACCTGGCAGAGGCTGGCAGGGTGACAGTGCTGGGCAGGGACCCCCTGTCCCCACTGCTAGGACACACTGCAGTGTTTGCTCCTGCCCCGGGGCTTGGCCGTCCTGCCCCTGGCCTTCCCCGGGGGCTCCCTGCCCAGGGAATTCATCCCAGGCTTGGGGATGGGCTTCCCAAAAAAGAAACCCTCTTCCTCTGAGTCCGAGTCTGAGGATGAAGAGCAGGTGGGACACCAGGAGTCCTCCTCCTCCTCCGTGACGTCCTGCAGGTCGCCGTGCTCCGGCCGTGGGCTGTGTCGGGGAGGGGATGTGCCCGCTCGGGGGTGTGGGTTTTCACTGCCCACGGGTGTTCGGGGGTCAGGGCCCCCCAAAACCAGGTGGCCCACGGCTCCAGGCTCGTCGGGCCCCTCTGGGCTGGGCTGGGGGGTGCAGGGGTGGGTGGCTGGTGGTCCCAGCTCCTTCGTGGCTGCTCCATGGTCCTCCGGGCTCCGGAACGCGGGATGCACGGGGCCCTGGTCCAAGAATGCCTCTGCAAGAAGGGAAGCAAGGGTGAGGAAGAAGGCTGAGCCTGCTCTCCCACAGCCCCCCGTGCAGCGAGGGCTGCCCTGGCACCCAACAGAGGGTGGTACCAGTTCCCACCACTCGCCCTCCCACGGGAGGTGGGCTGGGGGCTCATCGCTGCTGCCCCAGCCCCAAACTGGGCTGCCCCCGTGGTGACATCCCCCATGCAGTACCCAGGGGCTGAGCAGAGCCTGGATTCTCTCCCACTGCCCTCCCGCCTCGCAGCAGACTCCTACCAGCCCCTTCCCCGTGCTGCCCGCAGCCCCCCGGTGCCGAGGGGCCGCCGGACCCCGGCACGGCCCTGCCGAGGGGCGTCGAGTCTGGCGATGGCGCCGAGGCGAAGGCTGAGTCGGAGGAGTCGGAGGCGCTGCCGGAGGACACGTCGTGCCCCCGGCTGCAGGTGTCGGAGCAGAAGAGGCGGCCGCGGCGACAGGTGAGCGGCTGTCCCCGCAGCGGCGCCCGGCAGCGGCTGCAGCAGAAGCAGGCGGCCCCGGCGTGCCAGTGCAGCCCTTGGTGGGTGCACTCCTCGCTGTCGGCACCTGGGGGGCGACCACAGGTGAGGGGGAGGCTCTCACCGCATGCCAGAAACCATCGTGCATGCCCAGCCCCGCTGCCTCCCCAGCCAGGGGTCCCCACATCCCAGCCGGGACCAGCCCTACCGATGGGGTCCCCGCAGGCTTGGCACGGCTCGGCAAAGAGGGTCTCGAAGCAGGAGCGGCAGCAGGGCCGGCCACTCCTCATCACGTAGCGCTGCCCGCGCAGGGGCACATCGCACTCCAGGCAGCAGAAGTGCTCCAGGTGCCAGCGCCGGCCCTCGGCCTCGATGCACTCCTCCATGAAGATCAGCTGGAGCGGGGAAACAACCCGTCCTCTCAGCACCCAGCCCGCAGGGTGCTCTGCTGGTGCTGGGGGATGAGGAGGAGCACCCAGCCCGCAGGATGCTTTGCTGGTGCTGGGGGATGAGGAGGAGCACCCATCCCTTGGCCCCCATCCCATGCACAAGGCTCGGGAAGGAATATTTCCTCCTGCCCATCAGCAGTTCTTGCTGGATTTGCAGCCTTACAGCCCAAGGGAGGTCAAAGCCTCCTCCACCCAGCACCCACCTGGTCGCAGGAGGCACAGCGGGGTCGGAAGAGCTCGGCGTGGTGCCGGCCGCAGTAGATCCTCCCATCCTGCTGGAAGTAGATGAGATCCACCAGCAGCTGCTGGCAGAAGTGGCAGGAGAAGCAGGACGGGTGCCAGAACTGGTCCCCCAGCCGAGACGCCGAAATCCCCGGGTCCCCTTTGTTCAGCCTCCTGCCGCACTGCAAGGCAGAGGGACGCGGGGTTTGGGGCCAGGCTGGCTTCTGGGGACAGGTCCCCACGAGGGAATGGGTGCTGTGGGGGACACCTCACCTTCCTGCAGGGACAGCCGTGGCAGGGACCTGGCACGGGACACGCCAGCCCCTGTCCCAGAGCCTCCCGTCTCCGGCGGGCGCTGAACACTCGGAGCTGGCGCCGCTCCTCCTCGTCGAGGTCGGGGCAGTACCGCTCCTGCACGGGGGGATGCAGGTGAGGGGCCACGTGGGTGCAGCCCGGGGTGGGCAGCACCCAAAAGGGGTGTCTTACATCGCAGTCCTGAGGAGGCAGCTGCTGCAGGAGGGCTCTGGCGCGGAGACGGGTCCTGTCGGAGGGAGAGCCGGGCTGCGGCGAGCGGGCACCGAGGCTTGGTGGGACCTTGGGATGTGGCACAGGAGAGAGAAACGGGCACAGTTTTAAGGGGATAAAGCTGCGTTGATGAGTTCTAGAACGTGCCTAATGGGAACCACCCGTGGATGGCACCCACAGGGCTGGGGAGAGCTGGGTGCTGCCCACCTCGGGGGGCGCGGGGTCCGTGGGGGGCTCCAGGTACTCTTCCAGGGCACAGCCGGAGTCGCTGTCGGATGAGGCTGGAGGGAGGCTGGTGGTGGTGCCACAGCGTGGGGGCTCATCTCGCTGGGGCCATGCAGGGCTCGGCAGGGACATGAGCTGGGGAGGGAAGGTCAGAGCTGGCGAGACCCTCAGCGAGGCAGGGAGGAGAGATCCATCCCCAGGACGTGTGATCTGTCTCCATGTGGCAGCAGGAGGAGCAGCCCCTGGTCCCAGGGAGGGACCCTGGAGCAGGTCCAGGTGGGAGGATGCTCAGTGTGTCACCACGCCCTCGAGACCTTTGGCTGAACCACTGCAGGAGTTCAAGGGCTTTTGGGGGCTCCTTTCTCTGCAGGAGTTGCAGCAAACCCACACCAAGGGTGCAGGCACTCGGCAGGGCTGGGGCTCTGTCTGCCAAGCAGGAGGCACTGGGAGGGGATGGCATGGTTGAAGCCAGGCAGGGAAGACCCCAAGTGTCCGAGCTCAAGCTGGAAGAGGTTTTGGAAAACAGCCCCAGCTGTTTGCTCACCCACAGCAGGAGATTTTCCCCAACCACCACCAGCCCTTTGCTGGCACAGCTAATCCCTGGTGTAGTGGCCCATCCCTGAGCGGGGCAGTGGGAACAGGCTGAGGTTTAGCCCAATTCCGTGGAAAATAATTCCTTCCCCTCGGGCTGCCATTGTTCTGCCCTGAGTGGCTGTTCCTGCCCGGCTGGCCCAGCCGCCACCACCACGCCTGGCTCGGGGTTACGCACTGGAAACCCATCCGGAGCCGTCGCCTCCTCCCCATGTGGGCGCTTTCCACCACGCACTTCCTTCCTGCCCTGGCTTTCCAAAACAAAAGCGAGGTGGAGATGTGGTGGCTCCTGGGGTTCCCTGGATGCTGGCCCAGAGCCTGGAGCCCTCAACCCGTGATTCCTGCCCCGGCGTGGGGAGCGAGGGTGGGATGCAGGTGGAATGTGGCTGGGATGGAGATGAACTGCTGCTCAGTGGGAAGTCACGGTGCTGTGACCAAAAGGCCCACCATGGATTGATGAACTGCTCCGGAAAGCATTTCATGCAGAAAACAGCTTGGCACGGGCTCAGGGTTGAGGGGTGAGAACCCCCAAATTATGCACCTGGGTCCTCCTACGTCTCTGCCTCCATAAGGACCTGTTCTCTTCTCCACACTGGGATGGTACTGGTGTGTCCCCCCTGCTTGAGCTGTCAGGGACATCCTGGCCAGCACCAGCATCCCCACTGCTCCCACTAAACACCTTCAGCACCCCCAGCTCAGCCCCTGCTCCCAGTGTGCCCTTTTCTATGCAGCATCTCGGGGTGCTGGGATGGAGCACCCAAACGTGGCAGAGCTGGGAGCGGGTGGGATCAGCTCAGGTTTCCCTGCCCTGCACCTCGGTCAATGATTAACGCTGCAGATTGGCTAATCAGTGGGATAAAACAAAAGGGCTGCTTGCTTTTTCCCGGGTTTTGAGGTCTGCCAGCCCTGAGGGCAGTGCAGGAGGATGCAGGGCTGGTTGCAGGGTGCTGCTCAAAGCTGTGCTTTGGGATAGGGATGAAACAACCTGGCTCTACCCTGTATTTGCAGGTCAAAGAGAGCCCTGGTGGGCTGGTGAGGGCCCACTGCTGGGCCAGGAAACAGCCTTGGCTCTACGGGAAGAGCAGGACTGTGCGTCCCTGAAGATGCTGCGTGGGGACCTCCATGGGCTCAGTGTCCAGCCCCAGCTTTGTTTCTGCCTGGTTTGGGTTATGTGTCCCCGTTTCTCTCTCCCCGTGGGAGGCATTCCCAGGCTGTGCTTGGCTCATTAAGCCTCCAAGCTGCATTTGTCTAATCTGCTGGGGCTTTGCTGTAATTAGACCCCTCTGATGCTCCAGGGGCTCAGCGGGGCTGGTGGTGCCAGCGTGGCCCCAGTCCCATGGCACAGGACACCCTATCCCAGGGCTACCAGCACAGTGGGGTGACGGGGGGCGAGAGTGGCTTGGGCAGGACTCCTGGCTGCTGTGAATCCACGGGGATGTGCTGGAGAGCCCGGCCCAGCCCAGTTTGATGTGATTACGCTGGCTGGCAGCCGTCTGGGCTGTAAACAAGTCCCTGTAATTAGCCCCAGACGGTGACACAGGTACGCGCCTCCCATGCTAAAGAGCCAGGCAGCCCCAACAGGTCTGTCTCCTCTGCTCCCCATCCCTGTCCCCTCTTCCTTCCTGCCCTCCCTCGCTGCCTCCAGGTACTCCTGCTGTTGCCCTTCCCTGCTGGGATACAGGGATGCTCCCTGCCCTCAAACCCAGGCATGGGAGAGCCTGGACCAGGCATCATGGGGAGGTGGCACGATGGCACTTTGGGGAGCTGCTCTTCCCTGCCAGTGGGTCCCCAAGAAGGGACATGTGACAGACCAGTCTGGCAGGCTGGGTGCCACTGGCTGTCATTTGCCTTTGCTGTAAAAGCCTCTGGGAGCTCCTCTGGATGGGATTGCTCAGCTCCTCCTGCTCTCCAAAGGATTGGAAGCAGCCACAGCTCCCCGGGTACAAGTGGCCAAAATTCCTGGCTCCCCAGGAGCAGCCCCTGTCTCCAGCTGGCTGTGGGAGCAAGTGTGGGCTCCCAGCCCTCTCCTGCCAAGGTCACACATTAACTTGGAGAGCAGCCACCCCAGCCCATTCGGAATTCAGCACAGGCTCCCAGTTCCCAGCACAGCCAGGGCCTGATCTACATCTCTGCCACAGCTTTGATTTTCTAGAATCACCTCTCCTCCTTAGAAGACCGACTTCCAGACCCCTCCAGCCAATTTCTCAGAAAACACTCCCCAGCTCCACAACCCCCAGGAAACACAACATCTCACCGTGACCAAAAAGCCCCGATCGCCTTAAAGCACCCAGCAGCACTGGCAGCTTCCAGAGGCACAGCTCACCCACGGGATAACCTGTTTTTGCTTGAGCTCCTGTCAACACAGCTGCGATGGAGGTGCGTGGAATAAAGATGTAGAGCAATAAAGATGCATCTTCTGGGGCGAGATAAGCTGAGGGCTGGCAGGACGAGCTGGAGCAGCGAGTCCTGCAGCGCAGCCCAAGCCAGGCTGGAGAGCTGGAGCCAGTCTCATGGAGGAGCCTGGGTTCCTTTTGGACTCGGGATGGCCCGAGGTGGAGCAGTGCTTGGTGCCACTGGCTGGGCACAGCAGATCACGGGCCAGGCTCAGTGCAGCCCCCAAATGAGGCGGGGGGGTCTCAGCATCCTGCTCTGCCACACAGCACCCTGTCCTCTGTGGCGCCAGAGGGGACCACGGCCAAAGCCATGGTCTGTTCGCTCACCAGGGGATGTGCCAGTGCTGCAAAGGGCTTTTCTTGGTGTGTTTCCCCCTGTCCCACAGGCGTGCAGGGAGCAGTAACCCATTAACCCACGCTAAGTCACCCATTCCACATCCACAGGTATGGACAGAGACCCCCACTCTTCCTCTCCCCCGACCCCCGGGATGAAGACCCCCCACCCCATCTCTCCCCATGGCCATCATATTTCAACCCAGCGCACCGATGTGTGAAGGGGCCCAGCTCCATCTCCACCCCCCAAACATCCCATTCCGGCCGAGTCCCAGGCAGAGGAGGGATGGTGGGACCAGCACCCCTTCCTGGAGCCCCCGGTCGTGCCGGGCAGCCCTGCCCGCCCCTGCCCGTCGCACCTGCCCGCTCTGGGATGGCACAGCCGTGCGGAACAGGCGTCACCTCCCGCTCCCAGGGCACGTTCCCCGAAAACAAAGACCGCGGGGGCAACGATGTCACCCCCTCCCCACCCACCCCAACTTATTTCTCCCGGAGAAGAACAGCCAAAACCCCACTGCTCCCGTCCCGCTCCCCTCGCAGCTCCTCCGGAGCGGGGACCCTCCCGCTGCCCCCGCCTCGCAATCCCCTTCTCCCCCAGCTCCAGCTCCACAGGTAGCCGGGAGAGCCGACCCGGGGATCCCTTCCAGGGACACGTACCTGCCCTTTCCCTGCGCTCCGGGCTCCGCGCTGCTCCGCTGCGGGCTCCGCCGCCCGCTCCAGCCCCGCTCCGGCCGCCGCCGTCCCGCCCCGCTGCGAGGGAATGGAGCCTGGGCTGGGAAAACTTTGCAAAGCGAAAGGAAAACATCCAAGCTCAGTCAGGAAAACGCTTTTTTTTTTTTTCCCTCTCTCTTTTTTTTTTTTTTCTCCCCCTGCCTGCCCAGGCACTGGCTCCGCGGCAGCCGGGGTCCTAATTACAGGCTTTTTAGCCTAAACCTTCGGAGCCAGCCAATGGCTGGAATTCCAGGGCAGGCAGGGAGGGAGAGGGAGGGGGGTACATTAACCCTACAGGGGAAAGAGCTCTCGATGACATCTGGTTTGCTCCTACCTCTCATTTTCCGAGCGCCCGCGCCCTTCCCTCCATCTGCGGGAGGTTCACCCCAGGTTGCCGTTTGATGACTTTTATGATCCCGCGCGGTGATTTATTTTCCTACCGAGATCAGAAAGAGTTGAAGCTTCATGAAAGAGGGGGAAGTGTCATTACACCCCAATTTAGAGGTGGAGAAACTTTGGCTGGGCTCTCACAAAGGAGTTAGCCAGCGGCAAGTCAGGATGTCCTAGTTTCCACAAGCCCTGAACACCTGACGAGGCTCCTACGAGCCATTCCGACCGGCTTCGGCTGCAGCAATTCCACTCGGGCAAGAGGCAGGGTAAAATTTATCAGAGCCTGACGCAAGGCAGAGCGTCTTTGATGTGCTTCTGTGCATTTCTCACATGCTCTAAGATTTTGCTGCCTGTTGATGTGACTTTGGGGATGAGCACCGACACCCAAACCCCCCATGTGTGTGGGGGTCAGAGTGGATCCCTGCCACCCACGAGGTCTCAGGAGCTGTGGCTTGTTTGGGGGCTCCCTTGGGAGCCCTGCGAGGTGCAGGTGGCTCATGTAGATTCTGGGATTAGGGTCAGGAGAGCAGCACAAATCCAGAGGGATAGTAATTTGTCAGAGGACGTAACCAAGCTGGGTGAGGCCGTGCAGGGCGGTGCTGGTGCGCAGGTTATTGGTGCTTTATAGAGGCTGTGGTTGCCCCATCCTGGAAATGTTCAAGGCCAGGTTGGATGGGGCTTGAAGCAACTTGGGTGAGTGGAAGGTGTCTGGTGTGGAACAGGATCGTTAAGGTCCTTCCAGCCCAAACCATTCGAGGATTCTCTGCCAAATCACCTGGGCAGGGGAAGAAGGAGGAGAAGGGGCAGGTGACCATCTCCACAGATTGCTGCCCTCCTTCCCCACACAGGGGTCCTGTCAGGGCTGTCCAGCCAGTGCTGTCACTCCCCAGGGTCCCTTTAAGTTCTCAGATCTGTGCTGGGACATTCATCCCCTGCTCGGCTAAGGTGGGAGGTTGGTTTCTGCAGCTTTATCTTGGTCCATTTGCTGCGATGGACTTTGTACCCCTGGCTGGTGGTGGGGCCCTCCCTCCTCCCCTGCACTCCCCCACCCCTCCATCCCTCCGCAGGGCAGGAGGATTAACAGGCAAAGTCCTTGCCGGGCACAGGGACTGACTCCACAGAGGTGTCACTCGGGGCTTTCCGAGGTGGGATCAGCCAGTGCTGCCCGGGACCAGCCCCTGGGTGCCAGGTGAGCACACACCTGTACAGGTGTGGGTGATGGACATGGCACGGCCTGGTGGGCTCCCTGCTGCCGGAGCACCACAGTGGGGCCAGCACCATCCCCTCCTGCCCTGGACTCCCCCAAAGCCCCCTCCACTGATGCCTCAGACCCCCCAAATCCCCTTTCACTGAGCCCACCTTGAGCATCCTCCAAAATCCCCCTTCACTGCCCCTCCTTTGAGCATCCCCCCAACCAATACTCCCCAAATCCCCTTTTACTGAGCCCATCTGGAGCATCCCCCCAACCCAGACACCCCAAATCTCCCTTCACTCATGCCCCTGAACCCCAAATCCCCCTTCATTGACCTCCCTTGAGCATCTCCCCAAATGCCCCTTCACTGACCCCTCACTCTTGAGCAT
>JAWWEW010000073.1:3811837-3826804 GCA_035583185.1 Anabacerthia variegaticeps
CTCTCCTCCCCTGGCGCCCCCTGGCGGCGCTGGCCGTGTTGGCTCCGCCGGGCCCGGCCCGGCCCCGATCGCTGCGGGCCTGACCGGGGGGACCCGGCAGCGACCCCGCCGGGCCGGGACGGGCCGGGACGGGCCGGGACGGGCCGGGCAGGGCCGGGACACACCCGGCAGGGCCGGGCAGAGGGCCCCGGGCCGCAGCTCCCGCACGGCGGAGCCGGGCAGCGCTCAGGTACCGACCCGCGTGTCCCCCCTGGCCCGCCTGTCCCTTCTGTCCCCTCCTGTCCCCTCCTGTCCCTCCTCACCCCTCCTGTCCCCCCCGGCTCCCTCTGCCCCGGCACCCGCCGGGCTTGCCCCTTCCCCAGGCCCCCCGTGCCCACGGGCTGTGCAGGCCCGTCCTGTGCCCTCCATCCTCTTCATCACCTCTCCATCATCCCCTTCATCATCCCCTTCATCATCCCTCCATCCTCTTCATCATCCCTCTGTCCTCTTCATCATCCCTCCATCCCCTTCATCATCCTCTTCATCATCCCTCCGTCCTCTTCATCATCCCTTCATCCCCTTCATCATCCTCTTCATCCTCCCTCCATCCTCTTCATCATCCCTCCATCCCCTTCATCCTCCCTCCATCCTCTTCATCATCCCTCCATCCTCTTCATCATCCCTCCATCCTCTTCATCATCCCTCCATCCCCTTCCCTATCCCTCCATCCCCTTCCCTATCCCTCCATCCCCTTCCCCGTCCCTGCAGCCCCTTCCACCTCCCTCCATCCCCTTCCACGTCTCACCATCCCTTTCCTCCTCCCCCCATCCCTTCCCTCCTCCCTCCAGCCCCTTCTCCTTGCCCAGTGCCCCCCTGCTCCCTCCTCCTCCCTCCCAGGTTTGGGGAGGGTGGTGGGTCTGGCCCTGCCTGTCCCAGGGGTTGGTGTGGGACCAGGAGCTTTTTCACACAGGGTATCCCTGTGCCCTGGGCAGGAGGTGTCAGGGTGCCCTGGTCCTTTGGGATTAGGGGGACCCTCTTCTCCACTCCTGGGTTTAAGGGAAGGGCTTGTGGGAGGGTGAAGGCACGAGGGGCTTTTGCAGGCTGGGGGGTTTGGGAGGGGAGAAACAACCTGGCTTTGAATTTGGGAGAGGTGAGCTGTGCTCTGGAGATGAGGCCACGCAGGTCTGAGTAGGATTTAGGTTTGGGTCCTGGAGGGTGGGAGGCTGGAGGGGTTCATGGGGCTGGTGGTCTTAGGAAGGACACGCTGCTGCTGCAGGGAAGTGTGTTGCACTGCTGGAGTGCTTGGTTTGACTGGCTGGGGCTCTGAACTGGCAAACAGGTGTTGGAAAGGTGTGTTGGAAGTGCTGAGCAAGAGCCTGGAGACTTGGGAGTCTCAGTCTCTGCATGAAAGGGATGCTCCTGAAATATTCACCAGTGGGAAGCGCCAGGGGAGTGTTCAGGGAGCTCACAATGGGTTTTTCCTCATTTTTTCAGTTCTCACCACAGAAACTGTTCAGGATAACCCTCAGCTGCAGGTGGAGGAAACACCAGAAGGAGACAGGAATAAATAAGAAAGAGGGGGAAGAGGGAGCATGCTTCCTACCAGATATTTTTCTTACTGAGGGAATTGCTGAGGTGGGAGTGGGAGGGCAGAGCCAGAGAGGACACAGCCCCCTGTGACCAGATCAGATGAAGTGGAGCGGGATCTGTTGCTGAATTATTGATCAAAGCCTGTGAGGCCAGTGGGGA
Source organism: Anabacerthia variegaticeps (assembly GCA_035583185.1). Taxonomy (NCBI): domain Eukaryota; kingdom Metazoa; phylum Chordata; class Aves; order Passeriformes; family Furnariidae; genus Anabacerthia; species Anabacerthia variegaticeps. The sequence goes on from JAWWEW010000073.1 coordinate 3,813,566, forward strand.
GTAAATCCATACTGAGCCTGGAAAAACAAGCAGGCTGGCTGGAGCAGGGTGTGGGGTGGCACAGGGAAGGTGTGGTGGTGCTGGAGGGGTGACAGGTTTGTGCAGAAGGGCACGTGGCATCAGCTTGGCTTGTGCCTGAGCTCCTCAGTGTGCTCAGAAGGAAACATTCCTCTTTTGAGGGACTTGGCAGGGTTAGGACATGGTAGGGAATTCTTGAGGGGCCACGAGGTTCACTCCATGATCCTTGGTTTAATTTGGAGTGAGGGGGGAGGCAGAGTGTGGCACGGCAGAGGGAGAGGTTCCTGAGTGGCCTTTGCTTTTCTTTTACTGCTCTGGTGCCAGGCTGGTGATCCTGGTGGTTCAGCTGCAGAGATTGTGAGTGTTCTCACCAGGGCAAACGTGGCATCAGCCAGTGGAGTCCTTCAAGTTTCCAGAGTCCCTGCCCTGGGGTGGGTCTGGAGTCCTCTAAGTTTCCATCAAAGATAGGTGTATTCCATATTTCTCACTACTAGCCAGGAAGGGAGTACTGTTTCTCACTCCTAATGCACACAGCTCCTGCCTGTTTGGTACCTGCACTGACTGATACTGTCAGACATCAGAGTTTTGGTGTTTTCTGGCATTTTTTGCTTTCCATACTCCAAAGCAGAACAGCTGCTGGTTCTGTGACCCTGAAGGACCTTTCCTTGAGTGAAGGCACCTTCACATTCCTCAGCAGCAGCTGCCTGTGATTCCCTGTGTCCTTCCTCCCCACCCTCGGCCATTCAGTTCTGCTGTTGTGTTTTATGTGCTCTGATAAACCCCACTCCTGTAGGATCCCAAAGCCAAGAAGTAAAATATCTCTTATTTAATTTTTTTGGCTGTAGATTATGCATTTTTGTGCAGAATTTTCTATATTGACATAAATGCAGGTAATTGACTAAAAGAAACAAACATGCCTTCCTTGTGATATTTGAAGGGGACCTTAGTCACACCCCCACCCTCATCCCCTGCTTTTTAATCTTGTCTGGTTTTCTCATTTATTTAATTGTGTTCTTCTTGTCAGGTGGAAGATGGGACCATTTCCCCTGTGTTTTAGGTGAAACCTGGTGACCATGAAGTCCCGAGGGAGGTAGAGGGACAGCAGTGGGAATTCCTTCTCACTCCTCCAAAAAAAATCCAACAGTTGCCTAATGGTAAGAAAGCTGTTGGTTTTAATTAGCATTATATTTACAGTGCTCATTAATCAAGGAACAGATTGAGGAGTTTGAGCTCCAAGCCCAGTGGGATGGAGGACGACACAGCTGTAAATGCTGCATGTTTGGAGAGGGTGGGAAAGTTGGATTGAAAGTCTGATTATGCTGTGGTTTGTGCCCTCTCTGCAGGGATTGCCTCTTTGGCTGGCGTCATGGGGAGCTGCTGCAGTTGTCTGTGCACAGACAGCATCCCAGACAACCATCCCACCAAATTTAAGGTAAGTGTTGCACCTTCAACCCCATCACAGAGTCTGTGACGGCTCCAGCTGCTGCAAAGCTCAGCATGGGCTGGACTCTGACATGAGAGGAGAGCAAACCTCTGCTCCTGCACACAAGTGTCACTTGAGAGGATTTGCAAATATGTTAGTTCTGGTTTGGGGCTTTTTTCCTTTCCTTAAGGAACCTCTGCTGCAAATGTGCTTGTATTTGCTGTGGAAATTGCCTCTGCTTAGAAAATGCAAGGAAATGGGAAACTGGAGAGAAACCTTTTATTGCTGAGGGCTGTGTTCCAGAGCCTGGGCTCAGACACATCAGCTGAGCTGCCAAGCTCACAGTCTCCAGGGCTGACAGCTCGGCGCCTCCTGCCAGCCATGAATCCCTGCTCTCAGCTGGGAAAAAGGCATCTTAAATGGGGGGACTCCATGGGATTGCAGTGCTTCGTGGGTGGGCTGTTCTGGATACCACTTGCACTGCAGAGGGGCACCTGGAGTGCTGTGTCCAGTTCTGGCCCCTCGTGGCAGGAGAGACACTGAGGGGCTGGAGCGTGTCCAGGGAAGGGAAGGGAGCTGGGGAAGGGTCTGGAGCACCAGGAGGGGCTGAGGGAGCTGGGAGGGCTCAGCCTGGAGAAAAGGAGGCTCAGGGGGGACCTTCTGGCTCTGCAACTCCCTGACAGGAGGGGGAAGTTGGGGGGAGTCGGGCTCTACTCCCAGGGAAGAGGGACAGGAGGAGAGGGAATGGCCTCAGGCTGGGACAGAGCAGGGGCAGGTGGGACACCAGGAGGAATTTCCTCATGGAAAGGGTGGTCAGGCCTTGGCAGGGGCTGCCCAGGGAGGGTTGGAGTGCCCATCCCTGGAGGTGTCCAGGGAATTACAGGATGTGACACTTGGTGCTCTGGGCTGGGGGACAAGGTGGGGATGGGGCACAGGGTGGGCTTGGAGATCCTGGAGGGCTTTTGCAGCCTCAGTGCCTCTGAGCATTCTGAGTTTGCACCGTGGGCTCTGCAGGTGACGAACGTGGACGATGAGGGGCACGAGCTGGGCTCGGGGGTCATGGAGCTGACGCAGAGGGAGCTCATCCTGCACACGCACAAGCGCGACGCCGTCAGGTGGCCCTTCCTGTGCCTGCGCCGCTACGGCTACGACGCCAACCTCTTCTCCTTCGAGAGCGGCCGCCGCTGCCACACGGGCCAGGGTGAGTGTGCCAGTGCCTCCCAGAGCCTGGGACACTGAGGTCTCAGTGCCCAGAGCGGGCTGGTGCTTGTGTCTTCCCCAGTTCCTGCCTCTAGTCAATCAGCAGGTTCCCTCGCAGCCCCTTCCCCCAGGATATCACATGATGTGTGTGTGTGTGCATGTACAGTGAATGCTCCTGATTGAAACACTAATGAGACAGCGCTGGGGCTCAGGACCTGGCCTTAAATGTGATGGTCTCCTTTGGCCGGTGCATTGGTGCTCCTGAGGTATTTGGTGAAGCATTTCTGGGGTGTATTTAACGTCAGAGAGGTTGTTACACTGCCAGCGCTGTGCTTTGGTGCCAGAGGATGCCCAGCTGAGGCAGGAGGGGTTGCTGGACTTTACTGGGGATCTAGAAGGCACTTTTTGCAAGACTGAAGCTGTTAAGCATCTTTTAACTCGGAATAAAGCAAAAGGGCACTTTTTGCATCTTTTTCCAGGTCCCTCTTACGATTGTTTATTCCACAGAGCATGTCAGTGGCAACAGTTGTTTGAGCACATTTTGTTTTCCTCGGTGCTTTCCCCCTGCCTTGGTCAGTGCTGGTTCTACTTAAAGCTGTGCATTTTGGGTCTGGCAGCACTTTGTAGCAGCGAGGAAAAGGTGTTCTACGTTTTAGTGATGTTATGCACGGGGATGCTGTGCATGAAGGAGGGAAGTGAGTCACCCAGGAGTACATGCCAAGTCATCAGCAGCACTGGGAATAGTCTCCAGTTTTACAATGGTGCCTGTTAGTTCCTTTACCAGTCTGTCTCTCTTGCTTTTAAAGAGCTGAACATTTTCTTGGCATCTGCATCCCCGGGAAAAAAACTTGTTTCCTTGTTCTGTTAATGTGTTTGTAAACTCCTTCTTATCCAAAAGGACTCACAGTAGTGTTCAGGGGCTTTGCAAATCTGTAGTGGCAGATGCTCCTTTTTAATATTTATTTAAGTGGGTTTCCCTCTCCTGGAGCCATGTGTTTATCAGTGGTGGGAGTCTGTCTTTGGATCTCTTTTGCCTTTTGCAGGGTGAGGATCAGTGATTCCAATTTAATCCAGTGATTAGAATTCTGCCCCGTGTGTGGTTTGTTCTGTTCAGGTCCAGGTAGAGGTGATGGAGCAAAGCTCTTCACATACTACAGAATTTGTAGCAGACACTCATCAGTCTTATAGCAGAAATGAGAGGGATGATGTGTTTTGATGAGTTTTCTCCCTTCCTTGTAGGATTTTATTTTGCTTATTGATTTTATCTGGAGGACTCCTTCCTGATGTTGTTCCCCACGTGATACAAGGCAGAGCCAGCTATTTTTTTTTTGGCCAGAACCTTGCAAACGTGGTTCTTTGGGAGCAGCCCTCGTTGCCATGCCATTCCTGTTGCTATGGCTTTGGGGGTTGTGTATGTGTGTGTGTGCCAGCCTGGGATTGGTTACTGGTCTGGTTTGCTCCTTTGGGGAGACACTCTTTAGTTCCAGGGATTTTTAAAAGTGTGATGTTCTTGTCCCTCCCTCCGGTGCACACAGCACAGGGCCCAGTCCAGCCTCGAGGACACTTTCCCTGGCAGTGAGGACTGGCCTGGGTGCCAGGGGAGTTCAAATAGATTAGAGGTGAAAGGAGATCAGTTCTTCTGTCCCTCCACACTTGTGGGTTGGTTGTTGTGAGATAACACAGTGCTGAGGTGTTTAAGGCCAGGCTGGATGGAGCTCTGAGTAACCTGGTCTAGTGGAAGGGGTGGAACTGGATGAGCTTTACAGTCCCTCCAACCCAAGCCATTCTGTGATTTCATGATCTCTGGTGTTTGTCTCTTGAATAACCCACCAGGTTGTTGGTTGTTTTCCTGTGGCTGTGAGTTGACTGAGAAAGAAATCAGAATTCCCTGTTCATTTAGAGCCAGCAGCTCCCTGTACTCTTGTGAAAGCAGGATCACTTCCTTGCTCCTCTGAGCCTCCTCTCTGTCACTGTGCAGGGATTTTTGCCTTCAAGTGCTCCCGAGCAGAGGAGATCTTCAACCTGCTCCAGGACCTGATGCAGTGTAACAGCATCAACGTGGTGGAAGAGCCTGTTGTCATCACCAGGAACAGTCACCCCACGGAGCGGGAGCTGTCCCGGACCCCCCAGGCCCCCAACAGTAAGAGCCCTCAGAGTGTGGGGAGCAGGAGGGGGACACAGAGATGGGGTGCTGCTTAAGAAAGGCCACTTGGCAGGGGATCCTGTGAACCCCATCTGGGGGTGACAACTCAGTTGACTATTTGAAGGGGTGAACTGAAGAGCCCAGCTCACTGTGAAAGTGAAATAACTCTTATTTTGTGCCCATCTAATGCTCTTCTGCCTCGGTTCTCTCCCAGATCTGGGGTGCACCGTCCCAGGATTCCCCAATGGATTTCACAGCTTCCCTGGAGAAAGCCTGTCCTACTCTGCAGCCCGGCACCCCTCGGTGAGCAGCCTGAGACATTCCTCTGTGGGGGAAGACTCTACTCAACTCCTCCTTGGGCCTGAGGAGCAGGTAAACCTGCCTGTCCTAAGCTCTGCTGGGTGCAAGCAGCTGGTTTGGCTGTGCAGTTGTGGGTTTCTCCCACTCAAAGCTCAGGGGATCCTCACACCTCATCATTCTGTTTTTCTCTTTACTTCATTTTGCTCCTGGAGGCTCCTGCTCTCTGACACTTCACTAGAACAGACACTCTGTCAAAGTCAACTGAGCTGTGCTAATTCCACTGGTATGTGGATGGCAATTATCTGTCAGCCATCACACAACCCCTAAACGACTGTGCAAATGCACCCCAAATTTAGACCCTTTTTATTTTTGATGTTCAGCTCTTTGTTCTCAGTTATAGAATTTAAGATTTTCCCCTACAAAATGCAGCTTGTCTAAACCATCCCCCAGGAGGCCTGGGTAGGTGTGAGGGCTGCAGGATCCCCATGTGAGCCACTTCAGGAGTTATTTTGTGAGTGGTTTTGCTTTTTGCTCTGTGCCACGTGCATTGAGCATGGCACAGACAGAATCCCAGAATCACTGGGGTTGGAAAAGACCTCCAAGACCATCGAGTCCAACCTGTGACTGATGTCCACCTTGTGACCCAGCCCAGAGCACTGAGTGCCATGTCCTGTTGTTCCTTGGACCTCCAGGGATGGGGACTCCAAACCTCCCTGGGCAGCCCCTTCCAGTGTCTGACCACCCTTTCTATGAAGAAATTCCTCCTGATGTCCAACCATGTGGGCACATTCAATGTGTGTCTGCAGCTGGACTCCTTTTTGTCTCTCCTTCAGCCCACAAATCCTAAAACGGCTTTTACATTTTGCTTCCCAAAATCCTTTTGACTTTTATCTCCTCCTGTTCCCTCAGCCACTGGTGAATCTTCCCTTCGTGGTGGTTTCTCAGCTGCCCACAGCTGCTTTGCTCTTGCCTCTGCTCTCTTCTCCTTTCACTTTCCCTCTGCTTCTCTCCTTGCAGTCCCACACCTACGTCAACACGGCCAGTGGGGAGCAGGAGCTGAGGGGCCGCCACTGTATGCACTCCTTGCCTGAAGCCCACCCTCCTTTCCCCCCTAGGAACCACAGCTGCTCCCTCGAAGACCGCAACCCCCAGGTCTTCCTGCAGCCAGGGGAGGTGAAATTCGTCTTGGGTCCCACCTGCAGCACCCGCCGGGTGTGCCGGCACCCCCGGGACTGCCGGGGACACCCCTGTCCCCCCAACAACAACAACAACGAGTGTGAGCGGGGCTGTCCTTCACCCCAGTGTGTCTACGAGAACCTCAACGGGCCGGTGCCCCCCAGCACCTCGTCCCAGTGCCGGGGTGGGCACTCCAAGGTGCCCCGGGAGGACGGGAGCTGCTCCCATCGCCGCTCGGCGCTGCTGCACTACGAGAACCTGCCGGCTCTGCCTCCAGTGTGGGAATTCCAGCCTTCCCAGCGGGACGAGGACACGACGCCATCCCCCAATGGCTTCTCAGAGGCTGGTGAGGAGGATCCCCTGCAGAACTACATGAACTCGGAGAGCAGTGCCCTGCACGGGGCCCCGTGGCGGCGCAGCACCTTCCTGCCCAAGGCCCGCCGCAGCCGCCTGCCCCACGTCTTCAGCTTCGACTTCCCGCGGCCCTGCCCGGAGCCCCCACGGCAGCTCAACTACATCCAGGTGGAGCTGGAGGCTGAGCCCTGCAAGGGGCAGCAGGACCAGCCCCGGCTGGCTCCCCCTGCCAGCCCCGGCGCCCGCCGCACCGACTCCTACGCCGTCATTGACCTCAAGAAGACCGCGGCCATGTCCAGCTTGCAGAGGGCCCTGCCGAGGGATGACGGCACCTCGCGGAAGACTCGGCACAACAGCACCGACCTGCCTCTCTGAGGGGTCCCCAGGGGCCCTCTCCTGGCTTTGGTCCTGCCCCTCGGTGTCCTGCCCGCTGCGGCCTCCATTCGCCATTGCCTTCTGCTTCCCCCTGTGCCCATTCCCTGGTGGCACGGGATGGCTCCTGCAGCTGCTCTTAAGGCTCTGTCTGTCTCTCTGTCTGTCTGTCTTCCCCTCTCTGTCTCTGTGTCGTTCATTTTTAAAGCCTTGTGGGATATTGGACGCCTCTGAAGGTTAAATTTGGGGCAGGAGGTGCCAGGAATGGCACTGTGGCACTGTGTGGGCCCAGCCTCGTGTGGGTCAAGCAGTGCCAGAGCAGGGCAGTGCTGCTTTAGGAGCTCCACTGCAAATCCAGCCTGTGCTCAGTGGATTTCACACCGCCAGGAGAGCTCTGCAGCCAGGCCACTCCAAAGTCAGGATTTGCCTTGTGTTTTCCCTGGTCCCTGGTGATCAGGGAGCTCATGCTGTGGCCTTTCCACCCTCACTGTTACGTGTTTCCTTTTTATACTTCTGTCCTTTTCTCAAATTCAATTTAAATTGGGCAGCTGAAATTAAATGAGGACAGAGAGCCATGGGCACACACTGTGATCACAGAAGCCTGATTTCCTAAATCCTAAAATTCCTTTTTCCTGCTTTAAAAGAGGAGGGAAATGCCACAACTGTGAGAGAGATTTGAGGTTTGGTCTAGAAAACTTCACTTGTGCCATACCCTGGCGTGTTTTTGAAGGGATCTTCTTGGCAGCTGCTCAGAAATGTTGTCAATTTATTTGTTTACCTATTTATTTATGAAATGTTCCTTTGCATCCCAGTTAATTGCCAAAGTGGTGCCAATATGAAGCGTGTGCTCGCTGTGGCTCGCTCCAGTCTTGGGGACAGGTCTCAGAAGAGTTTGGTGGCTTTGCTGAGCCACCAGTTTGGGGGAAAAGAGCAGCTGGGAGTCAAAAATTTATTAGCTGGGCCTGAGTGTCACAGGGTGGGTGGGAAATGGTATGGGAGCCGTGGGAGTGGGAGCGGAGCCGCCAGGCAGCCGAGCTTGGAGTGGTATCAAAGTCAGTGCCTCCACCCACGTGCCTGGCTGGGCCAGGAGGAATCTCTGTTCAGTGTTGTGAGTGAATGTGCAGTTTGTTTCCTGCAACTACGGACTTGGAAGGGCTAAATTTCAGCTCTGGGGTAAATTTTGTGGCCTTTGATGTGGGTTTTTGTCCTGACACCGGGGCTGAGCTGAGCTGCCTCTGCACAGGGGCTCTGCCCCCTCCTGCTCCGGGATGTCCCACGAGCCCTCTCCACATGTCACGCTGCAGCTCAGTCCCTCCCTCCATTACTCTGTGCCTGTTTCAATGGAGAGAAGTGCTCTGGGATGCTCTGGGGTCCCTCCTTCCTGCTGTCTGGATCCATTTTCCTCCTGGGGCAGGAGTTGGATCCAGTCTCAGCGAGGGTCCCGCTCCCTGCAGAGACGTTGCCAAACCTTGTGCTCCCCTTGTCCTTGATGTTTTCTGGTGTTGATGTCTGTGAAAGAGGAAAGACCCCGATCATCCAGCTCCAGCCTGCTTCTTGAGGGCCAGGAACTTGATTTCCAGATATTGGAAGTTCAGCCTTTTTGGTTTTCGGTGCTGTAGTGTCCTATTGAACCGTGACCCTGTTGGGAGCAAGGGCGTGTGATCCAAGTCTGAGTGGTGCCATGTTTGTGTCGCAGAACGTGGAGTTCTTGGCTTGCTGTTGCACTATAAATTCCAAGTGTGCCACATGCTTAAATTCACTGGTTTTCTTTTTATTTTGGAAGTCCTTGTGCTTGTCTTCCATTCTTTTGTCCTCCCCAACCCTTGTGTCACTTATAACTGAAAGGAAACCCAAGTAATATATTTTTGTATGTATAACAAATGACTTTATTTGAAGGAAAAAACAACCCCCCAAGTAATGTATTCCCCTAAATCCAGCTTTCACTTAGGGAAGTGAGAAAAGAAATTGTTTATATCTATATCTATATCTATATATATATAAAAAAGTTAACTGCGTTAAGCTTTAAATAAAGTATTTAAATAAAGAGTTTCTGAGATGTCAGTGTTCCCCTCTGGGACAGCACCAGCAACTCCCTCTGGAGCCTCTTTATGAACCTGCTTTTCCACTGCCTGGCCTCAAAATGCAAAATACTTATTCCCTTTTTCCCCAGAAAGGCAAAAGAGAATGAAATATTTTTCGTTTCCCTGGAGGAAGTGAGGTCCCATTCCTACCCCAATGGGAGGTTTGCAGGTAGGTTAAATTCCAGGGAAAGTGCCAGTGGGTGGCTCTTGGTGCCTTGGGTGGCATCAGCTGAGGGCTGGGGCTGTTCCTGGGGGCTGTCCAGGGCCATCAACCTGGCCAAATGTCCCCAAGGGTGGGATGAGGCTGCTGTGAGGGTCTGTACCTCCATGAACACCCAGGATCCGGGAATTCTCCCTGGTGTTCCTCAGGAACATCCAGCTCCTGGCTGCAATCCCATTTCAGTGGCTCCAGGTGAGCTTTGTGGAGGGAAATCTGGCTTGGATGGTTTGAACTGCTGATTTTCACCTCCTGCAGATGACCTGGGCTGTCCCACTTGGGCCTCTCTTTCCTCGTTGGCAAGTCCAGTCCCCCAAAGGGCACCGAAGGCAGCAGCAAGGAGGGGATTTGCTCACAGGAATACACAATTGCTGCTCTCCAACACATCCTTTATCCCAGTTACACCATCCCTGCTGCTCCTCTTCAAGGAAGGAGGGGGATGCCTTTGGCCTTAAAGACGAGAAAACATGGGGCTGATGGTGGCTGCATCCAGTGTGGAGCATCCTCTGCTCCGGGTCCTGTTGTGTCCTCTCTCCCTCCCTCCCTCCCTGCCAGACATGGGTCGGGGCTCAGCTCTGCTGGCTCAGCTGCTCCAGAGGTATTCCAAGCTCCCCGGGAAGCTTTGGGAATGAAAAGCCCATCACAGCTCTTGGTTGTTCCATGTTTAAGCCATTAAATGGGAAGTGTCGTGGAGGCAGCCGGGAAAGGAGTTGGCATTTGTGGCTCTCAGGGTGTTCACATCCCAGTGATTTTCCTGCTTTTTGCTGCTTTTCTGGAAAGCTTCCCAAGAGCCGTGTCTGCATGAAGTCACCAGGACCCTGAGACCTTCCTAATACTCGGTTTTCCAGGTGGTGTGCCAGTGCAGGGAAGGACAGGAGCACAGGTATCCCATTTGGGATCTCCCTGCGCGGTGTCGCAGCTTCCTCTAGTGGCCGTGGGGGAAACGGGTCCAGAGGAGAATCCGGGTTTGGGCTGGAGGGAGAGCAGGGAATCCGAGCCCATGGTCTGTGGTTTGGGTTTGGATCCCTTCCACCAGCGCTCTGGAGTCTGGAGGTTGGGTTTGCATGGGCTGACTGTCCTTTTTGGGCTCCTTCCTCCACTCTGGAAGTTCAGGGTGGTTCGTGGGCTGTGCAGGGAGAATTTGACTGGCTTAACCTTTTTAAGTGGTTCTTGTTTGAGCTCGAGTTAATCAATCAGATTTCTCCCCCTGATATTTCTTCCCTCGTGAATGCAGAAATAGATCTTTCCCCCTTCCCTTTCCCAAGAAGCTGTTATAGAAATAGAGCTTCTCCCAGCTCTCTGTTGTCTCATCATGGGAGGGTTTGTTTTTTTCTCTTTTAACCCATTTTAAGTGCCTACTTTTCCCCCAGGGAAGGAGGTTGGAATATCCGTGACTGTACCTGCCTTAGATGGAGAGGGTGAGAGAGGAGAGGCTGGTTCTGAGGGTGAAAGGATCAATATTTCTGCAAAGAGACTCAAATGTGTTTGTTATTTCTGAGGTATTGTTGGTTTTATTGCCTAAGCTGTGCTGTTCACTGGGAGACAAACCAGACCAGGGGTCTTATTGCAGCTCCCAGTTCCCTCAGCCATTTCCTCCTGGGATCCTGTGCTTGTCCCTCTGTGTGATGCTGCTCAGCCCTCTTGGGTGGTGTCTTGCATGTGAAAAGTCATTAATGAAAGTTGTTAATGAACCCATTGCCCAAATCCAGCCTCTGGGAGGGCTGCCCTCAGTCTTTCTGGAAAGTTTGTCTTTCCCCCAACCTTGGCTCGTCTAGAAATTCCACACACAAGCAGCAGAACAGGTTTAGGTTCCTGCTACCAGAGGTGAATTCATTAGTGAGAATCCTGAGAGCTTTGAAGTTGGCAATTACAGGCCAGGGAGTGGAAAAGGCTAATTGTAAAGAAGGGATCTGATTTGGTTTTCTTCCTTAAGTGATTGTGATTTTCCAGGCCCAGATACCTCAGTGTTCCCTCAAACTCCTCCCAGCTCCCTTGGAGCCTCTTTAGGTTCCCATCATCGTGAAGTGGCTGATCCTCACCTGGTTTGGGAAGTCAAATGTCCAACCTAGAGCCCAACCATTTATTTGGGGTGCTGTTCTCATGGTTGTGTAGGAAAAGAGGAACCTTTATTTTGATGTGGATGGAAGCTGTTCACCTGTGTACTGTAATCTCTGTTTTGGAAACAAAACACCAAAACCAGCTCGGGCAGCAGTGGGTGGGGGATCCATGTGCTCGTGTGGGTTCACAAACACAGCTGCTTCAGGGACACACGTGCCATCATGGGCAAAGCTTCCCCCACGGCCTTCTTCACGGGATCACTCAGTGGTTTGGGTTGGAAGGGACCTTAAAGTTCATCCAGTCCCACCCCCTGCCCTGGGCAGGGACACCTTCCACTATTCCAGGTTGCTCCAAAACCTGTCCAACCTGGCCTTGGACACTCCCAGGGATGGAGCAGCCACAGTTTCTCTGCCCAACCTGTGCCAGGGCCCCATCCCCATCACAGGAATTTCTTCCCAACATCCAATCTAACCATACTTTCATTTTGAACCCCTTCCTCCTTGAACTGTCACTGCAGTTCTGATGAACAGTCCCTCTCCAGGTTCCTTCACATCCTGCAGGGATGGTGGTTGGGTCAGCCAAGGGATGGGAGAGGTGGGATCCCCTGGGCTGGAGCTGTCACTGTGGTCTGACCCATGGCCCCAGCAGAGAAGAGAAACCCAAAGCAGAGGAGGGAAATGCCCAGAGCCTGGTCCTGAAGGAAATCCTGCCTGGGAGCAGGGTGGGAACGAGCTGCTCTGAGGGGGATCTGGTGTTGGAAACTGCAAACCCACCATTCCCATCAGTCTAAATGCTTCGGTGGTGACCACTTTGGGTCAAGAGGTGCCAAAAAGTGGCACGTGTGTGCTGCAGAGGGCACCTTATTGCTCGAGGCAGGGCCGGGTCTCGAGGGGACGTGCCGGGAGAGGTTGGTCTATTGACGTTTTGATAACCACGCTTCGCTTCCAGCCACAATTTGCTTTTTATCCAATCTTAATAAGTTGATCTTTCTATCAATCCTGCTGGCAAACAAGATAATTGCTTTATTATGGTCTGAATATCCAGCAAAGGACACGCACTGCCCGGTGCTCCCGAGGGAATGAAATCCATGACACGGGATGAGCATCCAATGCCCGATGATGGAGAGGGTGATTTCCCCGCTGGGAAGAGCCAGGCTGGCTGGACTGGGGATGTAAACAGGGCTGGAGGAGCTGGGGAAATATTTAGGCTAGAACTGAGAGCATAATGGTCCATTTGCCAGAAAATATTTGGGTTATAACCAGAAATGCCTTGGTTTGTTTGCTAGAAAACATTTAGATCATGACCAAACCCATTTTGGTCCATTTCCTAGGAAATATTTGCGTTATAACCAGAAACGTTTTGGTCTGTTTGGGTGTTTGTTGTCAATTTCGGAAGTCTGTGTTTGTAGTTCTCTTTTTATTTTTTTGTCCCACAGAATAAAAGCAAACAAGGACTTTTCTGAGGCTCGGGGGTGGTGTGGTGGGTGGGTTAAACCCTGAGGGCTTCCCCTCGGGGTGAGTTACACCCTCCCATGCAGGAAGGCACAAGCACGCAGGACGGGGAGGGACTTGGGTGACCCACGAAGTTACAAAATGAATGGAAACGATTTCTCTCCAAATAGTGAAAGGTGTATGACGTGGAAATGAGGAGGAGAGGATGGCAAAGGGCTGGGAGGCTGCTGAAGAGGAGAAGGGCAGAACTAAAGGCAGAGCAGCACTGGAGCCCAGAGAGGGCACCTGGTGGGCTCCAGCTCTGTGCCCATGTGCTGGGAAAGGCTGGGTGCCCACAGCCATCCATCCCTCCACCCCTCCACCCCTCCATCCCTCCCTCCATCCATCCCTCCATCCCTCCCTCCATCCCTCCATCCCTCCATCCATCCCTCCACCCCTCCATCCCT